>CM056491.1:25925522-26525522 GCA_029783415.1 Anisodus acutangulus
ATCCGGTAAAACTCAGGTTAATTATTACTAGAAAAATACATGTTTTATAAGTATAAAAAAAGATGTTTGCAAATATGATGCATTTTATACAAGTAAATATGATGCATTTTATACAAGTATCGTATTCGTGATGACATAAAAAAAGATACATGTAAAGTTTTAGAAAACATGCATTTTGTGACAATAAATTCTTTATAATGCCAAAGAAGCTTAATCTTTCGAAAATCAACAAGTTGCAAAAATAATAATAAAGATAAACTTATTTGTACAATTAATTGAAGCAAATAAAGATGACAAGAGTTGTTTTAAAAATCTTGAATAAGCGTGACGAGCCTAAAATAAATAAACTAGCTAAGGATTTCAAGTTTATGAGCCTACAAATAAAATAAGCTAGCGACGGTTTCAAATCTTAAACTAACCTATGAATAAATCCTAAGTTTGCCTATTCTAAGCATTTCAATAATTACATAAGTGCGATAAATAATATTACAATACAAAGCGAGATAAAAGCTCAATTAAAGAAAGAATAACAATAAATAAACTCCGAGGAATATTTGCCGCTTATTTATTTTAATCCCCAAAGCTGCCAAGAACAAACGTTAGAAACAATTAAATACAAATAACTTCATATCCGTATTCAAAACGAATGTTTTGATCACCGGAGGGCTTTCGTGACTTAAATTTTTGAAAAGAACATTCCAATCACGCGTATTGGCAAACATATGACTAATGTAGTTTTATTTTGATTGCCTCGCCTACTAAACGTGTTGGTCTCTCGGTGGAATAAAAAAGATCACTATAATCACGCTGTGGCTGCGAATATATAATTCACCTCGCCACTAAAACATGTTGATCTCGGATAAAAGGTTTAAGTCTTCATCCTGCCTGCCCGAAATTATATTTCCGCCTTTTAGAACTGCGGTAGGCCCTCAAATCGACTTGATATTTTCATCTGGCCAAGGTATCGTGTTCAAATCAAGAAATAAAATTAGTAGCGCAGAGGCGTAAAAAAGCGAGAGTGAGCAGAAGAGTGCGCGGTGCAAAAGGGCAGCGAGCAAAGAGTGCAGCGTAGCGAGCAAGAGCGGAAGGCAGCAAGAAGTGAAGCAGCGCACAGCAGTGCAGCGATGCAGAAGCAAGCGGTAAACAGCGTGAGTAGCGATAGAAGCGGCAAAGAAGTAGCGAGCAAAGAAGCAAGCAGCGAGCTGAGCGATGCGCGAAGCGTAGCGGTAGCGATAGCGATAATAGCGATGGCGATAACAGATAACAGAGCGATAGCGTGCAGATGCGGCAACAGTAGCGTGCGTGAGCAAGAGAGAGAAAACAAATCAAATGACGCTGGTCTAGTTTTAAACAAGAGCAGAGAACGGGGTAATTTTAATAAACAGAATCAAATAAGCGGTGTTGGAAAAGCTGTCTAGTTTAAATAAAGAAAATGATAAAGCAGAAACAAGAACCAAACGGAGTAAACTCGAACAGAAAAACAAATACTAACAGACGTGATTTATTCAACAAGAAAAACAGAATATGAAACCGGTAGCGTCTCAAGATGGACGCAATATTGGTTTGGATCAATAAGACAACAAAGAGAATGCGTATTAATTCAATCAATAACATAATAATAATGCCAAGGAAACAGATGCAGAGTGATTTAAAATACCCACCCAGTTCAAATTCGAAATATTCAAATCGGGTCACTCACTTGCCGGTTGATTCAAACCCAATCGATTCAAGACCAATTTCAGATAACCAAGAACAAAGAATATGAAATGCAAGGATTCTCAAAATATTACCCAAACTGGAATCGATTGGACTCGTGGTCAAGGACCCGACTGATCGGTGTTTCAACCTGATCAGATTTCAACACCAAATTCAGATAACCAATAACAAGAATATGAAATGCAAGAGTTCTGTAATAATGATCAACGGTCGACCTGACCGTGTCAAGGATCCGACCCTGATCAATGATCCAAACTTGAATCGATTTCAAGACCAATTTCAGATAACCAAGAACAAGAATATGAAATGCAAGAATTTCGAGAATGTTGCTAAACCGGTCGACCCGACTGTCGTTGACCTGACATCTGGTCGATCCAAACTTGAAATCGATTTCAACACCAATTTCAGATAACCAAGAACAGAATATGAAATGCAAGAATTTAAAATGTTGCCAAACCTGTCGACTACCCGTAATTGATGAATTCAATTGGAGTTTCAACCCTAATCAAACAATTTGTCAATTTCGATAACCAAAGATAACAACAAAGAAGAATGTAGGAAAATTGAAAAATCTAAACCGTCGATTCACTCCGGTCGTCATGACCGACCAATTGTGTGTGTTCAACCCGAAGTCAAATAATTTCATCAATTTGGATAACCAATGATAACAATCAAGAATGTAAGAAAATTGAAAAAAATCTAAACCGGTCGACCGACCAATGGATCTGACCCAAATCGGTGATCCGGAACCAAATCTTACACCAAAATCGGGATAACCAACATACATAAACATGAAATGCAAGAATTTGAAAATGTTAACTGAACTGTCGATGGTCGTGGTCGACCTCAAATCAAGAAAAAAATCGAGAATCAAAGTGATGACAAACCTTTTCTGACTTGATTCTTGAATTAACAAAGAAGCCAAAATGCTTTAAACTCAAGAACACAACAAAGTATTTTATGTATATTCCGAAAATCCTTCCAAAATCTCTTTTTTTCTTGTCCGAAAAATCCTCCCTTTTCGTCCTCCTAAAATGAAGAACAACATGGGGTATTTATAGGTGTATTTGCACCCCTCAACGTTCAAGGATGAGTTTGAATTTCAAAAATAAAGGGGCCCAAAAGCAAATGATTTGAAGGAGCACATGTGGTTATGGATTACGGGGATTAGTAGTATAGTTGAAGGGTTTGGTGGTGTCACAACATGAGGGGTTGGTGGCAGGCGTGAGGTGATCACGGCCGCGGGGTCGCTGGTATGAAGCGCGGCGCATTTGAGAGAAGGGTAGGGTTCGTTTGATTTTTTTTTCCGATTTTGGTTTTGGATTTTTGGTTTGGGGGATTAAAAGGGTAAAGGAAAATAGAACAGCCTGGTCTGTCGGTCAGCCCTATCATTTGAAAGGCCGATTGGGAGTTGGGAAGCGATGAAATGGATTTGGCCGACTGGGCCTCGGGCGGGTGGGCTTCGTGGTTGGGTTTAATTGTTTTGGGCTTGGTATAAGGAATTTAATTTGGGAGTTTTGGGCTTGTGGTGTTGGGTTTAATTGTTTGGGTTTGGGTATAAGGGAATTTAATTTGGGGAGTTTTGGGTTTGTGGTGTTGGGTTTAATTGTTTTGGGTTTGGGTATAAGGGAATTTAATTTGGGAGTTTTGGGCTGGTCCATAAATAAATAAAGAGGGAGAGTTGAATTGTTTTTTTTGGGTAGAAATTGTTTTGGGTTGGGAAAATGAAAATGGGTTATGGATAAAAAAATATAAAAGGGGTTTAATATTAAAACATATTTATATATATATATATATATATATATTTTTGTAAAAGATGTGAATTATTTAAAATAACATAACGACGTGATAATAATAAAATATAATATTTGCGAGATGCTTAATGCTTAATAAAAGGGAAATGCGATGCAATTTTGCGAGAATAAAATAATATAGAATATTATGGATAACTTATGATTATTATAAAATGCAAATGATATAAAATATGCGAATAATAATAATAATACGAAGATAATATGCATATATATATATATATTTTAAAATTGTTTTAAAAGTGTCAAAAATGTTAAAAATTACGAATAAAATCATAAAAGATGGGACAAAATTGGGTGTCAACAGATGCCCCTCTTTGGACGGAGACGATGAAAGAGTTTTGCGGCAAAGAAGTTGACTGGTAGAAGCCAATTTGTCCCATCATCAATCGCATGGTAAAAATAGAATCCCCGGGGGGAAGAAGTTGAAAAAAAAAAAAAAAATGGTGCACATTCAAACAACAATGCCCCAGTGTCGACTTAGGATGACACTGGTCGTTGATGCGAGAAACTAATGGGAAAAGCGGATCGACGTTCGAGCGGTGTCGCCGACCAATTTGCTTTCTGGCTATTGCTGAAGATAGTCCCACGCCGTGATGAAGTTCCTGCAAACTAAAACCTTGAAACTAAAGCTTAAGATATAATTAGTGTATAATCGCCGAGAAAATATTGTAGAGAAAATAACTTGGAAATACCCACATTAGGAGGTGGGCTCGACTGAAATTAAAATACCCTCATTATAAGGCTACCGATCAAATTAAAATACCCGCATTATAAGGTGGGCGCTGAAATGATGCCGTTGTATTGGCGTGTTGTGTGAAGACGCCTGTAATGTTGTTGACGCCGTTGTAAAAAATACGCTTGTTGTGCATGTAACGCCGAGGACGCCGTTGTAATGTCGCGTAAAAGATAATTGTTGTGTCAAGACGCCGTTGTAATGTTGACGCCGTTGTAATCGTAAAATAAATGTTGTGCGTAAGACGCGTTGTAATCTTTGTTGGACGCCATTGTAATCTTGTAAAAATAAATGTTGTCTTGTCAAGACGCCGCTGCATAGGCGCTGTTGATGATCGACGCCACAGAGCGGGCGCGCTGATGACATCATTGTAATGCCGTTGATGTCGCTGCAAAGAATGTAAAAGATAATTGTTTTGGCGTAAGACGCCATTCGCGTAGCGCGTGTTCATGACGCCATTGTATGGGCGCTGGCGGTCGATGACATCATTGTAATGTTGTTGATGTCGCTGTAATGCTGTAAAAATAGATGTCGTGTTGCCGTAACGTCGTGGGACGTTGTTGTAATGCTGTTCGAAGATAGTTGATGTGTCAGAACGCCAATGGCGCTGTTGTAATGTCGCAAAGATAGTCAGCGCTGAAACACGCCATTGTACTGTTGACGCCGTTGAGATGCGTGTAAAGATAGTTGCCGCATTGAAGACGCCATTGTAATGTTGTTGACGCCGCCGTAAAGTCAGAAAAATGATTGTCGCGCGCGTCGTAAAGATAGTTGTGCGTTGAAGACGCCATTTGTAATCGCTGACGTTGAGATGCGTAAAAGATATTTGTTGTGTTGTTGTAAAAGATAGTTGCCTACCAAGATGTCATTGTAATGTCGTTGACGCCGTTGACGTCAGAGAAGATGGTTGTGTCGCCATAACGCCGATGGCGACTATTGTAATGTTATCCGCTGTAAGAGATGTAATTGACGCCCTGCCGCGTCACGGCTTGCTGTAATAGGCTCCACTACGCCTGGTCAATCTTCGCCGATCCAAACTCATGTGAATTGAAATGTCGCCTGGCACTCAAGCGAAAATGTGATGCGACGTCTTTGCGTCGGGTTTGCCTTGTTGTCGTTTCTTTGTGATTCGAATAACATCTTTGTGCAGACATAATAGCCGGACCTCGTAGGTCAAGATGATGTCTTCGTATAAATGCGTAACAAGAACGTAATCGTTGTAGTGAGTTGTAGTGCCTAAATTCTTGGGAATTGATCATAACTGATGCGGGCTTTCCCCGCTTTTTCAACCTCAAGAACCTGGTACTCAAAGAAAATTTGTGAGTTTGGGGAGGCGGTTGATTCACGTTGACTTGGTGGCTTTGGCTCTTGATAGTCGCATATCATGCCGATTCTGACCAGTAGCCTCCCTCCTGCTCCCAGTCTTGGCTAACCGTTAAATGAAAACATTTGCTGAAAATAAGTTGTTTATAAGAAAGTATGCTTATCATTAAAAGTTCTTGTCGAACTCTAATGAAAAAATATTTGTTGAAAATGATTTGCTTATACGAAAAGTAGGCATATATAAAATATCTTGTCAAACTCTTAATGAAAATATTTGGTGAAAATAAACTGTGTATAAGAAAGTATGCATATTAGTAATAAAAATCTTGTCAAATTTTAATGAAAATATTTGGTGAAATAAATGCTATAATAAAGTAGGTATATAGTAAAAAGTTCATTTAACTCTAATGGAAAATATTTGTTAAAAATAAATTGCTTATAAGAGAAAGTATGCATATATGTAAATATCTTGTCAAACTCTTAATGAAAATATTTGGTGAAAATAAACTGTATAAGAAAGTATGTATATTAGTAATAAAAATCTTGTCAAATTTTAATGAAAATATTTGGTGAAATAAATCGCTTATAATAAAGTAGGCATATATGTAAAAAGTTCTCATTTAACTCTAATGGAAAATATTTGTTAAAAATAAATTGCTTATAAGAAAGTATGCATATATGTAAATATCTGTCGAGCATGACATGCGGTGAAACAGAGCAAACGTCTTATCCAAAATCCTCTTAGGTCAAGACTTAGTTTGCCGATGCTTTTCCATGTTTATCGGCGTCCTCTGGGCAAGTGATCCCTTAAAAATGCCCCGGCTGATATGTGAGGATGATGATCTTTTAACCGACAACCGAAGTCTTGTTGCTTGTTGCATGTCCTATCGTGTGATCGGATGGGTGCATTTGTCTTTGTGAGATAAAGGAGAAAATATTTCCTAATGGTGGGACCGGTTTATTTAGGCCGCCACGTATCCCCATGAGGGAATCAGGTCATGACGTAGTTCATTACAAGCAAAGAGAATTGTAAGGTTTTTTCAAAGATGGGACCGGATGTGGCCGCCCACGTATCCCGCTTCGAGGGAATCAAAGTCATAACGTGAGTTCAGGTAAGCAAAGGAGATTGTAAGGATTTTTCTAAAGATGGGACCGAAGCCGATGTGGCCGCCACGATCCCGCCGAGGGAATCAGTGTCATAACGTAGTTCAGTCCACGAAAAATCCTAAATGTAGTATCTTTTCAACCGCATCTGATAGCTTTGGCCAAACTTCGCCCCATTTCAATAGGATTAGTGTTTTTCCGTCAGATTTGGTGAACCTGTAAGGCCCTTGCCAATTCAATCTTTTTCTTTGGCTTCATCCTGGTGTAGGATATGCTTTGACACCAATTGCCCTGCTGTTAAAAATCTTTGGCCATTCTATTCCGATAAAGTTCAGGTAACCAGTGTTCATCACCTTTCCGCATATGATTTTGTATCCACTTGGCTGCGAAGATATATCATTGCCCCAGTAGAAGTCCTGATTGTAGTGTGGTAGCCCAAGATTACAAATGGCAAACGTCACTGCCAATGCTTGTATTTATCAACCATCTTGATGTTTTCAAAGGTCCTCAATCTCGCTTTGACTTATTCCAAAATGCCTCAAATCTTCCGCCAGGAGTCCTCCTTATATTCTTCGAAGCCTTGCTTGTTTTGGACCTTGTTTGCTTGTTTCATTATATGTCACATACTGCCGACAAATTAGTTTGCATGATGAAAAAGAAAAGAGAATTATTTAACAAAACATATTTTAAAAATAGCAAAAGCAATGCAGATTTGTCTTTTTAAGCTTTCAAAAGGTAGAGGCAAAACACATTAAATGCATATATGTGATTCAGGCCTCAATCTGAATCGCATTGTTTTCATTGAGTACTAATACAATTTGGATAGACATGATTGGGAAATAACAGATGGGGTGCTCGCTACTTTAGTCAACACTTAATCAACTTTTGGGAAATAAATGAGGCAAAATGAATCCCCTGAAAAATGAACAAAACCAACATAGTATAAGGTGAGTAATTATTGATTTAAATAATATTCACAGAGTGGAAAGAAGTAGAAAATAGCAAGCAAATTGTATATCGCGCCCTAATATACAAGGGGGCCTCTCTTATGCCGAGGTGGGCTTAACACGCATATGATTACGACAGTATTTGATCCAAGCTGCTAAATCGCAATGCTTTGTCTAAAATGAGACAAAATGAATGTACATTTTCCAATTTCAGCATGTCATGATTAGTCTTGGATTAGTCTATCCTTATCACGCTACACATAATATGATGATTGGTCGTTGAGCTGTGAGACCCGTCGACCTCTTTGGCGGATTTCTTTAATTGTGAGTCGATACCAAGGATTGACCCACCTACAAGGTGTATGACGCATGACTTAAAATAAAGGGTGGTATAGCTCTATCTTATATTTTCTAAGATTTGGTCGACTAGACACAAGGTTCCCGGCGACTACTCGAGTGAGAAGGCTACGCTACACCAGATGGTCCGGCTCACTCCGCCGCATACGCCAACTCTCCTAAATTTTGGTAGATTGAAAGAAATTTGCATGGGTGCGTAAACACACCTCGTGTAGTGTGATAGTGTCAATTTTCCAGAGTGAAGAAATATGAACTAAATGCCAATTTATGATAAGCAAAAATATAGAAATTAAAGCGGCTTATGCATGCAAAAAAATTTCATAAAGGAAACAAATCAAAGCATTACATCAAACAAAGAGTGAAAATAAAGCACAAATAATTAACCTGAATTTTTGCTATGGTTAAGAACTCCTGAAAAGTCCCCAATGAGTCGCCATGTCAGACGCCGCCATTTTCACCCTCGCTGGTCAAAGCCGAGCGCCGGACGATTCGGGTGATTCCCGGGTAAAGATTGAGGAGTCCCCACCTAATTATTTTTACTGTGAATTAGGACACCTAAATATTAAACTAAGTGCTGCAATGTAAACTCCAATTTTATGGTCTGCGAAACTAGTGAGATTCTAGGTAAGGGTTCTTTATTATCCTAAAGGGAAGGGGTTAGGGCATCCTTTAAGATCCGCTAACTTGCAAGTTATCCCGAAAACTCAGGTTAATTATTACTAGAAAATACATGTTTTATAAGTATAAAAGATGTTTGCAAATATGATGCATTTTATACAAGTAAATATGATGCATTTTATACAAGTACGTATTCAGATGACATAAAAAGATACATGTAAAGTTTTTAGAAAACATGCATTTGTGACAATAAATTTTATAATGCCAAAGAAGCGAATCTTTCTAAAATCAACAAGTTGCAAAATAATAATAAAGATAAATTTATTTGTACAATTAATTGAAGCAAATAAAGATGACAAGAGTTGTTTTAAAAAATCTTGAATAAGCGATTTGAGCCTAAAATAAATAAACTAGCGTAAATGATTTCTAAGTTTATAGCCTACAAATAAACAATAAGCTAGCTTAATGGTTTCAAAATCTTAAACTAACCTATGAATAAATCCTAAGTTTGCCTATTCTAAGCATTTCAATAATTACATAAGTATAAATAATATTACAATACAAAGCGAGATAAAAGTTGAATTAAAGAAAGAAATAACAATAAATAAACTCCAGGAATATTTGCCGCTTATTTATTTTAATCCTCGCAAGTCAAGAACAAAGCGGTTAGAAACAATTAAATACAAATAACTCATATCCGTGATTCAAAAGCAGTGAATGTTTTGATCACGGAGGGCCTCGGATTTAAATTTTGAAAAGAACATTCCAATCACGTCGTAATGGTCGCAAACATATGACTAATGTAGTTTGTTTTGATTGCCTCGCCTACTAAACGTGTTGGTCTCTCGGTGGAATAAAAGATCACTATAATCACGTCGTGGTCGCTGCATATATAATCTCACCTCGCTACTAAACATGTTGATCTGGATAAAAGGTTTAAGTCTTCATCCTTGCCCTGTGTTATATTTCGTCTTTGAATCAGGCCCCAAAATCGACGGATATTTTTCATCCGCCAGGTAGTATCGTGTTCAAATCAAGAAATAAAATTGGAAATGCAGGCGGTAGTAGTGCGTAAACAGAGAGGCGTAGCGAGAAAGAGCGTAGCGGCATTCGGTAGCAAGAGCGCAGCGAGCAGCGATAGCGGTAGCGAGCAGCGCAGTGCAGCGTGCAAGGGACGAGTGAATGCAGCGTAACGTAGAGCGTGAGCGAGAGCGGCACCAAGAAGGCGCAGTAGTAGCGATGCGGTAGCGGTAGCAGTAGCGCACACAGCAGCGAGCGCAGAGCGACGCGAGCTGTGCAGCGAGCGAAGCGAGCGATAACAAGAATGTGAGCAGCGTGAGCTGGGCAGTAGCGTAGCGCAAGCGTAGCGAGCAGAGCAGAGCGCAAAACGCTCCTAAAAATGACGCGTGTCTAGTTTTAAACAAGAAAGCAAAGAGAACTAATTTTAATGTCAAACAGAATCAAATAGAAAGCAGTGTTGGAAAATGCTGTCTAGTTTAAAAAACAAAGAAAATGATAAAGCAAAGAAACAAGAATCTGAAACGGGAGTAAATCGAACAAAAACAAATACCGCCCAAGGTAGCGGTATTATTCAAATAAGAAAACAAGTAATATGAAACCGAGAAGCGCCTCCGAAGATGGACGCAATATTGGTTTGGATCAATAAGACAACAAAGAGAATGCGGTATTAATTCAATCAATAACATAATAATAATGCCAAGGAAACAGACAGAGGATTTAAAATACCCGACCCGAGTTCTCACCAAATTGAAATATTCAAACTGGTCGCCTTTACTGGTCGTTGATTCAAACCCGAATCGATTTCAAAGACCAATTTCGTATAACCAAGAACAAGAATATGAAATGCAAGGATTCTCGTAAAATATTACCCAACCGGCCGCTGACTGATCGGACGAGAGCCAACCCGGATCGATTTCAACACCAAATTGAGATAACCAATAACAAGAATATGAAATGCAAGAGTTCAAAATAATGATCAACGAATTCGATCTGACCGTCGGATCTGACCCGGATCGGCGATCCAAACTTGAAATCGGATTTCAAAGACCAATTTCAAATATAACCAAGAACAAGAATATGAAATGCAATTCGAGAATGTTGCCCAAACCGTCGACCCGACCCGTCACCGACCGACCGGATCACGATCCAAACTTGAAATCGATTCAACACCAATTTCAGATAACCAAGAACAAGAATATGAAATGCAAGAATTCAAATGTTGCAAACCGTCGATTCGACCCGGTCGTTGACCGACCAATTGAGTTTCAACCCTAATCAAACAATTTTGTCAATTTTGTGATAACCAAAGATAACAACAAAGAAGAATGTAGGAAAATTGGAAAATCTAAACCTGTCGACTAATTCGCCGTCACCAATTCGACCATGTGTTCAACCCGAAGTCAAATAATTTCATCAATTTCAGATAACCAATGATAACAATCAAAGAATGTAAGAAAATTGAAAAATCTAAACCTGTCGATCTAGGCAGGACCGCTGTCAGTGACCAATCGATGATCCGAACCAAATCTTACACCAAAATCGAATAACCAACACATAAATATGAAATGCAAAATTACGAAAATGTTATCTAACCAAGTCGACTCGGTTTCGGGTCATCTGACCCAAATCAAGAAAAATCAGAGAATCAAAGGGGATGACAAACCTTTTCGGACTTGATTCTTGAACAACAAAGAAGCCAAAATGCTTTAAACTCAAGAACACAACAAAGTATTTTATGTATATTCCGAAAATCCTTCCAAAATCTCTTTTTTTCTTGTCCGAAAAATCCTCCCTTTTCGTCCTCCTAAAATGAAGAACAACATGGGGTATTTATAGGTGTATTTGCACCCCTCAACGTTCAAGGATGAGTTTGAATTTCAAAAATAAAGGGGCCCAAAAGCAAATGATTTGAAGGAGTATGGGTTGCGGATTATGGGGGATTAGTAGTATAGGTTGAAGGGTTTGGTGGTGTCACAACGCAGGGGTTGGTGGCGGCAGGGTGAGGTGACCTGGCGATGGGGTCGCCAGATGGGGTGTGGGGTCGGCGATTTGAGAGAAGAAGTAGGCCTGTTCGTTTGATTTTTTTTTTCTGATTTTGGTTTTGGATTTTTGGTTTGGGGGATTAAAAGGGTAAAGGGAAAATGGGTCATCACGGGT
The DNA here is from genome assembly GCA_029783415.1 of Anisodus acutangulus. Taxonomy (NCBI): domain Eukaryota; kingdom Viridiplantae; phylum Streptophyta; class Magnoliopsida; order Solanales; family Solanaceae; genus Anisodus; species Anisodus acutangulus. Next base: position 25,937,312 of record CM056491.1, read on the forward strand.
CGGTTGGGTCAGGTTACTGAAGGTCGATTGGGCCTGGGAGTTGGGCTGGGGCGATGAAATGGATTTGGCCAATTGGGCCTGGCGGGTGGGGCTTCGTGGTGTTGGGTTTAATTGTTTTGGGCTTGGGTATAAGGAATTTAATTTTGGGGAGTTTTGGGGCTTGTGGTGTTGGGTTTAATTGTTTTGGGTTTGGGTATAAGGAATTTAATTTGGGGAGTTTTGGGCTTGTGGTGTTGGGTTTAATTGTTTTGGGTTTTGGGTATAAGGGAATTTAATTTGGGAGTTTTGGGTCTGTCCAATTTGGGCCGAAATAAAGAGGGAGAGTTGAATTGTTTTTTTTGGGTAGAAATTGTTTTGGGTTGGGAAAATGAAAAATGGGTTATGGATAAAAAAATATAAAAGGGGTTTAATATTAAAACATATTTATATATATATATATATATATATTTTTTGTAAAAGATGTGAATTATTTAAAATAACATAACGACGTGATAATAATAAAATATAATATTTGCGAGATGATTAATGCTTAATAAAAGGGAAATGCGATGCAATTTTGCGAGAATAAAATAATATAGAATATTATGGATAACTTATGATTATTATAAAATGCAAATGATATAAAATATGCGAATAATAATAATAATACGAAGATAATATGCATATATATATATATATTTTAAAATTGTTTTAAAAGTGTCAAAAATGTTAAAAATTACGAATAAAATCATAAAAGATGGGACAAAATTGGGTGTCAACACTGTGAAGGCCTGCTGCGGTCTAGGCCCAAGAAAACCATGTTGCTGCCTCTACTGGTTGCTAGGCCTGGCCCAAGAAGCTGTTGGGTACGGACAAGATGGGTGAAGGCCACTGTTGCCCGCTGGCCTACGGCTGCTGCCATGAATGCTACTTCTCTAGCCCCTGCTGGCTGCCACCATGTCCGCCACTGCTGCCGCCGCCACCGCTGCCGCCGTCACAGTTTTTCCCGCTGTTATTGCAGTTTTCACCCTTTTTGCCACCACTTTTGTTACAGTTTTGAGTATAATTTTCAAAGAATAAGGGAGAGTCATCTATTTCTCGGGATGTGGAAGCCACCATAGAGAAATTTGCTCCGATTGTGACCTTTTTAGTCAATCCCACCTCTTCAAGAGTGAGCATGGAATGGTCTTGGTAGAAAGGAGGAAGAGGATTGCTTTGGCGAAGGATAGTTCCAACCCAATTATAAGCTTCGGTGAAGCCTGCAACCATTTGAAGAACGAGACGATCATTCGTGACCGGTGCTCCGACGTTCCTGAGTTGATCCGATAATTCCTTGAGCCTTTGATAATATGCGGAGGCATTCAGAAAATCCTCCATAGTTGTGTGAGAGAATTCTCGCTCAAGTGTTATGGCACAAGAATTTTTATTAACATGGAATATATCACTGTAGCATCAGGGATTGCCCATAACTCCTTTTCATCATCGGTGGATAGCACTTTCTCCTAGCCTATTTCTAGTTTGACGATGTGATGGAGGAAATTATGATACCTTGCGTGAATTTTAAGAAGCTCCGCCCATGTCGCATATTGGATGTTCTCTATTTCAAGGATGATGGGATATTTTTCTTGATGTTGGAGACTGCAAAAGAAGGATGGAAGGTAGTCTTTGTGTCAGACATGGCTGACCGGAAGAGAATTTGGGTGGAGGATGAGAGCTAGGGCACGACGAAAGAGATGAGGGAGGAGGAGAGAGGAAGATTTGCCCTAGGCTAACTGATACCATGAAAGAGGATAATTCTTTGATTATTTTTATTAGCTTATATACATGAGGTACAATAGTGATTCTAGGATATAATTACGAAAACTAATTATACACCTAACTAATACAAAAGATCACTAACAATATTTACCAAATATATTTACATATATTCTAACAAAGAATGATTTCTTCCTTCTGTTGTGTTTATGAAGAGTGAATGAAAAATATTATGTTGTGATTATATTTTGAGGTTAGAGTAGTGAAAGAAAGAGTTGAGAGAAAGAAAAGTATTCTAAGCCTTCAACTGATTCTCTATAAAATAGAGTAATTTTATGTTGAAGGAAGGTGTTTTTATGGTGGAGTTTTGCACTCTTCATCTAGTCCAGAGTTGTTTTAATCACACGATGTTTTGAGGCTGTTGTATCCTGAAGGGAAAAGTCAGGAGTGTTGCTGCTGGAACGGTAAAGATAATGCTGCAGTAGGCTTGAATCTCCTTAAAGAGAGCGAGATATCTACTCTTCATCTTGAAGAATATTTTATTTCTTTTTATTCATTCTCATTTTATTTTTCAATTGTAATTTATAGATATCTTCAACAACAATAAGATATACGTACGTTAAATCTAATCACATTAAATAAAGCATTTTGGCTTTGCCAGATATTAACAATGTATTATTACCCATTAGTTGGAGACTATCGTCGAGCCAAGCCCTTTTCTTTCTCTCTCTCTTCCAACGGTAACTTACCACCACCGCCGCTAATCTTGTTCCAATGATCGTCGTCCCGGTGGTGAAGGTAAGGGTCCCCGCTACCGCTCCCTTTCATTCTCTCTTCTCCCTCCTCTTTTCTTCTCTTTCTTTCCCCTCTTTCTTGTCTCTCTTCTTCTCCGCGTGTTTCTGCTTGCTTCTTCCCCTTTCTAGTCAGAGTCCTGACGGCTGGCGTCAGAGATGAGTATATGAACAATTACATCGGTGAAGAGCCTGATAGTTTTTTGATATTATTTTCCCATCTCTGGCGGACGCTGCGTCAGATTGACTAGACCCATCCACTCTTCAGCTAGTTCGAAGCGACCCAGCTTTTCCAGCAAACATTCTGGTGAGACCACTGGTCTGGCGAACTACATACAGGTTTTATCTCTCTATTTTTAATATTTTAAGTCTTGTTGGTTGTGACTGCTGGTTTTTCATTCTGATTTTATTCTTAGGATTTCATCAATATTTTTATCCACTACTGAATACGTAGTTGAACCGGTAACGGTTTCATTTTCCCATTGTCCAGACCACCAGTAAATCACACTATACTGCCACCCCACTGCTCTGATGCTCCACCACACACAGACCTCTACCTCCCTCTCTCTGTCTTCCTCAAACCAAAAACACCAATCCCCTTTTCTTTTTTTCTGGCGAAACCACACCAAACAACTCTAAACTCTGGCGAAAACCCGATCCACCTAACCACTGCCACACCGAATCTCCAAGCTCTGGTGAACACTTACGTCATTTATTACAACACTCCGTCATTTTATTACATTTTTCGGTGAACTCCGTTGATCACTGTTACTTATGTTAAATGTCTCTATTTTTTGCTTAAATTGTTCTTGATCTGATAATTTTCTTTAGTTCTTCTGCTTTGGTGTTATGATTTTGCTACTGCTCTTTGTCACGCTACTATTTCAAACTATTTTATATTATTAGCTATTTCGGCTATTTTATCCTCGATCTACACAGGTACTCAACGTTTTGGTGAAAACTCAAGTGAACAGTACTTCCGGTGCCGGCGAACATTGATTTTCACCGGCAAATAGGTTCGATTCAATTAGAGTTGGTACCTCCGAATGCTCGTATCCATTCTTTATCCTTATCCTTGTTGTTAAATTTTGCCGCTTTGTTGTATTGATTCGTGACTTTACGTTTTTGCATTTACCCTTCTTGTCTTTAGTTATAACATTCTTGGTGTAGTGGTTTCACTTGCCTCTAGATTCCTGTTAACTTGTGCTTTCACTTTGATCCCTTCCTATTTTAGGGTAAACGTTTGAGTAGATTGTTATTTTATAGTTGCATTAGTGGCTTTGGTAGTTGATGGTATACTAGGGTCATGTTCTCGATCGGGGACGGGGGCGAATGTTAGGGGGGTAAGTGGAGTAAGGGATATGCTAGGATGAGAATAGGGTCTTGGAATATTGGGACTTTAACGGGGAAGTCCATAGAGCTAGTTAAGATTCTTAAGAAGATGAGGATTAATATAGCATGTGTCCAGAAGAACAAATGGGTAGGACTTAAGGCTAAGGATGTGGATGTGTATAAGTTATGGTTCTCGGGTAGGTCGAGGTATAGGAATGGGTAGACATTTTAGTAGACAGCGAGCTAACGGATCAGGTGGTAGAGGTTAGGGGGGTCAATGACAGGATGATACCGATTCAGTTGGCAGTTGGAGGGTTCACTATGAATATTATTAGTGCTTACGCGCCGTACACAGGCTTGGATGAGGAGGAGAAGAGGCATTTTTTAGAGGATTTGGATGAGGTGGTGGGTGGTATACCACCCACTGAGAAGTTATTTATATGAGGGTATTTCAATGGACATATCGGGTCACTTTCGGGGGGTTATGACAACGTGCAGGAAGGCTTTGGCCTCGGGGACATGAATGGGGGAGGCGTCTCACTTTTGGAGTTTGCTAGAGCTTTTGGGATGGTGATAGCCAATTCGAGGTTCCTGAAGAAGGAGGAGCACTTAGTAACTTTCCATGGTTCGGAGGCTAAGACTCAGATAGACTTTTTGCTCCTTAGGAAGGTTGACAACGATTTCTGTAAAGACTGCAAGGTTATTCTAAGGGAGTATCTTACAACCCGATATAATATTTTGGTGATGGATTTGTATATCAAGATGGTGAAGAAGATGAGGGTTGTGGATGACAGGTTAAGAATCAAATGGGGAGTTTGACCATGTCTAGTGCAAAGGAGATGGGGAAGAGGTTGATGGCCAAGGGGGGAGTAGTCGGGATGCGGCCGGTATGTGGAACAGGACGGCCATTTGAATTTGAGAGGTAGTTAGAGAAGTGCTTGGGGTCTAGAGGGGTAACCGTGGTGATCATCGAGAAGAGTGGTAGTGGAATGGTAAAGTTTAAGAGAAGGTGGAAGCGAACAAAGTGGCGTATGCGAAATTGGTATAAAGCAATGATGAGGTGGAGAAGTGGATGAATAGGGAACCGTATAAGATGGCAGGGAAGGAGGCAAAACTTGGGTTACAGCGACGAAAATGGCATCTTTTGAATGCATGTATGTGGAATTAGAGGAGAAAGACGGGGATAGGAAGTTGTATAGACTAGCCAAGGCGAGGGAGATGAGGGTCTGTGACTTAGATCATGTGAGGTGCATCAAGGATGAGGATAGAAAAGTACTAGTGGAGGACGTGCATATTAGGCGAATGTGGAAATCTTACTTCCATAAACTCTTAAACAAAAAAGGTGAAAGAGACATTGTGCTAGGAGATCTGGAGTAATCTGATAGGCACCGGGATTTTGGGTATTGTAGAAGCATTAAGGTTGAGAAGGTTAAGGGTGTTGTTCACATGATGTGCAGGGGACGATCAACCGAGCCTGAAAAGATCCTAGTTGAATTTTAAAATAGTTCAAGCAGGGCAGGTTTGGAGTGGCTGACTGAGTTGTTTAACGTCATTTTTAAGATAGCGAGAATTCTCGAAGAATGGAGGTGGAGTACAATGATCCCTTTGTACAAGAACAAAAGTGATATCTAGAGTTGCACGAACTATAGGGATATCAAGCTTCTAAGCCACACTATGAAAGTTTGAGAATGGGTCATGGAGATGAGGGTGTGAAGAGACGTGTCTATTTCTGAGAACCAGTTAGGATTTATGCCGAGGCGTTCGACCATAGAAGCCATTCATCTTATTAGGAGGGTGGTGGAGCAGTATAGGGAGAGAAAGAGAGACTTGCATATGGTTTTCATCAACCTCGAGAAGGCGTACGACAAAGTTCCTAGGAAGGTTCTATGGAGATGTTTGGAGGTTAGAGGTGTACCTGTGGCATACACTAGGGCGATCAAGAATATGTATGATGGAGCCAAGACCAGGGTACGGACAGTGGGAGGAGACTCAGAGCACTTTCCAGTAATGATGGGGTTGTACCAGGGATCAGTTCTTAGCCCATTCTTATTTGTCTTGGTGATGGATGGACTGACGCAACAAATCCAATGGGAGATGGCATAGTGTATGTTATTCACAGATGACATAGTTCTAATTGATGAGACTCGTAGAAGAGTGAACGATAAGCTGGAGGTTTGGAGACAGACTCTGAAATCTAGAGGGTTCAGGCTGAGTAGGACCAAGACAGAATACTTGGAGTGCAAGTTCAGTAATGGGAGCGACCTTGAGACAGGCGTGGAGGTGAGGATGGGTAGAGGTAGGCCGGAGAAGTATTGGGGAGATGTGATTAGACGGGATATGGCGCAGGTGCAACTTACTGAGGACATGACCTTAGATAAAGGGTTATGGAGGACACGAATTAGGGTAGAAGAGTAGTAGGTAGTCGAGCGTAGTCCTACTTACGCTTGCAAACTGATAGTTGTAGTGTTAGTATTGTAGGACCACTTAGCCTATCATACTAATAGGCGCAGTAAGTATTGCTTTATAGTCTCCTGTAGTTTAATTTTTGCTGCTACGTGTCCTTTAGTGTACTTTTTTTAGCTTATTTACATGCGCTAGTTACTGCTTATTTTTTCGGAATGCGCTATCATGGATTATACGCTTTTTATACCAGTATTTTCATACTACTTTAAATTTTTTTGACCGGGTCTGACCATTTCTCTTGCTTTGCTTTTGTTGTTGCTTTGCTTGTGCTTATGCTCATGCTCTGTCTTGAGCCGATGATCTCTCGGAAACAGCCGCTCTACCTACCAAGGTAGAGGTAAGGTCTGCGTACACTTTACCCTCTCCAGACCCCACATTGTGGGATTTTACTGGGTATGTTGTTGTTGTAAATGGAGACTATCGTCCAAAATATGGTGCAACGTAAGGAAGAATTACATCAGAGTTGGATATGCAGAATTAGTTGTTGAAGGTTGAGATTTTCTTAAACTGGAGTCAATCACCTCCGTTACCTTCTTCAATGGATATGCTCGTTTCTTTTCAGTATATTAAATATAATCTATTTTCTTATTTATTATTTTGATAAATTAAGAAATAATTAATTATTATTCTTCAAATTTATCCTTATCATTAAGTAATTATTTCTCAAATTTATTAAAGTTTAAATTTTCAAAACATAATAAATATGAGTACTTTAGGAGTAAAATAAACACTTAATTGATGCTTTCTTAAAGGGGAGTACATGATACATTACATATTGGACAAGTAATAAAGGAAAGGATGGAATATCTTTGATAGGAAAAAGATATTTATATGACCATTTTCATCTAAAAATTTATATGATTAGAGAAAACATATTTTTAGTTATTTAATTATGATATATTATGTTATGTTTTACACGTGTTTTTTTCATGGGTCAAATACATGATTTATTTAGATTTTTTTTGTTTTTTAAGTGGCAACGAAATTTGAATTCAAGTTCTTTTTGTTGATCCATGTTGAATTATGTAACCATCTAATATGAAGTTATTAGCGAGAGTACAATTTTTATATAAATAATAATATTTTTAGCAATTAATAGAAAATAAAATAAAAACTATAGAGATAGGATTAAAAGATTACCCGATTGAAGTACACAAGTTAAATCGAGAAAATTCCAAGAATCACTCCGTTTCTTCTGCCTCATCTGTCATTTCTTTACCATTTTATTACCGTGTGAAAATAAATGAGCTGAACAATAAAAGAACAAATAAATAAATCTTCATCATCATCCTTGCAAATAAATTTTGTTCCGGAGTACGCATTTATGATGTCAATACTAATTGGCTTGATAAGTGATAAGTGGGAACACAAAATATTTTTGTATCTATTCTCTCTATCTACATCTCTGTTTTTATCCTCCTACTATTTTTTCTATTAAAGTTTTATCGTCCTTTTCGAAGGTTGCTGCAGTCTTTTCCCTTCCACTTGAACGGTTTATTGTGCGGCCAAATTTACGTAGTTTGGACTTTCGACCACGTATAAATGTATGCTACTTTAATTTTAATTTTAATTTATTTGTCTTATTTTTCTATTACTCTTTATATATTTAAAGAAAGAAGTATTGAATTTCAATATTCTTGTTTCATCCCTAATCACACTTTCTTATAAGAATGACATGTAAATTTTATACACATCTTTAATTAAAGATTACAAAATTTAAAAATTCTTTATAAATATTTAAATTTTATATTCACTCTAGCACAGCACTAGTTCCCGCAGCCCTTGTTGCAGCTGATAGACTCAAAAGCACTCAATTAAAGATATAGATACTCTGTGTTCTCTCATTAAGGAATAAAGATCAATATTACTGTAATGTACAAATAATATTGTGTCATTAAGTTTTTTCTTGTCGTTTTTTTTTGTTATCGATAAAATGACAGCTCTATCCACTTTTTCTTGCAAAAAATAACTCCCATCTCCCCCTCCCCTTTTCCTAAAGTATTTATTCCCAACTGTCGCATAAACATTTGTAACAAGAAGGTCAAAGATCTTAGCAAAATATATGATGTTATGAATAATATGTGTTTGCACGTGACAGAGAATACGTAAATATTCTCCATATATTATACCGTAGACTCCTCTTCCACCCATGATGACACACATCCTTCTCTTCCCCTCCCCCTCCTAACACCTTTCATCCGGCTTTTGCCGTGACGAATATCAAAAACTTTATCCCTTTGGTTCTTGATCAATAGGATGGACACTACTAATCGTGGGTCAAATTATTTCAAATACATGTTTGTGCTTACAACGTCCTTGATCTCATCGATTCCTCCACCCCCGTCCACCCGACATGAAAGTAGCTCGATGCAATCGGCAAACAATGGATATATGGCACCATATCCAAAGATTTACTTCACACTATTATGAAGACAGGTACTTCGGCTCCCGAATTATGGACACGGCTAGAGAAAATCTTTCAAGACAACAAACATACATGTATCGTCTATTTGGAGGAACAATTCAACAACACCCGTATTGAGAACTTTGCCAACATATCAGACTATTGTAAACAACTAAAATTAGTTGCCGATCAATTGTCTAATGTTGGCACTCTGATTTCCGAAACAAAGATGGTTTTACAACTCATCAATGGTTTGCAGAAGGGTGAGTACGATACACTTGCGACAATGATCCAACAAGCCGATCCCCTCTCTAGCTTCAACAAGACCCGGTCACAATTGTTGTTGAAGGAGACAAGACGAGCCAAACAAGACGAGCACAATCAACAAGCATTGATGGTTACATACCGCCAACCACCAACTCACCCGTCGATCCTCCGCAACCCACGGACCACCAACCTCAACGTGGTGGTCTAGGAGGCGGAAGGGGACGCGGTTGCTGAAATCAAGGCAGCGGCAGGGGAAAAGGCAGTGGCGGAAAATCCAACTCAGGTGCACAGACACAGCCGGCCTAATACACATCTCAGTAGGCTGGCCCAATACCATAGCCCATTGTCGTAACCCACAGCCCCAGGAACTGGGCCTTGCCACCATGCCCGAATCCAACAGTCCTGGCCCAACACATCGGGCAACGCCAGCAGTCGAGCAACCTGGGACCTCCTACATGCCCACGCTACACGGGCCAACAGCAGCAGGCCTACATCTCTTCGGCCCAACAATAACAGCAGTCGTATAGCCTTATGACCCCTTCCTAACTTAGTAAGTCCTACAGCACTATGAATCTACAGCAGCCTGATGATGCCTGGTACATAGATACGGGTGCCACATCCCACCTCACTCATAACTCCGGTAATCTCCCTCGGCTATTTAATTTGAACAATCCTCAATTTATTTTGATCGAAAATGGCAATCGCATTCTAATTCAAGGGTACGACACCACTCAAACACCACATCGCTTTCCCTTTACCCTCAAACATGTCCTATATGCTCCTAACATCATTAAAAACTTAATTTCTTTTAGGAAATTTACTAGTGACAATTTCGTATCTATTGAGTTTGACCATTTTGTTTTTTCTGTGAAGGACCTATGTACGGGGACAACTCTTATGAGATGAAATAGTATGGGGACTCTATCCTTTCTCATCCACTTCCGCTGCAAGTGTCAATCCACAAACCTCTCTAGCTGCAATCTCCCCATCAACTTGGCACGGTAGACTTGCGCACCCAAGAGCATCAATTTTTTATTTTCTTAGAAGTTAAAATTTAATTCGATGTAATAAAGGGAAATTTACCCTCGACTACTGCTTTTGTCCTTTATGGAAGCATGTTAGACTAAATTTTAATTCATCACTGAGTGTAACTTTTTCTCCTTTTGATATCATTCATGCGGATTTATGGACATATCATATTACTAGCAAACTGAGTCACTAATATTATTTAGTATTTTTGGATGATTTCTCTCATTTTCTTTGGGTTTATCCTCTAAAATATAAGTCCAAAGTTTACTCCACTTTTCTAGAATTTCAACCATATGTTAAAACTCAATTTGAGAAAAACATCAAAATGTTTCAATGTGAAAATGGTCGTGAGTTTGACAATTCCTCTTTTCATAAATTTTGTGCGAACAATGGCATGGTGTTTCGATTCTCTTGCCCACATACCTCACCTCAAAATGGAAAAGCCGAAGAATCCTGCGCACCATTAACAATATGATCCGCACCTTGATCCTTCATGCTTCTATCCCCTTCCTTTTGGGCCTACGCATTGCACATGGTAGCATATATTCTTAATATATTACCAATGAGTACGCTTTATATAAAACTCCAACTGAAATTCTCTTCCATCGAATCCATTCCTATGGTCACCTTCGGATTTTGATTGTCTATGCTACCCTAATCTCGCCTCCACGGCTCCTCACAAACTAGCGCCTAGGACTACTCTTTGCATCTTCTTGGGTTTCCCGTCGAATCATAGGTGGTATTTATACTATGATTTGTTCACAAATAAAATCCTAGTCTCTCGCTATGTCACATTTGAGGAGCAAATTTTCCCATTCGCAAACGTCCAAAAATACCAAGTCACTGATTATGGATTTCTTGATGATCCGAACATATCCCCTCTCATTAGAAACGTAATACATGGAACTAGTAGTCCGTCCCAACCCGTGCCTCCGACACCCGCCACTTCTTTCGCCCACGTCCCAACACACTTCCTGCCTACAGGCAGTGTGCCATCACTGACATCTCATTCCCCGTCACACACTGCCCACTGCCAGCAGCCCACCTCACCTGGCCCCTGCCCATGGTTCCCATCACGGCCTCACTGCCAATATCCTCCGAGAACAACCCCATATCCCTCGTCGACTACCCTTATGCCCTCAACAAACCTACTACCCCCGACAACCCCATTGCCCCCAGTTCCCATCACCCAAACAGTCCCGATTCATACCCACATCATGGAAACCCGTGCCCAACACAAGATTTTTAAACCAAAAGTCCATTTTAATCTATCCACTCAAACTATCCCACCTCTACCTAAATACTAAAAATTAGTCAAGGTTGACCCTAATTGGAATGCGGTCATGTGTGAGGAATTTGATACGCTCACTACACAACACACGTGAGGATCTTGTCTCGAAACTATAGGGGTGAATATGATTCATTGTATGTGGCTATATCATCACAAATTCAGAGATAGTGATAAGCTTGAATGCCATAAGGTGAGACTTCTGTCAAATGGCATGGGGCAACAAGAGGGAGTTGATTGTGGTGAGACCTTCAGTTCAGTGGTTAAACCAGCCACCATTCGCAATATTTTGAGCATTGTTATGGGAAAGAATTAGATGATTCATCAACTTGATATAAAAATGCATTATTACATGGGGATTTAAAAGAAACCGTATATATACATCAACCACCTGGTTTTCTGCATCCATCGGCTCCTCAGTATATCTGTCATCTTTGAAATTCACTCTATTGATTAAAACGAGCCCCTAGGGCTTAGTATGAGCTCTTTGCCACTTACATCATGCAGATCAGGTTTGTGTGCAGCAAAAGTGATAATTCACTTTTTTATTTTTCATCGAGGTAATGACACCGCATACCTTTTTATCTATGTGGATGACATTATCTTGACTGCCTCCTCTGATGTGCTGAAATATGAGATCATTACCTTGCTCAATTCTAAATTTGCCATGACCAACTTGGGTAAGTTGAGTTATTTCTTGGGGATTTCCGTGACCAGATCCGAGAATGCAATGTTCCTGTGTCATCGTAAGTATGCTTAAGAGATTGTTTATAAGGTTAAAATGGCAAACTACAAGATCATGCCCACTTCATTCGACTCGAAGTCGAAACTTAGCATCGATGACAAGGATCCGGTGCTTGATCCTTCTCTCTATAGGAGTCTCGCTGGTGCACTTCAGTATCTTACCTTCATTAGGCCTGATATTTCCTATGTTGTTCAGTAGGTGTATTTGTTCATGCATGCTCCCAGGGAGCTTCACTTTACCACTCTTAAATGTATTATTTGATACGTTAAGGGTACTCTTGACTACGAATTACATCTTTATCCATCTGCACCGACCAGACTGATATCATATACGGATGCCAATTGGGAAGGCTGTCCAGATACACGTCGATCTACTTCCGAATATTGTGTATTTTTGTGTGATAACCTCAACTCGTGGTCTACAAAATGGCAAGCCACGCTTTCTCGTTCGAGTGCAGAAGCAGAATATAGAGGCGTTGCGAACGTTGTTGCCGAAATTTGTTAGCTGAGAAATCTCCTTCTAGAGCTTCATTGTCCCTTATGTAAGGCATTTATTGTCTACTATGATAACATATATGGTGTCTACTTGTCTCATAACTCGGTTCAGCATCATCGAACCAAACATATTGAGATATTTTTTCGTGAAAAGGTTTCCATGGGCCATGTTTGGGTGTTACACATTCCTTCCTCCTATCAGTATGCAGATATATTTACTAAGGGACTTCATCGGTAACTGTTCCTTGAATTCAGATCTAGTCTGAGCCTCCGGCCTCCTTCCGCTCTGACTGAGGGGATGTGATAGAGAATACTTAAAGATTCTCCATATATTCTGTAATTATTATTTTAGTGTAATTATGTAAAGTAGATATTCTCATACAATTAAGATTACAATTGTAAACACCTATGTATATTGTATTAATGAGAAGACTCAAAACAAGGAGAATTACACAATTCTACAGCACGTATACTTTTTTCATTTAATCATTATTAATTATTAGATATTCTTTAGACATAATTACACTGTATGAAAAATAGGATAATAATGCTAACAAAATTGATCCACCTTTTATATTTTTGCAAAAAATGACCCACTCCCCCTCCTCTCTCTCCCCCCAACGCATTCTCTCTCTCACAATCTCTCTCTCTCAGATCTGGTCTCTGATGCATCCTTTCTCTCTCGCTCTCTCTCTCTCAAATCTGGTGGTGGTGAGCGAGGTAGTATGGATGGTAGTTTTTGACGGAGCTCCAGCATGATCTCATCGAGGAAGAAATAGAGATGAATGGAGATGTAGAACGAGTGGTGGTTAGGATCGTCGGTGAATGTGTAGTGGTGGTGCGTCGCCGTGAGGTGGAGAGGAGACGACTGCGATTATGGTGTTGGAGTTCGCCGGAGTTGTGGGGCTGCGATTCATCGTCGTCGGTCGTTGGTGGTGTTGGAGTTCGCTGGAGAACAGAACTCTTGTGATGGTTGTTGCTGCTCTGTCTGGTGTTGGGGTTAATTTTTGTATAATAGTGTATATATCCATCCATATTCACTATTATACATTTTTATACACCCATATACACATGTATATGTTGTATAAAAGTGCAGTTCTTATTCAAAATAAGTGCAGATCTATATATTATACCCACTTATACAAATTCTATAATTGTGTATAAATGTGTATAAGTATGTATTTTCATGTATAATATTGTATAATTATTCTTTTAGAGTACATACCTATAAATTATACACTTTCATACACCTATATACATAATGTACCTGTCTTTTGTATATAAATATATAATATTGTAACAAAGTTGTTTTTGAATATATTTTTATAATGTAAATTTTAAGCTATAATTTTACAATTTTTGTTGTTGTTAAGTCCGCCAAATGTATATTTATGAATTTTTCCCTATTTTTTTATTGTTAAATGACTAAATCATGATAAATTAATATATATAGTCTGATATGTATGTGAACACCGGTGCATGTATTAAGTTTTTATCCTGTTTGTTGTATGGTAAACAAACACGGTTGTTTGTCGGTCTTCCTTCAGTGGGGAAGGAAGGGTGTTGGCTATGTCATTCGGCTGAATTTAGTAATTTTAGTTTAAATTTTATATTTGTTTTAAAAATTTATCAACAACAACATATCTAGTGAAATCCCACACGTAGGATCTGGGGTAAATTTTTTTTTAAATATGTACAAATTATTAACCTAGAATTCAGTAACATAAAAATATTAAAATTCAAAACTCGTATGATTTAAATATCGACTCCGTTGTTGTAATACCTTTCCCTTATAAATGTAATAGATACTCTAGCCACTAAAGTAAAGGCAAAGAAAAGAAATTGACTTGGATTTCTCTGTTTCCCCTCCAACAACATATTGTGATTGTCTTGTTCATCATTATCCTTCTAGACAAGCGGTGCCTTCGAATTTTGATCACCTACCTATGATGTTTTTTTTTCCGTTGAACTTTAGAGGCATGCACAAAAGAATAGGACACTCAAAGACAACATTGCTCCTTCCAAATGGGAAAGCTGCAAATCAGCTTGAAACGGCCAAGTGCCAACTGCACAATTTAAATTTGAAACGATTTGATCTCCCAAAAAGATTGGAAAGGATGAAAAAAGAATGAGTACGTATAAAATTGAATCATGATGAAGTACTTTTTCTAGATTTATCTTTTGGGTTCGGATTTTTTCGAGATTTATCTTTTTCTTTCATTTGTTATGTTATGAAAAAAAATTAACAAAAAATAAAAAAGATTAACAACAACACATATATAACCTTAGAAATCGTCCAAATTATTAGTGGGCTTGTGACAACACTTATTACTGTAAGATTGGAATAATTTCTCTTAGAATTCCTTTCATTAATCACAATATATATAGTTGTACAGAGATTGATTCCTAATACAATAAGAATCCTAACTTACCTTAAACGGTTGATTCCTAATACAATAAGAATCCTAAGTTACCTTAAATATACATCTATCATAATTACAAAATATATTGTGAATATTCGGAGAATATTCGCTAATAATCCCCCTCAGTCGGAGAGGGAGGACGCCGAACGCTAAGGCTGGATCGGAAGTCGGTGAAGAGCTGTCTCGGTAGTCCCTTTGTGAAAATATCTGCATACTGATAGGAGGAAGGCACGTGTAATATTTTGACCGGGCCAAGGGCAACCTTTTCACGCACAAAGTGAATATCCATATCGATATGCTTGGTCCGCTGATGTTGGACCGGATTGTGAGACATATAGATGGCAGATATGTTATCACATTAGACTATAGATGCCTTTCGCAATGGACACTGGAGCTCCAAAAGAAGATTTTGGAGCCAACAGATCTCAGCAACGACATTAGCAACTCCGTGATACTCTGCTTCAGCACTCGAACGGGATAGCGTGTCCTGCCACTTGGCGGACCATGAAATAAGATTATTCCCAATAAATACACAGTAGCCTGAGGTGGAGCGACGTGTGTCCGGGCATCTTGCCCAATCTGCATCCGTGTAGGAGAGTAACTTGGTTGGGGCATAGGGTTAGAGATGCAGCCAGAGTCCAGTGTGCCCTTAACGTATCTGATAATATGTTTGAGGGATGCAAAATGGGAATCTCGAGGGTCGTGCATAAACAAATACACCTGCTGAATGACATATGCAATATCAGGCCTAGTGAATGTAAGATACTGAAGGGCGCCTGCAAGACTCTGATATAGAGTGGGATCAAAAATTGGCGCACCCTCATTGGCACTGAGCTTGGATTTCGAGTCAACCGGAGCTGGCATAATTTTATAATTTGCCATCTTAGCCCTGTACACTATCTCTTCCGCATATTTGCGCTGACATAAAAACATAGTAGTTGCAGATCTGGTCACGGATTTACCCAAGAAATAACTCAGCTTGCCCAAGTCAGTCATAGCAAATTCAGTTTTGAGTAGAGCAATGATTTCATTCTTCAAACCGTTAGAGGAGGCAGTAAGACCAATGTCATCCACATATAATAGCAAATAAGTAGTGATGCTACCTCGATGAAAAGTGAATAGAGAGTTATCACACCTGCTACATATAAATCTGATCTGCATAATATACCTGGCAAAGCGATCATACTAAGCGCGGAGTGCCTGTTTCAAGCCATACAATGACTTTCTGAGACGACATACAAACTGCGGGACTGTCGGATGAACAAAGCCAGGGGCTGATGCATGTACACACTTTCTTTCAAATCCCCGTGAAGAAATGCATTCTTGACATCAAGCTGATGAATCGGCCAATGCATGCCCATAACAATAATAAGAACATTCTGAATAGTAGCCAGTTTAACAACCGCACTGAATGTCTCACCACAATCAATACCCTCCTGCTGATTAGTGACATTAGCAACCAGTTTTGCCTTTACCGTTCCAAGTCACCACTGTCTCTGAACTTGTGACGAAATAGCCACATACACCAGATAATATTCACACCGTCCGGTCTAGGTACCAAATACTAAGTGTTTTGCTTGTTTAAAGCATTAAATTCCTCGCACATGGCCGCATTCCAATTAGGGTCCAGTTTGGCTAGTTTTGGATTTTTCAGAATGGGTGATATGGTTTGTGTGGAGAGATTAAACTGGACCTTGGGTTTGAAAATCCTATGTTGTGTAGGGTCTCCATACGGTGGTTAGGCAGCAGTGTTTGGACTGGGATTTGTGGCTGCGGGCTTGCTGGTTCTAGAGGTAGCAGTGGTTGGGCTGCGATATGTGGCTGCTGACTTGCTGGTTTTGGGGGGTGTTTGCTGGTCTCGGGTCGATGGCTGGTCGAGAAACAGTAGGTGGGGTAGGTGACACAGGGGGGAGACGACGCCGGACACTGTTGGTGACAGAGCTGCTGGTGCAGTCTTCGTCGGAACAAGAAACTGTTGATGGCACATTGACTGGATCATAGGAGATAGAGGAGACTCATAGAGAAATGTGTAATCCGTGGTTTGGAATTTTTAAAGATTTGAAAATGGATAGTTCGCCTCGTCGAATGTGATGTGACGTGAGATAATGATCTTATGAGTGGATATGTCATAGCACAGGTAACCCCGATGATTGGGTGAGAAACCGATGAAGACACATGGAGTGGTGCATGGGGATAGTTTGTGATGGGCAGTAGAGGCCAGGTTGGGGTAGCATAAGCAACCGAAGATGCGGAGTTGGTCATAGGAAGGGAACCTACGGTATAAGATTTCGATTGGGGTCTTGTTTTGGAGAGTGCTGGTTGGTAAAATATTAAGGAGGTACTCTACCATTTTAACAGCATAGACCCAGAATGGTGGTGGAAGATTGACATGAAAAAGAAAGGTACAAACCAGGTTATTGATGGTACGTATGATTCGTTCAGCTTTGCCATTTTGGGAGGAAGTGTAGGGACAGGAAAAACGGAAAACCATGCATTATTTAGAGCAGAAATTGTGAAATATCGAATTATTAAATTCACGTCCATTATCACATTGAAAAGATTTTATAGATTTTTCAAACTGTGTTTCAATGAATTTTTGAAATTCAAGGAACTTGGCAAAAATTTTAGATTTGAACTTTAGTGGGTGGATCCATACAAAGTGTGAAAAATCATCTAATAATACTAGATAGAATTTGTGACCCAAGGAACTGACAACCGGAGATGTCCACATATCAGCATGAACAATATCAAATGGAGAAAAAGTAACACTGTTGGATGACATGAATGGAATACGAGTATGTTTGCCAAGTGGGCAAGAAAACCATGGCAAGTTTCCCATTATTACATGGAATTCGTTATTAGTCCTAAGAATATTAAAAACAGGATCTCCTGGGTGTCCGTGTCTGTTATGCCAAGTTGACGGAGAGATAGCAGCAAAGGAGACAGGTGAATGAGTTCTGACAGCGGAAGATTGAGTGAAGGGGTAGAGGTCTCCCACACTATTGCAGCGCGTAAGAATATTCCCCGTATTGAGATCCTTCACAGAAAAACCAAAAGGGTCAAATTCGACAGACACAGAATTATTGCGAGTGAATTTTCTAACAAAGATTAAGTTTTTAATGATGTAGGAGTGTAAAGGACATGATTTATGAAGAAAGGCGGGTGGGGATGTTTGGTATGTGTGTTACCATAACCTTCAATTGAAATATGATGACCATTGCCGACAATAATAAACTGAGGACACTATAACCGAAGCAGTTGAGATAAGTTACCTAACGACTGGGTGAGGTGAGATGTGGCTCAGGTGTCCATGTACCAATTATCGTCGGGTTGTTGAAGGTTCACGGTGTTGAAGGACTGGCCCAAATCGGTGAGGGGCAGTTGCGCTTCTTAGTCTTGATTGGTCGCTACGGATGGGCCTTTTCTTCTTGGTGGGCTCGCCCGATTGGCGGCGGAGCCCACGAGGCCTGGCTGCCAGCCTTGTTGGAATTGGGCCCCTGATATTGGGTAGGGGCATACAGGCGAGGCCCAGTTCCCGGTATTGGGGCAAGGGGGTTGTCCAGCCCACTGAAAGTAGGCAGCAGGTGCTGGGCCTGGCTACTGCTAGTTTCGGTTGCCCTTGCCGCGGCCCTTCCCTTTATTGTTATTACCGCGACCTGTGCCGCCACGCCCTCCACCGTGAGACTGCTGTTGGTGGTGGTCTTGCGATGGTGGCTAGGTGGAGGTGGCCGCCGATGGTGCCATGCCGTCAATGGCTAATGCCTTGTGATTGTGCTCCCCTTATTTAGCACGGCAGGTCTCTTCCAACAAAATTGCGAACGTGATTTATTGAAGCTTGGTAGAGGGTCGACCTGTTGAATCATCATTGTAAGTGTATCATAATCACCTTTCGGTAAATCCGCAACTAGTTGAAGTACCATCTTGGTTTCTGAAACAGATGTCCCTACGTTGGAAAGTTCGTCGGTTATGAGTTTCAGTTGTTTATAGTATTCGGACATGTTGTTAAAATTCTTGAAACGCGTATTATTGAACTTCTCTTCCAAATACACGGCCCGAGTATTTTTATTATCCTAAAAAATTTCTTCTAACCGTACCCAAAGTTCACGTGTCGTAGCACATGTTTTCATGATAGTACACAACAAGTCTTTAGAGATGGTGTCGTAGATCCACTGTTTGACGATGGCATCAAAGCGACGCCAGGTCGAGTCTGCAACATCGGTTGGATGAGGAACAGAAACATCAATATGGTCGAGCACATTGTACGCACATGCATGGATATAGAACAGTTCTATCCATATGGAATATTGACAGTGTTCTTGGTCAAGAATGATAGGGATAAAAATTTTCATGTTGGTAACGGCGAATGCCCGATGTAAAGAAGACGATGAACGTTGAGGGGGGTTGTCAAGTGTGAAAGTTGAAGAACCAGAATTGGTGGGGGAAGTAGGGTGAGACATGGTGGCAAATTGTTGCCGTCGGCCGAGAGGGAACAAAATTGGGTGGTGTCGGCCGAGAGGGAGGGAGAATAGAAGAGTAGGGATTAGGGTTTGTCTCTTGATACTATGTAAGATTGGAATAATTTCCCTTAGGGATTTCTTTCATTAATCACAATATATATATTTGTACAGAGGTTGATTCCTACTACAATAAGAATCCTAACTTACCTTAAATGGTTGATTCCTAATACAATAAGAATCCTAAGTTACCTTAAATATACATCTATCATAATTACAAAATATATTGTGAATATTCGGAGAATATTAGCTAATAATTACGACACATTTCCAATAGGCGTTAGTTGTACAATGAATAATTGAAAAATGAGTCTCTTGGCATAGCTGGATGGCAAAGGAGAGGAACTTAAAATCCAGCTGGAGGCCTGCAGCATGGGTTCGAACCTTGGTGGGAGAAATTTGCTCTCTTCTGGGGGAGGATCTTGTAGGTGATATCAGTTGCTCTGTTCTCAAACCCTAATAATTCAGGCACATCTCACGATTTACTGGTAGTAGCAGTGGCGGATTATGGTAGGGGCTGGGGGCTGTGGCCCCCTCAAAAAAAATTTATATATATACATCTCTATCTCACACGTCACTCTATTTTCACGTTCTAAACAAGATATCAGCTCCCATTTTGCTCTTACCCATTGCGGCCACCCCACCGCATCTCAGCCCCAAGCCCCCCACAGTGGTAATCTCTCTCTTTCTCTCCTCTTTGATGTTCTGTGAGTTCTTAATGGCTTTTAATTTTTATACTATTGACTGTATTGAGGAAGAAAAGCAATGTATCCCATTGGTTGAGAATCAAATATTTTCGAAAAGAAATAAAAAATCGATGAAATTCACCTGTAATTGTCCCAAATCGATTTCAAGAAGAACTTATGAGGTTTTGGAGTTCTATATTTTCTACTAATTCAAGAACCCTTACAAGTCTCATTTTCGAGCATAAAAAACCCTAGATTTTGAAATTACGATCTGGAATTTGTCTTTTGCCAAAATCCTAACTATTCTTTTATTTTTCCAAGGTTTCTCCTAGTCTAAAATTTTCTTTTTCAATGTGGCTGAGTTCGTGAGATTGAGGAAACTTTATGTTTGTGTCATCATATACGAGGCTATTTTGGGCTTATGGGAGTGGAATTAACAGATTAAGGCTTTAAAAGCTGAATTTTTCTGACTTAGTTCTGTTTTCAGATTTAGATGTTATATTTGATAATTGATTTATGTATTTTTTAGGAGTTGTACGATGGTCCAACTTAAGAAAATTGATGCATTTTTCAAGGGGAAAGCTTCCAACAAAGATGAAAATTGTATAGCTTCAACATCGACACTTGAAAAGCATCATTCCGATGATCAAACGGTTCAACTGGATGAGAAACCTTGCAAGATTCAAAAAGTCACCATGGATGAATTTGATGTAAATTGTTTAGAACGTGACCCCGGAAAGCAACCCTAAATTTGGGAATATCCAATGAATCGAAGAGATAAAGTTCGAAGAGCTTATCTCAATTGGGGTCCCTATCAATATCAAGTTGAAAAGTATCCCCTCAATAGAGATAAGCATCCAAGACGATTTCAAGCATCTTGGTTCAAAATTTTCCCTTCATGGCTAGAGTACTCACCAACTAATGATGTTGCTTATTGTTTGCTTTGTTACTTGTTCAGTAAAAAGTCAAGTGGGCATCTTGGAGCTGATGTCTATACTAGAAAAGGATTTAAAGTATGGGAAAATGTCAATTATGTGAAGAGTTGTGCTTTGCTTAATCATATATGTGCTCGTTGGATGATATATGTGCTCTTGTAGAAAAATTATATCCATTGGATTTTAGTGAGCAAGAGAAAAAAAATGAGATTCAACTTCAACACTTTATTCTTGAGGTTGTTACTCATCCAGAATTGAATAACTTGTCAACTATGTCTAAATTGTGTGAAGCTTTGGAAAAAACAGGGAAGGCGAATACATATTACTTGATTGACCGGATAATCTGTCTAATCTTAACTTTTTCAGTTTCTACGGCTACTACAGAAAGATCATTTTCAGCAATGAAGATAATCAAGACAAGGTTGCATAATAAAAGGATGCATTTCTTGCTGACAATATGATGATTTATATTGAAAAAGAGATAGCTGAAAGCTTTAGCTCTAATTCAATTATTATTGATTTCAAGTCTTTAAAAGAACGAATGGCAGCAGTTTAATTCTAGGCACGTCTTTCCTTTTATATATTATATTTTTGTTGTGTTGATGTTATTTTGAATCTATGATAAAATTATATTTTGTTCTTACAAATTCAATTATAATATTTTTATTAGTAGTTACGCCCCCCTTAATATTTTGGGCAAGTTCCGCCATTGGGTAATAGTGTTGAGGGACCGGAACTACTATATCCAGGAATAGTCTGACGTAAGCAGAGAAGCTGGATATAAAAAAAGTTGAAAAATGAAATAAATGGAAGTTGAACTAGTGGGCGGTGGTCGTTGGCCCAACATCTCTCGGTCCACAGAATGGACTAGTCTCAAGTGAAAATGTAAGTCGGACCCGACATTATTGAAGCCCACAATCAACAATTTGGAGTCTACTGTCAATTTGAAGATTTGCTTTTAAATACCCACTTTTAGCCCTAAATATTGATGTAGAAATGGCGCACATTGGTTACTTTTTGACTTCTTTTTAAAAAAATGATCGTTATCAGGGAGTCTTAAATTGTACAGGTAAAACTTCATAAAATTGCTCTCCCAATCTTTCTAATTTTTAGGGATCTTAGTAGTTAAGTTGGTTGACTACATGAACTTTCACCTTGTTAGTGAGGGTTCAATTCCTCACCTTGTATCCCCCCCCACCACCACCACCACCACCACCACCTTGTTGGTGATGGTTTAATTCCCTACCTTGTATTCATCTCCCCTCCTTGTTGGTGAGGATTCGATACCCCTTATTTAATTAAAAAATCTTTTCAATTTTGTTTCTCCCTCCAATTCATCTGTCACTCTCTTTCAAATGGTTTTATTGTGCGAAAATTGTTCACGACACGGATTTAGATTGAAATTTGTGGATATTTTGCCTCAAAGATCAATTGTTGCTAGAAAGAATTGGAATTTTTTTAGCAGATTGCCCTTTAAATGGACTGATCTTTAATTTTTGCCCCTCAAACTAGAGATTCTGGGTTCGATCTCCAGCAGAGTCGGAAAAGAAATTCGCAAAGCAATGTTTTTGGGCAAAGTTACTATTAACGTGTACAAATATATTATACTCCATTTATTATGTAATATTTAGTGATTTATAATTATGGTAGTTATAGGATCCTTATTGTATTAGGATTCCACATTGTACACTATATATAGTTGTATTAATGAAAAAAACTCCTCAAGGGAGATTAATACAATTCTACATGGTATCAGAGCCAGACCCATTTCAATTCTTTGTTCACCAATGTTGGCCCCTCAAATTATATTATTCATGCTCTAGTTAACAAAGTTTGGGTTGTGCGGAGGAGTGCTAAGAGTCTCACATCGAATATGGAATAGGAACATGGACTCCTTATATGGACTTGGACTATCCTCACCCTACAAGCTGGCTTTTGGGTTGAGTTAGGCCCAAGATCCATTTTTACATGGTATCAGAAGCTAAAATTTCATTCCTACCCTAAACCCCTAAATCGGCCGCCCTTCCCCTTACTTTTTCCGGCTCCAAACTGGCTATCTACCATCGGTATACTGCCGATATACGCTGATATACTCCTCGTATACAGTGACCTAGACCTCCACGGCCTTGTATACCTCTGATATATCACTTATATACGTCCATCTCCCCTCTAATCATTCTTTAACAAGTCATATACTACTAGTATACATTCTCTCAAAGTCGATATACACCTCATATACGGCTGAAACTGCCCGTATACGTCCTCCCTAAGCTAATACACACATCGTATACGGCTAATTCTTCCTCCCATCCATATCGGCTACGCCCCGACCCCCTCCCCCCCCCCAATTTCTTTTTTCAGCAAAACTATGACGGAGACCACCCTTAGTGGACGTTCTAGCAATGGTGCAAACAGGGGGTCTGGGCCTCCAGCAGCCATCAGAGCCTCTAGCCTAAATACTATATTGGTTGTTTCAGCGGCCCAGCAACCTGGGCACCATACAGCCGAGCCTCAGTTATAAAAAAAGGCCCAAAAGCCTGCATCCCAACAGTCTGGGCGCACCACCAACAGGCCACGACCTTCCTGCCCACTATCCTAAAGCCCACCGCATTAAGGCCCAATTTTTCGGGGCCAACTTCTCTACTCCGGGCATTCCCCAATCCAATTTGGGCCATGTTTTCGATACATTTACTCCTCAAAAGCCCGATAATGCGTGGTATATGGATACGGGCACCACGTCTCACCTCACCAACAATTTTGGTAATCTTTCTCAAATGCGAAATTTAAATACTCCACAATCTATTCTAGTTGGAAACGGTCATTGCATTCCGATTCAATGTTTTGGTCACACTCTAACCCCACCACTGCATCCCCATTTCTCCCTCTATAATGTACTATATGCCCTACATATTATCAAGAACCTAATCTTTGTAAGAAAATTCGCCACAGATAATTTCATATCAATTAATTTTGACCCGTTTGGGTTTTCTATAACGGACCTCTATACCGGAAAACTCCTTACAAGATGCAATAGTGAGGGTGACCTTTATCCTTTCCTATCCACTTCCACTGCCAGTGTCACCTCTTCCACATCTCTAATTGCCCAAGTCTCTACTATCACCGCTTTAGCAACAATCTCTCTGTCAACCTGGCACAATAGACTTGGACACCCCAGAGCTCTTGTTTTTAATTTTCTTCGGAACAATAATTTAATTCGTTGTTCGAGGGGAACACCTGCCCAACAGTGTTTTTCTTGCCCTTTAGGAAAACACGTTCACCTCTCTTTTCAGCCTTCTTTAAGTGCTACATTTTCCCCATTTGATATTTTTCATGCAGATTTATGGACATCTCCAGTTATTAGTTCCCTAGATCATAAATTCTATCTAGTGTTATTAGATAACTTTTCTCACTTTATCTGGATTTACCCTATAAAATTCAAGTCTGAGTTTTTACCAAATTGAGTTTCGTAACTATATCTAAACACAATTTGAAAAATCCATCAAATCATTCCAATGTGACAACGGTCGTGAGTTTAATAATTCTGCGTTTCATATTTTTTTCTCCAAGAATGGCATGGTTTTTCGTTTCTCGTGTCCCCAAACCTTACCCCAAAATGAAAAAGTCGAACGAATCATCCGTACTTTCAACAACATGGTTCGTGCCATTTTTTTTCATGCCTCTCTACCCCCATCGTTCTGGGTCTATACAGTCAAAATGGTAGAATACATCCTTAATATTTTACCTACAGTACTCTTCATAACACAACCCCAACCGAAATTCTCTACCGTCGAATCCCGTCCTATGACCACCTTAGAATTTTAGGTTGTCTGTGCTACCCAAATCTTGCCTCCACTGCTCCTCATAAATTAGCACCTCATACCGCCCGTGTGTCTTCTTAGGATTCCGACCCAATCATAGGGGGTATTTGTGTTATGACCTATCTTCCCGTAAGATCATTGTGCCCTATCATGTCACATTTAACGAGGCAGTCTTCCCATTCGCCAATCTCCAAAAATTTCGGACTACCGATTACACGTTCCTCGAGGAGTCTGAACCCTCACTGTCGTCCGCCACCTGCTCAATAATCCGGATACTATACCATCACCGCCACCTTCGACAGCTACCACCTAGTCGACATCAATGCCACCTGTCGCTGCCAACACCGGCAGCCTCAGCGAACTGTGTCGGTCCACCACCACACCTCTATCTCTGCCACCTACTACTAACATATCCAACATCATCTATGTCGCCTTGTCACCTCTACAAACGTCGATAATTGCCATTACCTCTGGCAATCGGCCCATAGTCCCAATCCACCACCGTCACCATACCCTACCACTACCTGTATAGACCTACCCAGATCGATGCCACCACCGAACCCAGAAACCATTGTACCCAGCCAACTACCCAACAAACAGAACCAAAACCCGATTCAAACACCACACCAAATCATGATTATTACCCCAAATTGTGAACCCGACCCGACAATTAGCACACAGACCCAAACAGCCCCGTTCCCCTCACACCGTATGGAAACTCGTGCCCAACACGGGATTTTCAAACCCAAAGTCCACTTTAACCTATCCACAGAAACCATATCACCAATTCCTAAAAACCAAAAATTAGCCAAACTAGACCCAAATTGGAATGCGGCTATGCGTGAGGAATTTAATGCTTTAACGAAATAACACACTTGGGATTTGGTCCCTTGACCGGAGGGGGTGAATGTGATCCAATGCATGTGGTTTTTTCATCAAAAATACAGAGATAGTGGTGAGTTAGAGAGATAAAAGGCAAGACTAGTGGTTAATGGCCCTAATCAACAT
Source organism: Anisodus acutangulus (assembly GCA_029783415.1). Classification (NCBI taxonomy): domain Eukaryota; kingdom Viridiplantae; phylum Streptophyta; class Magnoliopsida; order Solanales; family Solanaceae; genus Anisodus; species Anisodus acutangulus. The sequence continues at coordinate 25,963,243 of CM056491.1, forward strand.
GAGGGTAGTGATTGTGAAGAGACATTCATTCTGGTTGTTAAACCGGCTACTATTCACACAGTTCTGAGCATTGCCATGGGTAAGCGTTGGCCTATTCATCAGCTTGATGTGAAGAATGTGTTTCTAGATAGGGATCTAAAAGAAACTATTTATATGCATCAGCCATCTGGTTTTGTACATCCAGCAGCCCCTCAGTATGTTTGTCGTCTCCGTAAGTCACTTTATGATTTGAAACAGACCACAAAGCATGGTATGAATGCTTTGCACAGCACCTTATGCAGATTGGGTTTGCATGCAGCAAGTGTGATACTTTTCTATTTATTTTTCAGCGATGTAGTAACGCTGCTTATCTGTTGTTATATGTGGATGATATTGTCCTTACTGCCTCTTCTGATATGTTGAAAAATGAGATCATTGCTCTACTTAAAAGTGAATTTGCTATGACTAACTTGGAAAAGTTAAGTTACTTAGGGATTTCAATTGACTAGATCTGCAGTTACTATATTTTTATGTCAGCGTAAGTATGCAGATGAGATTGTGTTCAGGGCTAAAATGGAGAACTGTAAGATCATGCCTATTCAAGTTGACTCTAAATCAAAGTTAGGTGTTGTTGATAGTGATCCAGTGTCTTATCATACTCTGTATAGGAGTCTGGCAGGTGCACTTTGGTATCTTACCTTCACTAGGCCTGATATTGCATATGTTGTTCAGTAGGTGAGTTTGTTTTAGGGGTGGCCAATGGGACAAGTACGGGGTGGGGTAGGACGGGCGGGGTGGGACCGGTACCCGACGGGATAGGGGTTAGGGCGGGACCGGTACTCGGTGGGATGGGAGGTTAGGGCGGGACCGGTACCCAGCGAGACTGGCGGGCCGGGACTGGCGGGTTCTGCCGATGTCCCATCCCGGCTCTGATCCCATCAAAAAAGGGTACCGGTATTTATCGGGGCGGGACGGGGTCGGGATTGGCATCGGGCTTTTGTATTTATTTTTTATTTTTTTGCACTTAATTTTAAAAAATAACATAGATATAAATAACTCAATAATTGAACAAGATAGTGTAATAAAAATATCTCAAGGCTGTTTTTGTGCCTCTTATATTATTTAATAGAAATATAAATTTTTTGTAATACAAATACAATTGTCAAAATTGCAACTTTGTGGTATTGTTCAAAAGTAGCAAATGACATAGTAAAACTAAAATTACAATCAAAGAAATTACATTTTCAAAAAACTTTTTCTAGTTTCTTTATAATTTCATGTGGTTCTTCGATTGGAATTGGTATTTGTTGGTTAAATTGATCCACGTCGCTTCCACCACCTTCGGATAAGCTATCGTTGTAGTTTTCATCTTCTTCTTCGTTGATCTCCAGTTGACCGCACCTTCTCCGCTCCGCTCGTATCCAATCTCTGAATAATACTGCAATCTCCAAGTTGTCTCCCGCTAATGAGTGTCTGTGCTCTCCTATTTGAAATCTGCAGGATGAAAAAGCATTTTTAGACGATGTTGATGACGGTTGAATGTTCAAAATATCTCGGGCCATCATTGAAAGTGTCGGAAAGGGCTTCTCATTCTCCCTTCAGTATTTCATCAAGTCTTCACGTCCTTCTTCATTGATAACTGTTTGGTACTGTACAACACCCTGCAAAACAAAAACATCAATCTCGCTAACTTGGTTAGTAGTGTTACCACCGCACATTCTATTTCTAAGGCTTTCAATACTAGCCGCAAAAACAGCATGTCTTTTATAAGGTTGTGTTAAAGAAGAAGAAGTTGGTATGGAAGCTGGTTGGTTGCTAGCACTTTCTTGTTGGTAATACCTATATACTTTTTTGCATTCATCTTGTATGCTTGACAACACTTCTTCTTTAGTTTGTTCAATAAGTGGTGGGTCATTTGGATTTTTAGGAGTTGGAGGTGGTAGTACTGCTATACAATCATAAATTGTTTCAATAAGTGATAAGTGTTTTACAACCGTCTACTTTAATAGTCGGATTTAATACAGCACCAATAATATAAATAGTGGGAATAGGAATAAAATATTTTTAATAGGTGCCTTATATGCTGGTTTTTCATATATTCACTAAGTAATAAAAATATTAGAGCTATATAAAACAACATAGTAGAAATTGTAGGATAATATATATCGGAAAATTTTTTTGTTGCTTGAAAAACTTTCTCTAGAAATATAATAAGTTCTGAAATTTTTTCCCAATCGCTATCTACAACCATATCATTTGGATTTCGATAATGAGCATTAAAAAATAAAGTTATAGGTCTTCTATAGTCATAAGCAACAAGTAGTTGCTCGTATAAAGAATTCCACCTACTGGGTACTTCTTCGGAAATTTTTCTATAAGGTAGTTGGCAATCGTGACAAGTTTTTTTATAATCTTTTTTTCGTTATATCTATTACTTTTAAAAATAAAGTTTATAGAAAATTGTATTTTATCAAGAATGTCTGTAAAAAGTGTTAGACCATCCTTTACAACTAAGTTATATAAATGGCACGCACATTTTATATGAAAATGATTTGGAAAAGATGGAGTTAAAAGATCTTTTAAAAGTCCAATAGCATAATTATTAGAAGATGCAATATCTAATGTAATAGACATAATTCTATCAGTTATTCCCTAATAATCGCAAACTTAAAAAAATATTTTCTGAAATAAAAGTACCAGTGTGCCTATCATCTATATATGTATACGCTAAAATACGTTTTTGCATAGACCATTTATAATCTATCCAATGATATGTTACTGTTAAATAATCATAGTCGTTAGTACTACGGCCTATATCAGACGTGATAGATACTTTACCAGGAAAATGATATAAGGAATAGCGTAAATACTGTTGATATTCATGTGCAAATTTAAATACATCTCTCCTAACAGTTGACCTAGAAAAACCGTTAAAAACAGAATTATACATGTCTCTGATATAATGAATAAAACCAGGAGAGGAAGGAAATGAAAAATTCAAACCCTCCATAGCAACTAATTTTGATATTGCTTCCCTATCTCTATGTTTATCGTATTTAGAGCCTACAATTCCCCCCGTCATAGGGTTTGACCCTGTACTTGATCCGGGACAGTATGTGAACCTTGTCCCGATGGAGAGGACATTTGTGCACCCGATGTTTTAACCAGGTATTGGGCATACCCAGCTGGGTGAAACCTTTGTACGTGTCTCACTAAACCCCCCGTCCCACCCTGACCTTTTCCCATTTTAAATTTAAAAATATTTTTACAAATTTGACAGCAAACTACTTGATACTCTACATCCCTATCAAAAACATTTCACGTATCTGATTTTAATTTTTGTTGTGGTGGGCCTCATCTTATACTAAGGGGAATATGAGGCGTTCCAGTTGGAGGTGCACTAGTGGGTGTGTCATCTAGATTAGTCGGTGTGTCATCTAGATCAAGTGGTGTGTCATCTAGATTATCTTCTAAATTAAAGTCTTGTTGAGTTCCAGAAAATAGCTCATCGTCTAAATATAATGGTATTGTAGGAAAATGTTCAGTATCAACAAAATCATCATGTCTAGGAATAGGATGACTAGAAGAAGTACCCATTCCCTTGTTACCCCTACTAGAGGAAGCCTTACCATTACCCTTAAACATACCTTTAAGTCCTTCCATTTTAATTATGCTAATAAATAGTTAAAGATAATAAAACTAAGTGCGCTAATTATAATAAAGAAACAATAATAATTTAATGAAGGAACGAATGTACCAAACGCCGACGTAACGTCGACTTGTAATCGAGAGGTTAAAAATTGAAACTTTGCTCGATGGATGATCCTCAAGCTAGTTGCCAACTTCACTCCCAAATGAATAAATAAAATTAAATATTTAGTACACAATGTAGACTTGTAGAGAGATAGATTGAGAGATTAGAGAGACTGTAGGAAGATTTGTGAGAAAGATGAAATATAATAACTTAGGAGTTAAAAATAAATATTAAGAGGGTACGGGGGGTTGGGGGAGGGGGGAGGCCAAAAATGTCCATTGCACAACGGCCAAAATATAAAATGGACGTTATGCAACGGCTATTTTGTGCAAATGAGGGGTTACCAGCCGGGACATGTGGCGGGACTGGGTGGGACATGGGGCGGGACCAGGACGGGATCGGGACTAGACCGGGACGAGACCAGGGCGGGACCGGGGCTGGCAGTACTGTAGCGAGTCGAGCCCTAGCGAGACTAGCCGAGGTCCCATCCCGGTTCGGGTCCCGTTACCAAAAAAAATTAATAGCGGGGTCCGGTCCAGACCGGGCCGACCCACCCCATTGGCCAGCCCTAGTCTGTTTTTGCATGCCCCCAGAGAGCCTCATTTTACTGCCCTTAAGCATATCATTAGATATGTTACGGGCACACTTGATTATGGATTGCACCTACCAGGTTGTTATCATATACAGATGTTGATTGGGCCGGCTGTCCAGACATGCGTCGCTCCACCTCTGACTACTGTGTGTTCTTAGGGGATAATATCATTTCTTCGTCTGCCAAGAGGCAAGCCACTTTATCTCGTTCCAGTGCAGAAGTAGAGTATATAGGTGTTGCAAATGTTGTTGCTGAGATTTGCTGGCTCCGAAACCTTCTCATGGAGCTTCAGTGTCCCTTACGTGAGGCATCTTTGGTTTACTGTGATAACATATCCGTCATATATTTATCTCATAATCTGGTTCAGCATCAGCGAACGAAGCATATTGAGATGGATATACACTTTGTTCGTGAGAACGTTGCTCTCAGTCATGTTAAGGTGTTGCATGTGCCTTCTTCATATCAGTATGCGGATATCTTCACGAAAGGTATTCCTAGACAGCTATTCCTCGACTTCAGATCCAGTCTTAGCGTTCAGCCTCCTCCCGCTCCGACTGATGGGGTGTATTAACGTGTACAAATATATTATACTTCATATATTGTGTAATATTTAGTGATGTATAATTATGGTAGTTATAGGATCCTTATTGTAATAGGATTCCACATTGTACACTATATATATTTGTATTAATGAGAAAGACTCCCCAAAGGAGATTAATACAATTCTACAATTACATACAAACTTTGTCTTTTCCAGCATAAGTTTTGTAGAAATGAAGTTTTCCGGCATAAGTTGTGTAGTAACTAATTCGCTCAGCATAAGTTTATACACACTTTGCCTTGTCCGGCATAAATTATGTAGAAATAAATTTATGCCGAAAATTTGAATTTCTACAGAACTTATGCTGGACAAGGCAAAGTTTCATTGCAAAACTAGGTCATAGATAAGGGTAGACGGAATATCTTTTTTTATTTTTTCAATGTCAGGTATATTTTTGATCATTTTTTTTTACTTAAAATGCCCAAGGACAAAACCCCAAGATAGGGGAATTTGCCCAAAGATTTGTTCGAAAACTTTATTAGTGAGTTGAAAATCATTTGAGTTGTTGGTTCAAAGAAGCTTTGGGTTGAAATTTGAACTCCACTATAGATTTTTTGAAACTTTCATATAGTCAGTCATACGGTGGTTAGTACTTCTTCAAGATTTTTTGTATATTAAAATAGTTTTTGTATTTTCATGGTGGAATAATTGATATTTATGGTGGTTTTCTGGTGATCTGTTGCAGAGGAAATGTAAAAATGAATTTCTGTAGCATTTAGGTATCGTCTTCGTTTTATGTACATATAATGTATGTCATGTGTATATTGTGTATTTATCATATGTATGTCATATGCATTTGTATTATATACATCACATATACGTGACATATATATAATATACAAGTGACATATATATTCAAGTAACAAACGCCGGACTTTTCTACTTCTACCTCGAAGTTCAATCTGAAATTCGATTCAAAATCTCACCAAATTTATATTAAATAATCTCAAACTTGAGATATGAGCTCCTCAATATGTTCCCAATCTTTTGGAAAACCATTAGCTGAAAATGATTCTGATTTTGCGAACCTGAATTTTAGTTTCAAAGCTTCATCAATAGTGATTGATTCTGATTTTCCACGTTTGTGCTTGAATAATCAGAGAGAAAATAAAAACAAAACGATTTTTAAGATCCCTAATTTTTTGGGTTTTGTTTGATGTTATATATATTACATGAAGATTTTGTTATTATTATATTTTGAAAGTAAAATAATATTTCAGTGTACAATTACATACTCAATGTAATTTTATAAGTGGGGTTTGGGGAGGGTAGGATATACGCTGACCTTACCTCTATTTTTGCGGGGTAGAGAGATTGTTTTCGGTAGACCCTCGGCTCAAAAGAGATGTAACCAACGCAAGAAAGTACGCAAAAGTAAGATTGGAATAATCTCCCTTAGGGATTCTTTTCATTAATAACAATATATATATAGTTTTACAGAGGTTGATTCCTACTACAATAAGAATCCTAGGTTACCTTAAATATACACCTATCATAATTACAAAATATACTGTGAATATTCGCTAATACTCCCCCTCAGTCGGAGCGGGAGGAGGCCGGACGCTAAGGCTGCATCTGAAGTCGGTGAATAGTTGTCGCGGTAGTCCCTTTGTAAAAATATCGGGATACTGATATGAGGAAGGCACATGCAATATTTTGACCTGACCAAGAGCGGCCTTCTCACTTACAAAGTGAACATCCATCTCGATATGTTTGGTCCGCTGATGTTGGACCGAATTGTGAGACAGATATATGGCAGATATGTTGTCACAGTAGACTATAGACGTCTTTCGCAGTGGACACTGGAGCTCCAAAAGAAAATTTCGGAGCCAGCATATCTCAGCAACTACATTAGCAACTCCTCGATACCCTGCTTCAGCACTCGAACGGGATAGTGTGGCTTACCGCTTGGTGGACCATGAAATAAGATTATCCCCTAGAAATACAGAGTAGCCTGAGGTGGAGCGACGTGTGTCCGGGCATCCTGCACAATCTGTATCCGTGTAGGAGAGAAATTTGGTTGGTGCAGAGGAGTAGAGATGCAGTCCAAAGTCAAGTGTGCCCTTAATGTATCAGATAATATGCTTGAGGGCAGCAAAGTGGGATTCTCGCGGGGCGTGCATAAACAAACACACCTGCTGAACGGCATATGCAATATCAGGCCTAGTGAATGTAAGATACTGAAGGGCACCTGCAAGACTCCCATATAGGGTGGGATCAGAAACTGGCGCACCATCATTACCACTAAGCTTAGATTTCGAGTCAACCGGAGTTGGCATAATTTTACAATTTGTCATCTTAGCCATGTACACTGTCTCTTCCGCATATTTACGCTGACTCAGGAACATAGTAGCTGCAGATCTGGTCACGGATATACCCAAAAAATAACTCAGCTTGCCCAAATCAGTCATAGTAAATTCAGTTTTGAGTAGAGCAATGATTTCATTCTTCAAACTGTCAGAGGAGGCAGTAAGAACAATGTCATCCACATATAATATCAAATAAGTAGTGCTGCTACCTCGATAAAAATGAAGAGAGAGTTACACACATGCTACATATAAACCCGATCTGCATAATATATCTGGCAAAGCGATCATACCAAGCGCGGGGTGCCTGTTTTAAGCCATATAGGGACTTCCTGAAATGACATACATAATGAGGGACTGCAATATGAACAAAGTCAGGTGGTTGATGCATGTACACAGTTTCTTTCAAATCCCCATGAAGAAATGTATTCTTGATATCAAGCTGATGAATTGGCCAATGCTTGCCCATAGCAATACTTAGAACAGTACAAATAGTAGTCGATTTAACAACCGGACTGAATGTCTCACCACAATTAATTCCCACCTGCTGATTAGTGCCATTAGCAACCAGTTTTTCCTTATATCGCTCCAAGTCACCACTGTCTCTGCATTTGTGACGAAATAGTCACATGCATCGGATAACATTCACGTCGTCTGGTCTAGGTACCAAATCCCAAGTGTTCTACTTTGTTAAAGCATTAAATTCCTCGCACATGGCCGCATTCCAAGTAGGGTACAGTTTGGCTAGTTTTGGATTTTTGGGAACGGGTGATGTGGTTTGTGTGGAGAGGTTAAAGTGAACCTTGGGTTTGAAAATCTCGTGTTGAGCACGAGTTTCCATACGATGGGTATGCAATGGTGTATGGTTTGTATTGGGTGTGGTCAGTGGCTGCTGGGTTTCGGGGTCAGAGTCCAATTTTAGATTGTGGGTGTCGCCGGTCATGGGGGGTTGAGAAGACTAGTTGGGGTATTGGTTGGTTGTCAGTGTTGGTAGGTTGTGTGGCGAGGTGGTGGATCTTGGCAGTTCAGGTGTTGGTAGTAGTTACAGGTTACCGATATGAGTGTGGATCGGCGATGTGTCAGCTCGAGGGTTTTCGGACAACCTCTCGAGTGTTTGATGGTGGTTTGGTGGTGGAGGTGGTAGTTAGACCGAGGTAATGGGTGATTGGGACCTCTGTGGTGCAAGGATGTCGTCGGTGAATGTCACTGGTGGAGATGAGACCACCGGAGCTGAAGACGGTGACGCGGGAACAGTGGACTGAAGTTGGAACAGTGATTTGACTGGCGGGGAAAGATCTGTCTCATCAAGAAATATGTAGTCCGTAGTTTGAAATTTCCGAAGATTTGAAAATGGAAAACACGTCTCGTCAAATATGACGTGGCGGGAGATAATGATTTTACGAGTGAATATGTCATAGCACAGGTAACCCCTATGATTAGACGTGATATCATTGTGCTAATTTGTGAGGGGAAATAGAGGCTAGATTGGGGTAGCATAGGCAATCGAAAATTCTGAGTTGGTCATAGGACGGGATCCTACGGTATAAAATTTTGGTGGGGGTCTTGTTTTGGAGAGTGTTAGTGGGTAAAATATTAAGAAGGTATTCTACCATTTTAACAGCATAGATCCAGAAAGGTGGTGGAAGACGGCATGAAACAAAAGGGTACAAATCATGTTATTGATGGTACGTATAATTCGTTCAGCCTTTCCATTTTGGGAGGAAGTGTAGGGACAGGAAAAATGGAAAATCATGCCTTGTTTAGAGCAGAAATTGTGAAATGCCGAATTATTAAATTCACGTCCATTAACACATTGGAAAGATGTTATAGATTTTTCAAACTGTGTTTTAATGAATTTTTGAAATTCAAGGAACTTGGCAAAAACTTCAGATTTGAACTTCAGTGGGTAAATCCAGACAGAATGTGAAAAAATATCTAAGAACACTAGATAAAATTTGTGACCCAAAGAACTAACAATCGGAGATGTCCACAAATAAGCATGAACAATATCAAATGGAGAAAAAGTAACAATGTTGAATGACAGAAATGGAAGACGAGTATGCTTGCCAAGCAGGAAAGAAAAACAGTGTTGGGGAAGTTTCCCATTATTACATTGAATACGCTTATTAGTCCTAAGAAAAAACAGTGCAGCGCCTAAGAATTCTCCCCGTATTGAGATCCTCATAGAAAAACCAAGGGTCAAATTCGATAGACACAGAATTATTGCGAGTGAATTTTCTAACAGAGATTAAGTTTTTAATGATGTTAGGGGTGTAAAGGACATGATTTAGGGAGAAAGGCGGGTGGGGATGTTTGGTATGTGTGTTACCATAACCTTCAATTGAAATGCGGTGACCATTGCCAACAGTAATAAATTGAGGACACTTTAACCGAAGCATTTGAGATAAATTACCTGACGACCGGGTGAGATGAGATGTGGCTCCAGTGTCCATGTACCAATTATCATCGGGTTGTTGAAGGTTCAAAGTGTTGAAGGCCTGGCCCAAATCAGTGGGGGCCAGGCTGCTGACTTACAGGTGCTGATCGGCCGAAACCAGGTGGGCCTGCCTGTTGGCTGGGGCGGAGCCCAAGAGACTTGGTGGCCAAGATTATTGGAACTGGGCCCCTAATGTTGGGTAGGGGCATCCAGGCGAGGCCCAGTTCCAGGTATTGGGCCAAGGTGGTTGTCCAGCCCACTGAAAATAGGGAGCAGGGGTTGGGCCTGACTGCTGGTTCCTTTGACCCTTGCCGCGGCCCTTCCCTTTGTTGTTGCTAACACGGCATCTGCCACCACATCCGCTGCCGCGGGACTGCTGCTGCTGGTGGTCTAGCGGTGGGGGCTGGGTGGTGTTAGCCACCGGTGGTGCCGTGTTATCAACGTCTAATGCCTTTTGATAGTGCTTCTCTTGTTTAGTACGGCGGGTCTCTTCCAACAAAAGTTGTGAACGCGCCTTGTTGAAACTTGGTAATGGGTGGGCCTGTTGAATCATTGTCGTAAGTGTATCATATTCACCCTTCGGTAAACCAGCAACTAGTTGAAGTACCATATTGGTTTCTGAAACAGATGTTCCTACGTTGGAAAGTTGGTCGGCTATGAGTTTCAGTTGTTTACAATATTCGGACATATTGGTAAAATTCTCGAGACGCGTATTGTTGAACTGCTCTTTCAAATACACAACCCGAGTATTTTTATTATCTTGAAAAAATTATTCTAACCGTACCCAGAGTTCACGTGCCGTAGCACCTGTTTTCATGATAGTACACAACAAATCCTTTGAGATGGTGTCGTATATCCATTGTTTGACGATGGCGTCAAGGCGACACTATGTCGAGTCTACAACATCGGTGGGATGAGGAACATAATCATCAATATGATCTAACACATTGTATGCACAGGCATGAATATAGAACAGTTCTATCCACATGGATTATTGACAGTCTTCTTGGTCAAGAATTATAGGGATAAAATTCTTGATGTTGGTAACGGCGAATACTGGATGAAAAGAAGATGATGAACGTTGAGGGGGGTTGTCAAAAGTACCAGTGGAAGAACCGGAATTAGTAGGGGAAATAGGACGAGACAAGGCGGCTATGGTTGTCGTCGACCGAGAATAAGGGAGGAAAACAATATAGTGGTGGTCGATAGCTTGGTAAGAGAAGAGTAGGGATTAGGGTTTGGCTCTTGATACCATGTAAGATTAGAATAATCTCTCTTATGGATTCCTTTCATTAATCACAATATATATATAGTTGTACAGAGGTTGATTCCTACTACAATAAGAATCCTAGGTTACCTTAAATATACACCTATCATAATTACAAAATATACTGTGAATATTCGTAGAATATTCGCTAATAGTTTTCGGTAGACCCTCGGCTCAAAAGAAATGTAACCAACACAAGAAAGTACACAAAAAAAGATAACAAAATAGTAATGTACAAAACAAGTGAAGCAACATATATCAATACACATAGACGATAAAGAAACTACACGATACCTAAAGCATACTACTAAAAAGTACGACAACACTCAACTACCTAGTACCTACAAACCTTCTACTCCAATCGTCGATTTTCGTACCTTCCTATCTAAGATCATATAAATTGTGTCATGTCCTAACTAATCACCTACTCTCAATTTTTCTTCCAATTTCAAAAAACAAAAAGCATTAAGAACACTACAAGAAAGTTGATTTTTAACGGCCACTTCTTAACGGAGGGACATGAATTCGGTTGTTAATAGTATATTTATAGCGACCACATTTTTTTTCCTCGTTGAATTCAATTTTTAGTATAATATCAACAAAGTGAAAATAATCCGGTCGTTAATAATAAATGAATTAACTTAAAAAAAAAAAGAGGCACTAGTTTTCCCTCTTTCTTTCCCACCCCACTCATCTACCCACCCCCTCCCCCAATAAAAAATCCCATAGATACAGACGCAATAGGAAATAAATTTCGAGTTTGATTTTCAGTCTATCTAATTCTTCAAATTATCAAAGATGTCGAGCTTATCATGAAAAATGTTGATCGAAATGAACAAACTTACTAGACCTAACTACCTTGATTGGCTAAGAAATTTGTGAATAGTGCTGAGACAAAAGAAATTAGAATACGTGTTGGACACGGTGTTTCCAACAGTCCCTGTGATAGACTCTGCTGAATATATGGCTGGCCAGTGGCCGGGGTCGGCCTGGTCCCGCCCCGACACCTCCCCGGTCCCACCCTGAACCCAAGTATTTAAAAAAAATTTACGGTATCGGGACTCGAACCGGGATGGGACAAGGTCTCGTCCCGACCTATCCCGGCCCGCCCCAGGCCCGCCAGTCCCGATCCGATCCCGATCCCGCCCCGGTCCCGACCCGATCCCGCATGTAACTCCCCTTTTGCAAAAATAACCGTTGCACCAACGACCATTTTACATTTTGGTCGTTGTGCAACGGCCATTTTTGGCCTCCCCCGCTCCCCCAACCTCCTACCCCCTTAATATTTATTTTTAACTCATAAGTTATTATATTTATACTTTAATCCAATTTTCCAACTATAAATACCGCATTTTCTCTTCATCTTTCTCACAAATCTTCCTACAATCTCTCTAATCTCTCAATATATCTCTCTACAAGTCTACATTGTCTACTAAATATTCAATTTTATTTATTAATTTGGGAATTGGGAGTGAAGTTGGCAACTAGCTTGAGGATCTTCCATCGAACAAAGTTTCAATTTTCAACCTCTCGATTACACGTCGACGTTACGTCGACGTTTGGTACATTCGTTCCTTCATTAAATTATTATTGTCTATTTATTTTATTTAGCGCACTTAATTTCATTTACTTTAATTATTTATTGGTATAATTATAAATTTATAATGGAATGATTTAAACGAATGCCTACGGGTAGGGGTCATGCTTCTTCTAGTATGGGCAACAAGGGTAAGGGTCCTATTTCTAGACAAAATCATATTCCTACACAGGATGATTTTGTTGATACTGAACATTTTCCTACAATACCATTAGATTTAGGTGAGGAGCTATTTTCTGGAACTCAAGAAGACTTTAATTTAGACGATGATCTAGATGATACACCCACTAATGTAGATGACAATACACCCATTAGTGCACCTTCAACTGAAATGCCTCATATTCCCCCTAGTATGAGACGAGGTCTAGCAAAACGACCATTAAAATCAAATGCATGGATATTTTTTGATAGGGACGTAGAGAATCAAGTAGCTAGATGTAAAATTTGTAAAGATGTTTTAAAATTTAAAACTGAAAAAGGTCACGGTGGGACGGGGGATTTAATGAGACATGTAGCAAGGGCTCATCCAGCTATGTATGCCCAATACGAGGCTTCAAAACCGGGTGCGCAAACGTCTGCTCCATTGGGACAAGGTTCACATACTGATACTGTCCCGGACCAAGTACAGGGTCAAATTAACCCTATGATGGAGGGAATTGTAGGCCCTAAATACAATAAACATAGAGATAGGGAAGCAATAGCAAAATTAGTTGTTGTGGAGGGTTTGCCTTTTTCATTTTCTTCATCTCCCGGTTTTATTCATTACATTAGAGATATGTATAATCCTGCTTTTAACGGTTTTCCTAGATCAACTGTTAAGAGAGATGTATTTAAATTCGCACATGATATCAACAGTATTTACGTTATTCATTATATCATTTTAATGGCAAAGTGGCTATCACTTCTGATATAGGTCGTAGTACTAACGGCCATGATTATTTAACGGTAACTTGTCATTGGATAGATTATAAATGGTCTATGCAAAAATGTATCTTAGCGTATAGATATATAGATGATAGGCACACTGGTACTTTTATTGCAGAAAATATTTATCAAGTGTGCGATTATTACGGAATAACTGATAAAATTATGATTATTACATTAGATAACGCTTCTTCTAACAATTACGCTATTACAATTTAAAAAATAGTTTAACTCCATCTTCTCCAGATCATTTTCATATAAAATGTGCGTGGAATATATATAACTTAATTGTAAAGGATGGTCTATCACTTTTTGAAGACATTCTTAGTAAAATACAATTTGCTATAAACTTGTCACGATTGCCAACTACCTTATAGAAAAATTCCAGAAGAATTACCTACTAGGTGGAATTCTTTATACGAGCAACTATTTGTTGCTTATGACTATAGAAAACCTATAACTTTATTTTTTAACTCTCATAATCAAAATTCAGCTGATATGGTTGTAGATAGCGATTGGGTAAAAATTTCTGAACTTATTGTATTTTTAGAGAATTTTTTTCAAGCAACAAAAGAATTTTCCGGTATATATGATCCTACTATTTCAACTATGTTGTTTTATATAGCTCTAATATTTTTATTACTTAGTGAATATATGGAAAAACCAGCTTATATGGCAGCTATTAAAAAAATGTTTATCAAAATAAAAAATATTTTATTCCTATTCCCACTATTTATATTATTGGTGTTGTATTTAATCCGACTATTAAAATAGACGGTACTAAATCACTTATTGAAATTATTTACGATTGTATAGAAGTACTACCACCTCCAAGTCCCAAAAATCCAAATCACCTACCACCTATTGAACAAACTAAAGAAGAAGTGTTGTCTAGCGAAGAAGACCAATGCAAAAAAGTATATAGGTTTTACCAACAAGAAAGTGCTAGTAACCTACCGACTTCCATACCATCTTCTTCTTCTTCAACACAACCTCACAAAAGATATGATGTTTCTGCGGCTAGTATTGAAAGCCTCAGAAATAGAATGTGCGGCCGTACCGCTACTAACCAAATTAGCGAGTTTGATATTTTTGTTTTGCAGGGTTCTGTACCGTACCAAGCAGTTCTTAATGAAGAAGGAAGTGAAGACTTGCTGAAATACTGGAGGGGGAATGAGAAGACATTTCCGACACTTTCAATGATGGCCCGAGATGTTTTGAACATTCAAGTGTCATCAACGGCGTCTGAAAGCGCTTTTTCTGCCAGCAGATATCAAATAGGAGAGCACAGACACTCATTAGCCGGAGACAGCTTGGAGATTGTAGTATTATTTAGAGATTGGATACGAGCGGAGCGGAGAAGGTGGGGTAAACCGGAGATCAACGAAGAAGAAGATGAAAACTACAATGAAATCTTATCCGAATGTGGTGGAAGGGACGTGGATCAATTTGACCGACAAATACCAATTCCAACCGAAGAACCACGGGAAATTATCAAGACACTAGAACAGGTTTTTTTCAGAATGTAATTTTTTTAATTGCAATTATACTATGTAATTTGCAACTTTTGAACAACACCACAAAGTTGCAATTTTGACAATTGTATTTGTATTACAAAAAAATCATGTCTATTAAATAATATAAGAGGCACAAAAATAGCCTTCGGATGTTTTTATTACACTATCTTGTTTAATTATTGAGTTTTTATATATATATATATATTATTTTTTATTACACTATCTTATTTTTATATATATATATTATTTCTGACCCAACCCGATTCCGACGGGATCGGGATCGGGGCGAGACTTTGGCAAATCCCGCCTATCCCGATCCCGATCCTGGCCTTTTCCCCCGTCCCGCCCCGATCCCGATCCCGATCCCGCCAAACCCGGCCCGTCGGTCCCGAGCCTAGCCCACTAGCCACCCCTAAATATGCCTCTTTTAATAAGGATGCTTACCAAAAACACCTAGATGATGCCACTTCAGCACAGTGCGTGATGTTGTCTTCCATATCTATGGAACTTCAGAGACAACATGAGAACATTGGTCCCAATGAGATGCTCGAACACTCTATGACTCACAATCCCAGACTATGGAATATGAGTTACTGATAGAACTTTTATAAGTGTAAGCTCAATGAAGGGGTCAGGTCTCGCAGCATGTGTTGAAGATGATAGGGCTGATAGAGAGACTTTCTTCAATTAGAACGAAGCTGCAAAAGAATGTCCCTACCACCCTTATCGTGAACTCTCTCCCTCGTTCCTTTGAAAACTTCATAGTGAATTACAATATGAATAGAATGAAGGCGAGTCTGTCGGAGTTGTACAACATGCTCAAGACCTTTGAGTCTTCCACTTCCAAAGGCAAAGTTGTGCTCATGGTGAGCTCTACTAGCTGACCCAAGCCGAAAGGTAAGGAATGGTAGAAGAAGAAGGGCAAAGCTTTCGCTGCGTCCTCAGCTATGAAGCCTAAGGGAGGTTTGAAGAAGAAAAAGGCGAATCCGGCTAAGGATGTATGCCTCAACTGTAACAAGAAGGGACATTGGAAGAAGGACTGCACTGCACCAGGAGGAGGAAAAGCACCAGGTGCTTCTACCTCTGGTGGACAAAGTATGTATGTCATTGAAATAAATATGTCTATAAATAACTCTCATTCCTGGGTATTGGATACTACTTGTGGCTCACACATTTGTACCAATGTGCAGGGGCTAACTGATAGCAGGAAAGTTGGACCAAGAGAGGTGGACCTACGCATTGGAAATGGAGCACGAGTGGATACTGAGCGCATAGGAACTTATAGATTAAATTTGCCTTCTAGGTATTGTCTAGTGTTAAATGATAATTACTATGTACCCTCGTTAATGATGAATATCATGTTTATCCCTGTTTTGGACATGGATGGTTTTTTCTCATATATTTATAATGGCAGTCAAGTACTTGTGGATGGATTATATACACTAAATTGTAGTCGAGAAATATTCAATGTACAAAATAAATGAGCTAAGATAAGCAATAGAAACTTTACCTACCTATGGCATTGCAGACTTGGTCATATCAACGAATCAAGGATAGCAAGGTTGAGAAAGTTAGACTACCTTGAACCATTTGACTTGGAGTCTTATGGTAACTGCGAATCTTGCTTGAGAGGAAAGATGACCAATAAGCCACTTTTTGGGAAAGGTGTGCGAGCAAGGAGGTGCTTGAGTTGGTTCATACGGATGTATGTGGGCCATTTTTGACTCAAGCTAAAGGAGGTTTCCCATACTTCATCACTTTTACTAACGACTTCACAAGGTATGGATATGTGTATCTTATGAGACATAAATCAGAGGCTTTTGAAAAGTTCAAAGAGTACAAGTCGGAAGTAGAGAAGCAACTTGCAACAAGTATCAAGACCCTTCGATCGGATCGAGGAGGTGAATACTTGAGCAAGAATTTTCTAGATTACTTAAAGCTACATGGAGTCCAATCAGAGTGGACACCTCCTGGAACACCATAGATAAATGGTGTTGCCGAAAGGAGAAACTTAACCTTATTGGATATGGTTCGATCCATAATGAGCTTATCAACTCTACCAACATACCTTTGGAGACATGCTATACAAACCTCAATATATGTTTTGAACAGGGTTCCTTCCAAGTCAGTAGAAAAGACACCCTATGAGATATGGTGTGGCAAGAAGCCAGCTCTTAAACATATGATACCCTGGGGGTGCCCTGCATATGTTAAGAAGATTCTCACTGACAAGTTGGAATCCAAAAGTGAGAAATGTTACTTCGTGAGGTATCCAAAGGAAACTAAGGGATACTACTTCTATCTTCCTGGAGAACGTAAGGTCATTGTTTCCAGGAACGCAACTTTCCTTAAAAAAGAATATGTCTACAAGGAACATAGTTGCACATAGATAGAACTTGAAAAAATTCAAGAACCGCAAGATAACATAGATGTTGAATCCTTTCCAAATGACCAAGGAAATAATTCAGTGGGAGTATTTGGAGAAGATTGAGTACTTCAAGTACACCCTTCGGCCAGTGGGAGTGTTACCATGAACAATGCAGAAATGCAAGATCCTCCTACACAACCTTTGGGAGTAGTTGCAATGGTTGCACCTCCTCTCATTCATGAAATACATGAAAATGAAATTCCTGAAAGATCTCAAGTTAGTGGATTATCCAACATACAAGAACCCTCTCACAGTCAGAACATACCAAGCACTGAACCACAAAAATGTAACATCCCGGAATTTTGGAAAATGATTTGAGCACCTAAGTGTAATAAGTAGACTCGGGCCTCGGGGATTTTATGTGATGTCACGTATGCTAATAAAGAGACTAGAATATAAAAGAATTAGACTCCGAAATAATTTTGGACGTAACAAGTGTGACGACGGGGAAAGAAAATAATTTGGGGTATGCACAAAGAGGTTATGGACGAGTGACATATTACAAATTATAACATTGAGTATACGAAGGTCTTATTAGTTTTTAGGATTTAAATGAAGTGGGATCTAGAATTAATTATGCGTGTAATTGATTAATTACGGGTGATTAATTATTAATGGATGGACATTATTTGATCAGCTGGGATATGATAATGATAAAGCTTGTGTGGCTTAATGAAGGAACATGCCTGATGAAGGGCCAAACTATATATATATATTTGTTGTGGGGAGAAAGATGCACTTGTGTGGCTAGTATATATGTATTTATCGCATTGTACATGACATTTAGACATATTATGCCCACAGAGGCTGACATGAAATGATGCCCACGGAGGCTGTTATGGTAAGGAAGATGCCCAATGGGGCCGATGTATATGGAAACTGCATTGTGCATAACAGTTAGGCATGTGTGTTAGGGCCCTCCGAGGCATTTACTGTTGGTCAGTTATTTCTGTTTCAGTTGTTGTTATATCCCTGTTATACTATTGTTCATGCCTAACATACTCAGTACATCAGTCGTACTGACGTTCCTTTTATCGGGGGACGTTGCGTTTCATGCCCGCAGGTTCAATTAAAGAAGGTGACGGTTCATGTTAGTTTATTTCGGGTTCAGCGGATTTTTGGAGCACTACCCTTATTCGGAGTGTTCGGAGTTTTGGTCTAATTTTGGTACGGTACTCTTGCTTGTATATATGGGTATGGCGGGGCCCTGTCCCGACCTTTGATGTTGCTACTCCTACAGACTTGTAGACAGTGTCTTGTGGCTAGTTGTCATGTGTGGCCTTGTCGGCCTTGGTATGTGTATGTATATATGAAAATTGGATTTCTGATTAAAATTTTCTATAATGTTCTTTTGGGCTTAGTCCGTATTTAATTACGATTAGGTGTTGGATGTACGATTAGCGGTACCCGGCGGGTGGGGTCCGGGTGCCCGTCGCGGTCCTCCGGTTTGGGTCATGACAAACTTGGTATCAGAGCATGTCTGTCCTACGGAGTCTATAAGCCGTGTCTAGTAGAGTCTTGTTTATGGGTATGTTGTGCACCATACTTATAAACAGGAGGCTATCTGACATTTAGGGATGGTTTCTATTCTTTCATCTCATGAATCGTGCTGTAGAGCTGAGTCTTAGGAATTCGAGTTTGACTCGCGCCTTATACCGTTTCAGTGATGTCGGTTACCAAAAAGTCTCCGGTTAGTTTATACTCGTAGCCAGTAATTGAGCAATTTCTATCAAGACGGTGGATACGCCAGAAGGGGCAGTATTACTGTTAAAATTTGAGATTATGAGAAGTTGTCTCATTCATATACGGAGGATGGAAGAGAGTATGAGAGGTCTGATGTAGTGATGTATGAAGGTAGTTGTATTCGCTGGTTACGCGACAAGGATAAGATATGTCACCCCAACATTCGAGGACGAATGTTTGTAAGAGGGGAAAGATGTAACATCCCGGAATTTTGGACAATGATTTGAGCACCTAAGCGTAATAAGTAGACTCGGGCCTCGGGGATTTTATGTGATGTCACGTATGTTAATAAAGAGACTAGAATATAAAAGAATTAGACTCCGAAATAATATTGGACGTAACAAGTGTGACGACGGGGAAAGGAAATAATTTGGGGTATGCACAAAGAGGTTATGGACGAGTGACATATTACAAATTATAACATTTAGTATACGAAGGTCTTATGAGTTTTTAGGATTTAAATGAAGTGGGATCTAGAATTAATTATGCGTGTAATTGATTAATTACGGGTGATTAATTATTAATGGAGGGACATTATTTGATGGGATTGGACGTGTAGCCTTAAGATTAAGTTACCTAATGACTAATGCTTTATTATTTAATAGGTGGCAGCCATTAAGTAACTTAACTTCTACAGATTTCATATATTCGAAGACCAAGTTCATTAAATTACATTATCCTATATTTAATTCATAGATTACTTAAGTGCTAAGGTAATAAATGGCAGGAATTATTTAATATAAGAAATGAATTTTCTAGAATGTAAAATACCTAATGACTAAGTCATGAGATTACCGCAAAAGTTAATGTGGATCACCTATTACTCCTAGGCACCAAGTCTAAACTACTTTAGTTATTCAAAGGTTGGTCATTAGGGGTGCTTATCACCAAATTGAACCATCGCCACTTCAAATCCCTGTTAGCAAGGGTCGCATGATGATTGATGTCCAACAGATGATTTTTATATAGGAGTTGGTGTCAAGCGCTTATAATAAAGTTTTAGTAATCACGGTATTGGAGTTGAAACCTCTCCGTCAGATGTTAATGTCCGGAATACAGATTTGACTTCATGGCGTCGTGTGGAATTTGTAATAGCTATCAAAGGAGAAATTACTCAAGATATGTCAAGGCAAATTATTTTTTTCTTTTGGCATATTTAATGTAACGAAATATAACCGTGATATTGCTCCATAATTTATTCTATTCTTAGTAGTTAAGAATATTCATGTTATTGATTCCTATATTAAAAGCATGTCTAAATATGTTTCCAAGTCCTTACTGAGGTATACGGAAAAGATGTTAATATTTACGGCGTTAACCGAAGGTACATGAAAATTATGTCATTCAAGATATTTTATTGGGATTCATGCATTTTCATTTGCATTGCATTCATGTTTTACCCAAGACTGTATATTGGGAACGGAAAACGGGAAACGCAAACCACCTGATCAGTTGGGATATGATAATGATATAGCATGTGTGGCTTAATGAAGGAAGATGCCTGATGAAGGGCCAAACTATATATATATTTGCTGTGGGAGGAAGATGTCCTTGTGTGGCCAGTATATATGTATTTACCGCATTGTGCATGACATTTAGATATATTATGCCCACAGAGGCCGACATGAAATGATGCACACGAAGGCTGTTATGGTAAGGAAGATGCCCAATGGGGCCGGTGTATATGAAAACTGCATTGTGCATAACAGTTAGGCATGTGTGTTAGGGCCCTCCGAGGCATTTACTTATGGTCAGTTATTTCTGTTTCAGTTGTTGTTATATCCCTGTTATACTATTGTTCATGCCTAACATACTCAGTACATCAGTCGTACTGACGTCCCTTTTGTTGGGGGACGTTGCGTTTCATGCCCGCAGGTTCAATTAAAGAAGGCGACGGTTCATGTTAGTTGATTTCGGGTTCAGCGGATTTTTGGAGCACTACCCTTGTTCAGAGTTTTGGTCTAATTTTGGTACGGTACTCTTGCTTGTATATATGAGTATGGCGGGGCCCTATCCCGACCTTTGATGTTGCTACTCCTAGAAGCTTGTAGACAGATGTCATGTGGCTAGTTGTCATGTGTGGCCTTGTCGGCCTTGGTATGGGTATGTATATATAAAAATTAGATTTCTGATTAAAATTTTCTATAATGTTCTTTTTGGCTTAGTCCGTATTTAATTACGATTAAGTGTTGGATGTACGATTAGCGGTACCCGGCGGGTGGGGTCCGGGTGCCCGTCACGGTCCTCCGGTTTGGGTCGTGACAAAAACAATCAACTCTATAGGTCCACTAGGACTCATCGTCCTCCTTAAAAACTAAATATACTTGTGGAAACACACAATGAGATAGATATTCTCGATAACAATGAGCCTACAACCTATAGCGAAGCAATGTTGGTCATTGATTCGAAGAGATGGCAAGAAGCCATGAAATCCGAGATGGAATCTATGTACATCAATCAAGTGTAGAACTTGGTTGATTTGACAGCTGGGGTTAAACACATAGGATGCAAATGGGTCTTCAAGAAGAAGATCGATGCATTTGGAAATGTATAGACTTATAAAGCAAGGTTGGCGGCTAAAGGTTATAATCAACAGCCTGGGTCGATTATGATGATACATTTTCACCTGTTGCTAAGATTAAGTCCATTCAGATTTTGCTTGAAATAGCTGCATATTATGAGTATGACATTTGGTAGATGGACGTCAAAATCGCTTTCCTCAATGGTAATCTAGTGGATGAGGTGTATATGAAACAACCTGAGGGTTTTTCGCTTGAGTCCAAATCAAATGTTGTATACAAGCTAAAAAAGTCCATTTATGGGCTTAAGCAAGCCTCGAGGAGTTGGAACATTTGCTTTGACAAGGCTATCAAGTCATTTGATTTCGTCAGAAGCAAAGAGGATCCATATGTTTATTGTAAATGTAAGGGTGGGAGTATTGCCTTCATTATTATATATGTAGATGACATATTCATAATGGGAGACAATAAGATTCTTCTGCAGTCAGTCAATGAGTGGTTGTCCAGTACCTTCATGATGAAGGATTTAGGTGAAGCCTGCTACATTCTAGGAATTAGGATCTATAAAGATAGATCTAATAGATTGTTGGGGCTATCATAGTCAGTCTACATAGACAGAGTGCTTAGACGTTTTTCTATGGAAAATTCCAAGAAAGGCGGTCTACTTATGGGACAAGGCATCAAGTTATCTAAGAAGGACAGTCATTCTAATGCTATAGAACTTGAACGCATGAAGAGGATCACATATGCTTCGGCTATAGAATCGATCATGTATGCCATGACCTGTACTAGGCCAGATGTGGCCTTTGCACTTAGTATGACTTGCAATTTCCAGCAACATTCTGGGGAAGAACACTGGAAAGCAATCAAGAGTATTCTTAAGTATCTTAGACGAACTAAAGATTACTTCTTAGTCTATGGTGGGCAATAAAAGCTAGTTGCTACTGGGTACACTGATGCTAGCTTCCAGACGGATCTTGATGAATTCAAATCTCAGTCTGGGTACACGTTCATTTTCAATGGTGGAGCAGTGAGCTGGAAAATTTCGAAACAAGCTACAATCACGATTCGACAAATGTGGAGTACATTCTTTGGATCGAAGTCGGTAAAGAAGTTGTCGCAATTTATGAGCTCCTGAATTAACTAAGGGTAGTTCTGAGTGCCAGTTGTCCAATAACTATTTATTGTAACAACACCGGTGCAATTGCACAGGCTAAGGAACCAAGATCAACAAACAGAAACAAGCATGTACCAAGGAAGTACACATACTCAGGGAGATGGTGGAGACTGAAGAGATTAGATTAGACGATGTTCCCACAGATGATAATCTAGTTGACCCATTCACTAAACCATTAAGCTTAGTCAAGCATAATGGTCATTTGAGAATATGGGCATTAGATATGTTGGAGATTGGCTCTAGGCCAAGTGGGAAATTGAAAGTATATGTATGTTCGAGAGACAATATGTATTAGGACAAATGTACTTTATACACATTTGTATTATTATTAATGGAGATTAATATTTTTGAATTTGCAATTATTGAATTATTAGTTGATTGTTTATAATATTCTATAATATGCATCCCTAGAGGTTGTGTTATTATTAATAATGTGAGATATTAATATTATAACATAACTCTTAAAATAGCCTCGACTAATGATCATCGAGCATGTGGTCTGCATCACATCCTTAGAGGATGTAGTATGTCTCACCTGCTACGAGTAATGGCTACTCGTGATGGACACATGGATACTTTGGAAGTATTGGTATACCCTACTGATATATTGTTTGTTATACTTGTCTAAAGTATGATCAGCGTGTGGGAGATAGAAGTCTTTAGACTTGAGGTTAATGCACACCTTGTCTACAAAGTAATATACTTTGATCCTATCCTAAGGTCAAATGCCTTATAGGTTGAGATACGGCTTGTATTGGGTACATTACGATATGGATTAAAGGTGGTAGTTGAGCCAAGATTAGAATTCATTCCTCGAATGTATATTCGAGAGAACACTCAGTTTTTCAGTGATATTAGGTTGACTAAGTCGTTGGCCAACGCAATAGACATATTTAGAATATGGTCTAGTTGTCAACTAATATAGATAAGATACAATGATTAAGTCATTTGGATAGACACTTGACAAATCCTAAGCTTGATCGAGTGTGTCGTGAATGAAAGGATTTTATCTTACCACATAGAGGTTAAGTTTACTGGATTCGTGTAAATGTACTTCACATATTGAGTTCGTCATGCGGCGGCGTCTAGGAGTTCCTCGTAGACCTTAATTTGATTAATGTCGATATGTGAAGGCATGTAGGGTCACACTATGTTGATTGTCTTTTCGATCTAAGGATGTATTGAGAGAGTATTAAATATTCAATTTAGAATCGAGTTATTTAAATGAAAAATGATTATTTTAATTAAGTCAAAATTGGATTTTTGATTTAATTAAGAATGTGCGGAAAATAAAATGAGACAGTGTAGGGCCACATCAGCGCCGCGGCGCCCACACCATAGGGTTGCGGCGCCATGACCTAATCTATCTCGAATTTTGGGCCAGGCCCAAGGTCAAACCCTAATCCGGTTTGACCTAATTTTTCACCTATAAATTCAGACCTACACTTCATTATTCAAGACACTTGATTTTCATATCATTATTCTAAGGTTTAGAGACTCAGAATCAAAACACTCTCTCGAACCTCTGCCGGATTTCCTAGCTTTCCAAAGGAGGAATACATTGAAGCTTGGAGCTTGCAATCGAAAGGGCATTCGTGTGCGCACCACAGTTGATCAAGATTCTAGATATTGTAAACATGTAAGTACCATTCAAATCTTATGTTTACAGTTTAAAATTATCCTATAATCAAACAGTTCTATGTTTGTTGGATTTGAAACAAGTTCTCAATATCCGCTTGGTACAACAACCCAACAAAATACCTACATTATTAAGGAGTAGAACCTGTGTTAATCTGGCGTCAACTCTTCTTGGATGTGATAACTCATGTTTAACTTGGATATATTATAGGAATTCAAGCCCTATATGTATCCCAATCAGTTTTGGCTCTAAAAATTATAATTAGACACCATATATATTAAGTAGTTGAATTATCCATGATAAAGTAGAATTGGAGTTGGACTACAACATCTCATCTTTCCACTATTTAGCCAATTAATTCTTCCACATAATATCTGTTAAATAAGGCAATATACACACAATATACATGTGTATATTGTGTGTATACCAATCTCGAATTCTGCCCAATTATGGTCCTCTCGGTTTTGGTAATATTAGATTAGACAATGTAAGAATATTGTATATTAGGAAAATATATGTGTAGTGTATTGTAATGTATTTGTTACCTAAATTAGGATTATACACTACCATAATTGTAGAGTTAGAATTATGGTAGAATAAGATTTTAGGAATAGTGTCGCACCCGATTTTGACCTGCGGGCTTCGCGACGCTATGGCGTCGATTCCCTCTGGATCGGTTAAAAACTGCTTGCTTTGAGGAGTCGCCACCTAATTTTTCTAAGGTGAATTAGGGCACCTAAATACTAACTAAAAGCTGTAAAATAACTCCAATTTTATGATCTACGAAACTAATGAGATTCTAGGTAAGGGTTCTTTATTATCCTAAAGGGAAGGGGTTAGGCATCCATTAAGATCCGCTAACTTGCGGTTATCCGATCAAACTCAAGTTAATTATGATGTTAAAAGTGCATGTTTTACAAGTATAAAAATAATGTTGCAAGTATTTAATGAAATGATGCATTTGTACAAGCATACATTTGTATGACAATAATATATACATGTAAAGCTAAAAAAAGAATATGAATATGCATTCGTATGAAAATTGATAAAGATGTATGTAATGTGATTTTTACGGACGACGGGCCTAAAAATAGATAAACTAGCGATTAACATTTTTAAAACTTAACCGAGCCTAAAAATAAATAAACTAGCGACGGGTTTCAAGTTTTTTACTACCCTAATAATTAATTCTATGTCTACCTACTCTAAATATTTCAATAATTTCACGAGTACAATAATATTACAATACAAAATGGAATAAAGCTGAATTAAGAAAGTAAATGACAACAACAAAATAAATAATCTCCGAGGGGTTATTTGCCTTCTTTGACTTTATCTTTGCAAGCTGTCAAGAACAAACGGTTAGAAACAAATGAATATACATAACTTCGGATCCATATCCAAAACAATAAATGTTTTGATTACGGAGGACTCAGACTTAAATTTTGAAAAGATCATTCCAATCACGCCAACATATAACTCGTTGGTCATTTTAGTTGCCTTGCCTACCGAACATGTTGGTCTCTCAGGTGAAAAGATTTAAGTTTCATCATTGCCCTAAGTTTTATTTTCCGTCTTTACAACTGTGGAGGCCTCAAAATCGACGGATATTTTTCATCGGCAGATAATATTCAAATCAAGAAATGGTGTCGAAACGGTAAAAAGAAAATAATTGAGAAATGATATCCGAAGGGACGCGGCCTCAAATTCAATTTCATTGACCTATATGCAGTATTTATATAAATAAGACATAACAATATGTTTAAATGCCAAAACAACGGAAAAAGCGCGGCCTCGAATTCAATTTCATCGGCCTAAATGCAGTATTTAATTCAAAAATAGTAAACTAAACCAAAACAGTAAAACTGAAATCGAGAAGCAATTTCCGAAAAGACGCGATATTTAGTTTAAAACCGTAAGACAGTAAAAACAGTAAATATCCGTTGCACGGATGTTTAAAACAGTAAACAGAAAAACAAACAAAAAAAGCGCGGCCTCGAATTTAATTTCATCGGCCTAAATATGGTATTAATTAAAATAATAAAACAAGAAAAAGAAGATATCCGCGTTCTTGATTCTCAAATAGTGCTAAAAACAGAGAAATGAAAAGAAAGAAAAGTGCGGCCCTGAATTTAATTTCATCGCCCTAAATGCGATATAAATAAGGCAATAAAATAGTAGAACAGTAAGATATCCGCGTCTGATACTTAAACAAGAAATCAAAAACGTAGAACCAAATGAAAAGCCGCCTCAATTCAATTTCATCGCCTAAATGCAATATTTATATAAATCAAGAAGACAATGCACGGATGTTTAAATGCAAAAACAAGAATCAAAACGGTAAATTAAAAAGCGCTACAATTCAATTTCATCTACTAAATGCAGATTTAATTAAAACAATAAACAAGAACTGCTGTACGGATGTTTAAAATGTAAAACAGAGAAACGAACAAAAAGCGGCCTCAATTTAATTTCATCTACTAAAATGCAGATTTAATTCAAAACAAGAAAAGTAAAACAAAGAACAACAAAAGCGCGCCTCAATTCAATTTCATCGCCTAAATGTAGTATTAGTTAAGACAATAAAACAAGAAATGAAAGATATCCGCCGTCATGACGGATGTTAAAGAAAACAAGAAACATGAGAAGCGAACGAAAAGTGGCTCGAATTTAATTTCATCTACTATGTATCTGCTTTCAAATCAAGAATACCAACAAGCAGTAGCATCGTAAAATGTAGTTTCAATATTCAAAAGTGCAACAACCGCACTTCATGTACCAGCCAAAGAGTGCAAAGAAAATTTCAACTCAAAGTGCAACAGATCAAATGCAACTATTTGTCCTTCAAAATATAGCATATGTTTGCCTTAAGAACATGGCATCCATTGGTGACAAAGTATCGCAACTCCACAAATGCAAATAGTTCAAAGTAGGGTAGTACAAAACCAAGCATAGAGGTGTGGCAACTTGTTCTTTTCAAGGGAGCTATAATACAATAGCAAACAGTGCTACAATAGCTTAGCTCAAGTGTATCGTTGGTTCACCAAATATAGCAAACTTTAAGTGTATCGTTGGTTCACCAAATATAGCAGCTCAAGTGTAGTATCAATGTCCATAAAAATCAAAGCAAAGCAGCCTACATCAAATGGCTTAGCGGTAGCTACTTGCCTAAAAATGTAGCGTGATTTGGCTCAAAATGCAATGACAGCTTCTACTAAAATGCAAATACTATTTTACCTTAAATAGCAAAGTGAATTCACCGGGAGTGTACAAACCACCTGCTTACCCATATAAAGCTAATCATATCAAGACTAAGGACACAAGATTCCATTCATGTCTCACACCTAGGCATAGTAAACACTAAAACAAATAAGACAAGTGCATGATCAAATTGACAACCACATGGACACAAGATTGAGAAATTAATAGAGATGACATTCAAATAGAACAAACTTTGTCTAGGCTAAGTATGTATAATTACATTTATGCTCAAACATGAACCTAACACTTGCAGATGTTTAAGTATTAACAATCAAGAAAAATCAGCAGACATTATGAGGCATTCCATTAACCAATATTTTAAATCCTTCTTCAACATATACTAATTAACAAAATATCATCGTATTGATACCAACATGAATCGACAAAGACGAAAGCAAAATAATTCAAAACGTTGTTGTTAACTAAACAAACCAACATTCTTATCATTCTTAGACAATAAACATATCAACTACATCATTACTAAACCAAAGGATAAACGCATAAAACACAAGAGAGTAAGAAAATGAGAAGAGTTGAGTTTTACCGACTTCGATTATGAACTCCGACCCAACCGAGAATGGACTCAACATCAAAACCATAATTTGAAGGGCTCAGATTTGTTAGAACAAAGCAAGAGGAAATGCAACACACGCCACGGGTCCGCGACACCGATTGCAAGTGTTGATACTATCGTCGCTCGCCAAGATACGGTTTGATGTCCTTAGTGCATTCAAGTGGAAATTTGTGCAATTTCTTCAGTAGCACAAGAGAGGTAAATTATCATCATAGCCCTGAATTTAATTTGACCCTGACATGCATCTGACTGACCATTGTGACCCGGTCCGAATATGACCGAAAGCAAAGATCACAAAAACCGACTAGAAATAAAACCACCAAAACAGACCGAAACCACCAACAAAAGTATCAAAACTACCAACAAAAGTAAACCGAAACCAACAACAAAATGACCGTAAACAACCAACAAAATAAACGGAAACCACCAACAATGGCACCAAAACCATCCCACAAAACAACCTGAAACCACCAACAAAAGTACTGAAACCACCAACAAAGCAAAACGGAAACCACCAACAAGAGTAAAACTAACCCTCATTTTCTGACTTAGACCTCAAAAAACCCAAAATCGACTGCGGCGCTGGTGTGGTGTTGATGAGGTGAGCCGGCGACTGGGTCACGCCGTGTGGGAGTGCGGTGTCAAAGTCGATGGAGAGAGAGAGAGTGAGATATATGGAATGTGGGGTTTGTTTTAATGGGGGAAAATAAATGGGAAGTGGGTGATGGCTCGCCAGGATTGGGGGATCGGGTCGGTCAGCCTGGTGGGGTCCTGAAACGGGTTTTGTTTTTGGGGGAAATGAGTTTGCTAAGACATAGAAAGGATTGAAATGGGTTATGGATAAAAATATAAAAATGTGTTTTATTATATAAAAGAAAGCTTTGCAAAATTATAAATTATAAAGATGATAATATGATAAAAATATAATATTTGTGAAACGCTTGATGCTTAAAAAATAAAAATATAAAATGCAATGCCGCTTTTATAAAATAAAATAACATATAATATTAGGATAAAAGTATGCTTGTGATATAAAAATGCAAATGACAAATAAAAATGTAAATAATAATAATAATAATGATATATACATATATATGCCTATATTTTAAAAATTGTTTTAAAGTGTCAAAATATTAAAAATTGCAAATAAAATCCAAAAAGATGGGACAAAATTGGGTGTCAATCAGATGCCCTCTTTGGCGGAGACGATGAGAAAGAGTTTTCACAAAGAAGTTGACTGAGTAGCCAATTTTGTCCTCGATCACCGGACTGAGGGAAGATTAGAGACGCATGGTAAGAAATAGAACTCGGTGGGGAGAGAAGTTGTAAGAGATGGTGCAGATTCAAGAAACAATGCCCCAAAGTTGTCGACTTATGATGACACACCTGTCGGGTGTGGCGAGATATCTGGGGAAGGGTGAACCGATGTTCAAAGTACTTCCCGATGCATGATGACGTATCATAGGCGTGATGAGGCGACGCCGCCACTTAGACGTTATGCAGATGGCGACGCCAGACTGGCGTGATTGAAATTAAGATACCCGTGATTAGAAGGTGGACGCTAATCAAATTAAAATACCCGCATTAGAAGGTGGCGCCTTAATCGAAATTAAAATACCCGCATCGAAGGTGGGTGCCTGAATGAAATTGAAATACCCGATTGGAAGCGGGTGCCTGGACCAAATTAAAATACCCGCATTATGAGGTGGGCGCTGTAAATTTAAATACCCGCATTAGAGGTGGGTGCCTAACTAAAAATAAAATACCCAGACAGAGGTGGGCGCCGACAAGATGAAATACCGAGATAGAGGCGGGTGACCAAAATTTAAATACCCAGATTAGAGGTGGGTGCCTGATGTAAATTGAAATACCCGCGACAGAGGTGGGCGCCGACGGAAATGCAATACCCGCATTAGGAGTGCCTAACTCAAATTGAAATACCCGCATTATGAGAGGTGTCTGACCAAATTGAAATACCCGCATTAGAGGGCGGGCGCCCGATGTAATTTGAAATACCCGTGACAGAGGTGGTACTGACAAAATGAAATACCAGACAAGAGGTGGTGCCCTGATCAAATTAAAATACCCAGATTAGAAGGTGGCGCTGACAAGATGAAATACCCGTGACAGAGCGGCGCCGATCAAATTGGAAATACCCGCATTAGGAGGGCGGGTGGTCAATGAAATTGAAATACCCGCATTGGAAGGGTGCTCGACTGAAATTAAAATACCCGCATTAGAGCGGGCGCCGATGTAAATTAAAATACCCGCGACAGAGGTGGGCGCCGATCAAATTAAAATACCCGATAGAGCTGGCGCCGATCAAATAAAATACCCGTGACAGAGGTGGGCGCCGATTGACGCCGTTGTATGGACGTGATGCGTTGTGACCCGCATGGGCTGAAATGACGCTGCCACAGACGCAGCGCTGTAAACGCCATTGTGTAGACGTGTTGTGCGATTTACGCCGTTGCATAGGCGTGTTGCCGCTGTTGTAATGTTGCGGAAGATGTAAATGACGCCCATTGTCGCTGGTGTAATATGATTCCACGTTGTGTTGAATCTTCGCCGATTCAAACTCATGTGGACTGTGAATTAAAATGTCATTCTTGCACTGACGAAAAATGTGAGCGCCTTTTGCCAAATTAAGCACACATGTCATGCGCCGCTTTGTCAACTCAAGACTCACTCAAAGAAATTTTATGAGTCAGTAGCTTTTGCCCCGACGCTGCAAGCTCATATTGGTTTAGATTGAAGACTCGGCTTGTTCGCATTTTCCAGGTCCATATTGGCATAGTCTTGCAAGAAACCCTTAAAATATGCCCCGCTTTCAGTATATATGAAGATGTTGAACTTCCAACCGACAAAACCGGTTTGTGCGGCAACTTGTTTGTCCTATCAAGGCGATCATGTGAGCCTATTTTGTTGCGGTGTAAGATAATGGACACACAATTTCCAATGGTGTGACCGGTTTATAGGCCGCCACGATTCGCTGATAAAGCGAAATCAGTCATAACGTAGTTCGCAAGTAAAATGATTACAGAAGTTTTCCAAAATGGGACCGAAGCCGATGTGGCTGCCTACGTATCCCGCCGAGGGAATCAGGTCATAACGTAGTTCATGCGGCAGAAGAGATTTGCAAGATTTTCTAAAAAGTGAGACCGAAGTCGATATGACCGCCTACGTATCCCGCAGAGGGAATCAGGTCATAACGTAGTTCATGCCAAAAGGATTTTGTATTTGTAGAATGTTTTTTTTTTTGTAAAAGAGAGTGACTAGAGTTTGAAAAATGATGCAATATATTTTGCAAGGTTTTTTTTTTTTTTTTTTTTTTGTGAAAATATGAAAAAGACATAATCACGCTCTTTGACTTGTAGGTACCAACAATTAGTATCAGTGCTTAGGAGTTTTCGCGTATTTGCTTTCACAAATCGAGAGAGACTTCAAGGTAATTCCTTACAATTTTCAGATGCTACCTCGACATACCGAGTATCGACACTTGCTTCAAGCCAAGATTTTGACATATATGCATCCTCATGTTTCAAATGCCCTCACTAAACAAAGTCCCTTCCTCACATGTATTTCAAGTATTTTGAACTTTGGGACGCCTTTGAGAAGTACACTCACCCTCAAAAGATGTTCAATGCATTTAATTGTGATACCATAGGCTTGCCGTCATGTGAGTATCCACTAATGTGAGAACCCTGTGATAGGATCATGTAGGCTTGTTATGGGTTTGTAATGTAGGCTTGGGAAAGGAAAGGATATTATTTGGGTAAAGAGTGACTAATCCTTCTCGAGCGTTGGAATATGTCCGTTGCTTGGTATTTGTGTGCATTGATTCCGATTTGCTTCTTTTGCCCCCTTTGTTTTGTACCGCTTTCTTTTGAATATTTCGCTTGAAGCTTTTTCCCTTTTTCTGAGTTATTTCCTTCTTTTTTTCTTTTTATATTATCTGGCTTTTAACTTTTTGTGTGAAGTCGTCTTGGTTTTGTTTTGTTTTCCTTTGGGAACATTGCAACTTCAACTCAATCATTTTCAGAATTTGCATATTTCGATGCGCCAGAGGTCGGGCCAAAAGAGGGATAGCGTGTACGCACTCGTAAAGCGGTATAGGCATAAGACGTGGTTGTTCAAAAAATAGGCTTCAGCTCAAAGGGGAAATGCTACGGATAATGTTATTTGGTGTCGAAAGGTTCAAACGGATCAAAGAAAGCCTACGATCCTTTCCTATACCAAGTGTTACTCAGATTTCGCCAACAAACATTCGAGCCAAGTTCTAGATCACAATGCAATGCAATTGAACTTATTCTAAAACTCACCACACAATGCACATGAAACGATGAGGTTGGCTTTGTTCATATCTTGGAAGCATGAAAAACAATTTTTAAGTGTCAACACAAAGGAACGGTATGCACTAGTTAATCTATGGTTTACCACGAAGACAATCTTCTCCACTTGTTCTTTCCTATGCACACCCTTAACTGTGTTGGTATCAACCAAGTCCATCAATGATTCTTAATTTTTTTTTGAATAAAGGGCACCGAACTCCAATAGGGTCGCACGATTCATCTTTTGACGAATCAAAAGTGAGGTCGCAAGTGCAGAAAGTAAAAAAAAATTCATCCATGATAGGATAGTAAAAGTAAAAAATTGTATAAAACAGATGATTGTCCATTATGGGACGAATGCAAAGTAAAATATAATTGTCCACAGTAGAATGAATGTAATGGAAAAATGATTATCCACAATAAGATGAATGTAATAAAAAAAATGATTGTCAATTATATGATGAATGTAATAAAAAATGATTGTTCATTATAGGATGAATGAAAAGATTAATAAACCAGATATGTCCCTTTCTAAGGTTGACAAGGAAGTGAGTTTTTTTTTAGTGTTGTCGAACCCCGAGAAGGGCTACCTACATATCACACCGAACAGTGAGAATCAGACACTCGTAGTTCGTGAAGAATGTTGTAAAAATGGTATGATATAAAGGAATTATGTAACGAAAATTAAGCATATCAATTGAATTTGCAAATATGTAAAAAATAAAAGTATAGACAAACTAGAGTGATGCCTCATTTAATCTAGTGTTAGCTGACTTTTCTAATCAAAACATCTTTCGGTCATCTTTGTGAAAGCCTTTGGCTTTGTTCTTTCCTGGAGTATATCCAAGAATAATGTTTTAGAACTACCCCCAACTGTTCGCTAGGACGATCTTCCTGCAAAAAATAAGAGCACCGGGTGAAAGGAGGAAAGTCACTAAAAGAATAATAAAATGTAAGAGTGTGAAAGTGTGGTCAAAAACTCCCCTAATTGCTTCACGAGATCCGAGTCTTGATGTTCAAAAATGCTTTATCCTTGGGCGCCACACAATTGCTCAAAAGTCGCAGACATGGTATGATATGTCCAAAGTGAGAGATCTAATTATTGCATTAAATAATATGTACAGAGATAAAAGAGGAAAAATAGCAAACAAATTGTGCGGAATTAAATATGCGCCCCTATCATGTAACGGAGCCTCTCTTATGCAAGAGGTGGGCCTAAACGCCAAATATGAGAGATTATGACAGAATAATCCAAGTTGTCAAACTACGCTTTTGTTGGCAATGAGGACAAAATGTATGTACATTTTCCAATATCGCATGTCATGATTATGCTTGGATTAGTCCATCATTATCACGCTACAAATAATATGTCAGACGGTCGCTGGGGAGCGAGACCCGCCGACAATTTTGGTGGATTTCTTAATTTGTGGAGTCGATACCAAGGATCAACCCACCTATGGTGTATGTATGCATGATTAAAAATAAAAGGGTATATCTCTATCCTAAATTTACTAAGATTGGGCTTATCGACTCAAGGTTCCCGAGCCGGACTACTGAGGAGAAGGCCACGCAGCCACCGGGTTGGTCTCGGACACCGATGACACGCCAACTCTCCTAAAATTTGGTAATTTAAAAGAATTTACTGCAAGCGCAAAACACACCTCGCTAATGTGTGATAGTGTCAACTTTCCATAGTGGAAGAAATATGAGCTAATGCCAATTTAAGGAAAGCAATAAAAGAATATAGCAATTAAAGAAGTTAAACATACAAAATTTCAAAAGGAAACAATTAGAAGCAAGAAATAAATAAGAAGCAAAATAAAGCGCAATAATAATTAACCTCAACTTGCTATGGTTAAGAACCTCAATTTCCCAAAGGAGTCGCCATGTCGTCACTCCGATTTTGACACTGGCTTAAGCCATGACGCTATGGCTGCCGATTCCTCTCGATCGGTTAAAAACGCTTGCTTTGGAGGAGTCGCCACCTAATTTTTCTAAGGTGAATTAGGCACCTAAATACTAACTAAAAAGCTGTAAAATAACTCCAATTTTATGATCTACTTAAACTAATGAGATTCTAGGTAAGGGTCTTTATTATCCTAAAGGGAAGCGGGTTAGGCATCCATTAAGATCCGCTAACTTATAAGTATCCGATCAAACTCAAGTTAATTATGATGTTAAAGTGCATGTTTTACAAGTATAAAAATAATGTTGCAAGTATTTAATGAAATGATGCATTTGTACAAGCATACATTTGTATGACAATAATATATACATGTAAAGCTAAAAAAAGAATATGAATATGCATTCAGATGAAAATTGATAAAGATGTATGTAATGTGATTTTTACGGACGACGGCCTAAAAATAGATAAACTAGCGATTAACATTTTTAAAACTTAACCGAGCCTAAAAATAAATAAACTAGCTTGACTGGTTTCAAGTTTTGACTACCCTAATAATTAATTCTATGTCTACCTACTCTAAATATTTCAATAATTTCACGAAAGTACAATAATATTACAATACAAAAATGGAATAAAGTTTAATTAAGAAAGTAAATGACAACAACAAAATAAATAATCTCCTAGGGTTATTTGCCTTCTTTGACTTTATCTTGCAAGTCAAGAACAAACGGTTAGAAACAAATGAATATACATAACTTCGATCCATATCCAAAACAATAAATGTTTTGATTACGGAGGACTCGTGACTTAAATTTTGAAAAGATCATTCCAATCACGCCGTAGGTCATGAACATATAACTCGTTGGTCATTTTAGTTGCCTTGCCTACCGAACATGTTGGTCTCTCTGGTGAAAAAGATTTAAGTTTCATCATGCCCGTAAGTTTTATTTTCCGCCTTTACTGTGGAGGCCTCAAAAATCGACGGATATTTTTTCATCGGCCAAGGCAAGATAATATTCAAATCAAAGAAATGGTGTCTAAAACGGTAAAGAAAAACAGAAATTGAGAAATAATATCCTAAGGGACGCCTCAAATTCAATTTCATTGGCCTAAATGCAAGTATTTATATAAATAAGATGCATAATCCTGCACGGATGTTTAAATGCCAAAACAGAAACGAAAAGCGGCCTCAATTCAATTTCATCGCCTAAATGCGATTTAATTCAAAAACAAAGAACTAAACTAAAACAAGAAACTAAATCGAGAAGCAATTTCCTAAAAGACGCGATATTTAGTTTAAAACCGTGAAGACAAGAAACAAGAAATATCCGCTGACTGATGTTTAAAACAAGAACAAATGCGAAATGTAAAAACAAACAAAAGCGCCTCGAATTTAATTTCATCTACTAAATGTGGTATTAATTAAAATAATAAAACAAGAAAAAAAGAAGATATCCGCGTCTGATTCTCAAACAAAGCATAAAACATGTAGAAATGAAACGAAGAAAAGTGCGGCTCGAATTTAATTTCATCTACTAAATGCGATATAAATAAGGCAATAAAACAAGAGAACAGAAGATATCCGCGTCTGATACTTAAACAAGAAACTAAAAAATAGAGGAACCAAATGAAAAAGCGCCTCAATTCAATTTCATCGCCTAAATGCAATATTTATATAAATCAGTAAATCAGTAAGACAATCCGTGCACGGATGTTTAAATGCAAAAACAAGAATCAAACAGTAAATTAAAAAGCGCGCCTCAATTCAATTTCATCGGCCTAAATGCGATTTAATTAAAACAATAAAATAAACGATCCGCTGCACGGATGTTTAAAACAGAAACAGAGAAACTAAACGAAAAGCGCTCAATTTAATTTCATCGGCCTAAAATGCGATTTAATTCAAAACAAGAAAAGTAAAACAAAGAACAACAACAAAAGCGGCCTCAATTCAATTTCATCGCCTAAATGTAGTATTAGTTAAGACAATAAAACAAGAATAGAAAGATATCCGCCATGACTGATGTTAAAGAAAACAGAAATGTATAGCGAACGAAAAGTGCGCCTCAATTTAATTTCATCTACCTATGTATCTGCTTTCTAAATCAAGAATACCAACAAAGTGTAGTAGCATCGTAAATGTAGTTTCAATATTCAAAAGTGCAACAACCGCACTTCGATACCACCAAAGAGTGCAAAGAAAATTTCAACTCAAAGTGCAACGGATCAAATGCAACTATTTGTCCTTCAAAATATAGCATATGTTTGCCTTAAGAACATGGTATCCATTGGTGATCAAGTATAGCAACTCCTCAAATGCAAATAGTTCAAAGTAGGGTAGTACAAAATCAAGCATAGAGATGTGGCAACTTGTTCTTTTTCAAGGGAGCTATAATACAATAGCAAAGAAGTGCTACAATAGCTTAGCTCAAGTGTATCGTTGGTTCACCAAATATAGCACCAAGTGTATCGTTGGTTCACCAAATATAAGTACCAAAAGTGTAGTATCAATGTCCATAAAAATCAAGAAAGCAAATTACATCAAATGGCTTAGCGGTAGCTACTTGCCTAAAAATGTAGCGGTGATTTGCCTCAAAATGCAATGACAGCTCTACTAAAAATGCAACTATTTTACCTTTAAATAGCAAGGAATTCACTGAGTGTACAACCACCGTTTTTTACCCATATAAAGCTAATCATATCAAGACTAAGGACACAAGATTCCATTCATGTCTCACTAGGCATAGTAAACACTAAAACAAATAAGACAAAGTGCATGATCAAATTGACAACCACATGGACACAAGATTGAGAAATTAATAGATGACATTCGGCAGAACAAACTTTGTCTAGCTAAGTATGTATAATTACATTTATGCTCAAACATGAACCTAACACTTCGTGATGTTTAAGTATTAACAATCAAAGAAAATCAGCCAGACATTATGAGGCATTCCATTAACCAATATTTTAAATCCTTCTCAACATATACTAATTAACAAAATATCATCGATGATACCAACATGAATCGACAAAGACGAGCAAATAATTCAAAACGCTGTTGTTAACTAAACAAACCAACATTCTTATCATTCTTAGACAATAAACATATCAACTACATCATTACTAAAACCAAAGGATAAAACGATAAAACACAGAGAGTAAGAAAATGAGAAGAGCCGAGTTTTACCGACTGGATTATGAACTCCAATTCAACCGAGAATGGACTCAACATCAAAACCATAATTTGAAGGGCTCAGATTTGTTAGAACAAAGCAAGAGGAAATGCAACACACGCCATGGTCATGACACCAGATTGCAAGTTGATACTATATCGTCGCCTCGCCAAGATACTTCCGCCTGATGTCCTAGTGCATTCAAGCGGAAATTTGTGCAATTTCTTCAGTAGCACAAGAGGTAAATTATCATCATAGCCCGGCTTTCAATTTGACCCGACCCTGATACTGCACTCCGACTGACCAGACCCTATCAATATGACCGGTAAAGCAAGATCACGAAAACCGACTAAATAAAACCACCAAAACAGACTGAAACCACCAACAAAAGTATCAAAACCACCAAATAAAAGTAAACCGAAACCAACAACAAAATGACCAGAAACAACCAACAAAATAAAACGGAAACCACCAACAATGGCATCTGAAACCATCCCACAAAACAACTCTGAAAACCACCAACAAAAGTACCGAAACCACCAACAAAAGCAAAACGGAAACCACCAACAAGAGTAAAACGGAACCCTCATTTTCGGACTTAGGACCTCAAAAAAAAAACCCAAAATCGACTGGGTGGCGGGTGGGGTAGGGTGTTATAGGTGACCACGACGGCGGGGTCACTGGTGCAAAAGTGCAAAAGGGTTGACGGAGAGAGAGAGAGATGAGATATATGGAATGTAGGGGTTTGTTTTAATGGGGGAAATAAAGTGGGAAGGGGTGATGGGCCGGTTCGGCAGTTTGGGTCAGATTGGCTCATTGGGCCTGGGTATGGGGTCCTAAATGGGTTTTGTTTTGGGGGAAATGAGTTTGGGTTAAGACATAGAAAGGATTGAAATGGGTTATGGATAAAAATATAAAAAATGTGTTTTATTATATAAAAAGAAAGCTTTGCAAAAATTATAAATTATAAAGATGATAATATGATAAAAATATAATATTTGTGAAACGCTTGATGCTTAAAAAAAATATAAAATGCAATGTCGTTTTGCGAAAATAAAATAACATATAATATTAGGATAAAAGTATGCTTGTGATATAAAAATGCAAATGACAAATAAAAAATGTAAATAATAATAATAATAATGATATATATACATATATATGCCTATATTTTAAAATTGTTTTAAAGTGTCAAAAATATTAAAAATTGCAAATAAAATCCAAAAAGATGGGACAAAATTGTGTGTCAACAAATAGGATTCTCCTATTTTGTAACTTGTATATATACCTATTCAATTAATGAAAATAATCAAGGGAATTATTTCTTTCATGGTATCAAGAGACTAGGTCTAAACAAAAGTGTTTCTCTCCCAACTTTTGCCTCTCTCGGCAGAGACCCCCCCCCCATCGGGTTTCTCTCCCAAATTTCATCTTCCGCTCTAAAAAACCTCTCTTAAATTTCCTCTCCTTCTTTGTTCTTTCAATATGTCTAAGAACAATTATCACCCTGCCCTCATGGTTTCCAACGTCAAGAACAGTATCCCTATTGTGCTTGAGATGGAATACATCCAATATGCGATGTGGGCGGAGTTGTTTAAAATTCACGTTGTATCCCATCAAGTTATCCATCACATAATTCCTCCCGCTACACCTCTTCCCGCGGAGGATCCTCATCTATGGATTACCCTTGATGCTACCGTTCTCCAGTGGATCTATTCCACTATTTCGATTGACCTGTTACAAACGATTATTGCACCGGATACGATGGCTATGGCTACTTGAAATAGATTGCGTGACATATTCCAAGATAACCAACATTCACATGTCGTCACAGTCGAGCAGGAATTCTCCCTCGTTCGTATGGAAGAATTTCCTAACGTATCTGCTTATTGCAAGACACTTAAGGAGTTGGCAGATCAACTCCGTAATGTGGGCGCGCACCTATCACAAATAATCGTCTGGTTCTACAATTGGTTGCCGGCCTTTCGGAGGCCTATAATGGCGTTGGAACTCTCCTACGTTAAAGCAACCCTCTTCCCGTCTTTTATCAAGCCCGTTCCATGCTTACTTTGGAAGAAGCCGGCTTGGCTAAAAAGGCGGCTACCGGAGCAAGCCCCGTCGTCATGATGGCGTCCTCCCTAAGTTCTCCAGGTTTTGTGGATAATTCGGGCCAAAACCGTAATCATGGTGGCGGTAAAAATAATCGGAAGAATAATAACAAAAACCGTGGGGGCAAACGCAGTGGTTCCGGTGGTCAGCAAGCAGGCAGTGGGCCCCGTCCAGCGAACTTTGGCCCACCACCCTACTGGTCCCAACAGTGGGGCCCATGGCAGTAGGGCTGGGGCAGTGGGCCATGGGCCAGCAGCCCTTATACGTCATCAGCCAATTCCAAGAGCCGGTGGTCAAGAATTCAGGCCCAAAGAACCGGCCAATGGCGCCCATCGCCAGTGGCCCAGCAGCGCCAGCAGCGCAAGTTTCAGCGACTACGGCCCATCTCAGTCACGTCCGGGAATACTTGGGCCCCGACCTCCGCAAGCCCATCATGCAGCAGGCCCCACTCAGATCGATATCGAGGCCGCGATGCACACATTGGGTTTGACTCAACCGGACTCAAATTGGTATATGGACACCGGTGCCACTACTCACATGACTTTCGATTCATGTACTCTCTCATCTTATTCCAATTTGAGCACCCCTCGGGGTATAATTGTTGGTAATGGCAATTCGATTCCAATTCAAGGTTATGGTCAGAAAACATTGTCTCCCCCCAATCCACCACTTATCTTGAAAAATACTTTACATGCCCCCAAATTGATTAAAAATTTAGTGTCTGTCCGAAAGTTCACCACTGACAATTCTGTTTCTGTTGAATTTGGTCCTTTTGGTTTCTCTGTGAAGGATTTCAAGACGATGAGTCATCTCATGAGGTGTGATAGTAGAGGGGATATTTATCCTATCATGCCCGGTTTCAGTCCATCAAGTCAAGCCTAGCCGTCAGCTTTTGCAGTCATTTCTCCTTCCATATGGCATGCTCGTCTTGGTCATCTAGGCTCTTCTACTTTATCAGTTTTAGATAAAAATAGCTTCATTTCTTGTAAGGGTACGAGTCGTACTCAAATTTGTCAATCTTGTTCGTTAGGAAAAAGTGTTAAGTTGTCATTTGTGGACTCAAATTCTCATACTTAACAGCCTTTTGATATTATTCATAGCGACTTATGGACGTCTCCTGTTCTAAGTTCGTTAGGTCATCGATATTATGTTCTGTTTTTGGATGATTATTCTAAATTTTTGTGGACGTTTTCAATTGCAAATAAATCTCAAGTGTTTTCTGTCTTCATAAAATTTAGAACATTCATTAGAACACAATTCGAAAGAGAAATAAAAAATATTCAGTGTGATAATGGGAAAGAGTATGACAATAGGGTGTTTCGGGAGTTTTTTGATAATAATGGAATAATTTTTTGGTTTTCGTGCCCTCATACATCTTCTCAAAATGGGAAAGCCGAAAGCAAAATTCATTTCATAAATAACATTGTCCTCACTCTCTTACTTCATGCTTCCGTACCCCCGTATTTTTGGCATCATGCTCTGCAAATGGCAACATATCTCCTTAACATAATCTCGTCCAAAGGTCTGACATATTCTTCCCCCCTCCAAATCCTATATAATAAAAACCCTTCTTATTTTCATCTTAGGATTTTTGGGTGCTTGTGTTATCCATTATTCCCATCCACCACAATTAACAAACTTCAGGCTCGGTCTACACCGTGTGTATTTTTGGGTTATCCGTCTAACCATCGTGGTTATAAATGTTTTGATTTATCTTCCCAGAAAATCATAATTCATCGCCATGTCATTTTTTATGAAACCCAGTTTCCTTTTACGAAAGATCATACTCCCGAGCCTAGGTCGTATAATTTTTTGGATGATGGTATATCTCCGTATATTACTCATCATTTTTCGGACATGTCTCGCACCCAAATCCTCCAGTGGCCCATCGCCTACCGGACTCCATCAGATTCGCCAGCGCCAGGCCCAGCATCGGATCGGTCCCAGCAATTTGGCTACCCACCACCTCGAACTGGTCTAGTTGATGATTCAGGTTACCGATTTGGAGAAAATTCCCAAAATTCACTAAATTCTTCCTCGAGTCATAGACCGGTCACTCGTAGTCAGCGGGGTATTTTTACACCTAAAAGACATTTTAATTTACATTCTAATGTCTCTAAATCCCCCTTGCCCCGTAATCCTGTGTCCGCCTTAAACGACTCGAATTGGAAAATTGCTATGACCGATGAATATAATGCTCTTATTGATAATAAGATGTGGGAGTTGGTGCCCCGTCCATTTGGTATTAATGTTATCAGGTCTATGTGGATTTTTGCTCATAAGGAGAATTCAGATTGGTCATTTGCTCGACATAAGGCGCGACTTGTGGGTGATGGTAAGACTCAGCAGGTTGGGATAGATTGTGGTGAGACGTTTAGTTCGGTGGTCAAACCGGCAACCATTCGCACTGTGCTTAGCTTGGCTCTTTCAAAGACTTGGTTTATTCATCAGTTGGATGTCAAGAATGCTTTCTCCTACATGGGGATCTCAAAGAAACGGTCTATATGTATCAGTCGTTGGGTTTTAGGGATCCCAACCGTCCTCATCATGTCTGTTTGTTGAAGAAGTCCATATATAGGCTTAAGCAGTCTCCACGGGCCTGGTATACGAGATTTGCTAACTTTGTTTCGACCATTGGGTTCACTCACAGCAGGTCAGATAATTCTTTGTTCATCTACCATCGTGGTTCGTCCTTGGCCTACATTCTGTTGTATGTGGATGATATCATTCTGACTGCCTCTTCCGATGCCTTGCGCCAGTCTATCATGGCCATGCTCAGTTCTGAGTTTGCTATGAAAGACTTAGGGCCCTTGAGTTACTTTTTGGGAATTGCCGTCAAGCGTCATTCCGGTGGTTTGTTTTTGTCTCAACAAAAATATGCTGTTGAGATCATAGAGAGGGATGGGATATCATCATATAAGTCCACTTCCACTCCAGTTGATGCAA
This sequence comes from Anisodus acutangulus, assembly GCA_029783415.1. NCBI lineage: Eukaryota > Viridiplantae > Streptophyta > Magnoliopsida > Solanales > Solanaceae > Anisodus > Anisodus acutangulus. Next base: position 26,006,026 of record CM056491.1, read on the forward strand.
AACACAAGCTTAGTGCCGCGGCAGGAGCACCATAAAGGATCCGACCCGCTATCGCAGTCTTGCAGGGGCTCTCCAGTATCTTACTTTTACCATACCAGATATTACGTATGATGTTCAGCATGTGTGTTTGTTCATGCATGATCCCAGAGTTGAGCACATGAATGCAATCAAAAGCATCATTCGGTATATTCAGGGGATACTGGATTATGGTTTGCACTTATATCATTCATCTACATCCACACTTGTCTCATACACAGATGTTGATTGGGGTGGTTGTCCCGACACTAGACGATCGACGTCTGGCTATTGTATGTTCTTTGGCAACAACTTGGTCTCATGGTCAGCGAAGCGTCAGGCAACTCTATCATGCTCAAGTGCAGAGGCCAAATATCGAGGGGTAGCAAATGTGGCCTCCGAATCATATTGGCTACGTAATTTTCTTTTGGAGCTTCATTGTCCCATTCAGAAGGCAACCTTGGTATATTGCGATAATATTAGTGTCATCTACCTTTCAGGTAACCCGGTTCAACACCAACGCACTAAGCATATCGAAATGGACATTCACTTTGTCCGTGAAAAGGTGGCTAGGGGTCACGTTCGAGTATGCCATGTCTTATCTCGTTATCAAGTTGCAGACATCTTTACAAATGGTCTACCCGCAGTCCTTTTTGAAGATTTTAGGGACAGTCTCAGCGTTCGAAGACCGTCCGCTATGACTGCGGGGGTGTGTTAAATAAGGCAATATACACACAATATACATGTGTATATTGTGTGTATACCAATCTCGGATTCTGCCCAATTATGGTCCTCTCGGTTTTGGTAATATTAGATTAGACAATGTAAGAATATTGTATATTAGGAAAATATATGTGTAGTATATTGTAATATATTTGTTACTTAAATTAGGATTATACACTACCATAATTGTAGAGTTAGAATTATGGTAGAATAAGATTTTAGGAATAGAATAGGAATAGGATTCTCCTATTTTGTAACTTGTATATATACCTATTGTTGGTATTTCTATGGTACTTTATAGAGCAGTACGGGAAGTAATAACTATTACAAATGTTCGAAAGGATAAATAAACGGTCAATCTTCAAAACTGCCGCATGTGTGTTGTGTCTTGAATCTTGATCACCTTGCAAAGCCAATGTTGAGAACTGCCGCAAGTTTGTTGTGTCTTGAATCTTGATAACCTGAAATCAAGAAACAACTAAATCTGGATGGTTACAACGTTGTGTGTTGAGTCGAAGATAGCCATATATCCTTAAGACAAGATTGCCCCGTATATATGTTTTTACGTTAGCGGGCAATAGTCTCCCAAGATAAAACAACACTTTAATCTCAACACTACAAAGCCAATAGGTTGAGTCTGGCGAAGAAAACAAATATGACTTGACTTGCTGAAGATATGGAATAGGAAGGAAGAGTTTATGTCTACTCTTCTCTTTTGTCTCTGTGTATATAGTGTGTCTCTGTAGTGTATATCCTGTGTATACGTGAGGGTTTGATCACTGTTTTTCAGCCACTATTTTGTGCAGAAAATGCAGTTTTTCTGGTCTGTTTTCGGACTGTTTTTGCTGCCTGTTTTTGGCCTGTTTACTGCCTGATTTCAGCCTATTTTCTGGCCTGTTGTGCTCTGTATTTTCGCCTATTTTCTACCACTGAATTGAGCCAAATGAAGCTCAATATATAGCAAGGAGAAGGGGCTGTCTAACTGCCAAAACATGGCTGTTAATGGCCATTAGGAGGGCATTAAAACAGCCAAGTAATGGCTGTTAATGGCCATTGAAAGGCTGCCCAACTGCCCAAGTAATGGGCTGTTAATGGAGAGTTAATCAGGCAAGTAATGGTTGGTTAATGCTCCAAAACGCAGTCCAACAAGATGGCGAAAAAGTCTCCGAAATTCTGGGACCAAAGCGTAAATATTGAAACTTCAGGATCAAACTGCATCCGCGAGTTCTCTGGTCCAAAAAGATAATATTAGACAGCCCCACGACCCGTGGACCCGTGGACCCGAGAACCCAGAACCGGACGGGCGGGCGGGCGGCGCGCGTGTGGGCTTAGCCTTGAACCCAAGCACATCTAGGTCTTCCCTCCTTGGGGTCCCAAACCCTTTACTAATTTGAGACTTATATAGAGAGCAATTCTTCCTATTCCCACCGATGTGGTAGATTTGTCCCACACCACATTTTCATGTCTCAAACACCTTACTTCGTGGACCAATATCTCTTTCATTTCTTAACGAAATTAGACGATTATTGGCCCTACGGTCATCTACTCACTTCGTAGATCATGCATGTGTAAAGAGACGAGGTCTCCAACATACGGAACACTAGTGTTTAATTCATCAAAGATGGGTGGACGCATCTCCCCGCCAAAGGCTAATTTCCAACACCTATTCAATTAATGAAAATAATCAAGGGGATTATTTCTTTCAATATCAAAGTGAATAATCACAGATATTATATTATCTATCCTTGTTTTATGCACCAAACTCCAAAGAAAAATACACTAATCTACTTTCACTGAAGAGAAAGTGATTGCCTTTGCAAGTTTTATCTTAACAATTCCTAAAGATCCCCTCTAATCTTGTTCTTTTCTCTTCAAGACATGTTTTTATTAACCTTAACGCTTTCTAATACATCTAAAACAGCGCGCCTTCCAAATGTTTGCATTTAGTTTCCCTCAAGAGCTCATGTCCTCAAATATCTATTCTATAAGTCTAATGCAATTGCTCTTGTTTCCTTGATATCTTCATGTATTCCATTTTAGTTTTCGTTAGTATTTAACATACTTAGGCTTCCTATGATGCTGATTAAGAATCTTCCATCAACCATTGAGATAAATAAATAAAAAGAAATGGAATATGTTATCATGTTCTTTTTCAGGTAATATAATTGAAGAGATGGAGCAATTAATAATATGAAGTTCTTTAAACAATCAAACAGTATGCAAGTGAATCACGTTATTGGAAAGAAAGTTATGCATTCAAAAATTAGAGGAATCTTTCCAACTTTTGCTCTTTGATCAACTCAGATAGAGTTCTTCATTGCTGCATCTTTTAGTTTTCAATAAATGAACTTATTGTGATTGAATTATTTTTGGCAGATGTGAGAAACTTTTTTCTTTATTATTAGCGAATATTCACCGTATATTTTGTAAGAATAGAATAATTTCTCTTAGGAATTTCTTTCATTATTCACAATATATATAGTTACAAAATATACGGTGAATATTCGCTAATATTTATAAAAAAGTTTGGAGGGCAATTTGAGTACATAAATATGTGTGGTGCCTTCAGTGGAAGTAGCGTAGATTCCCAAGGGCCTACTGCCTCATTTAAGTTTGGAAATATTGCTCTGTGATTGCAATATACTAGAATTTGGGCCTGGTACTGTACATTTTGCTTTCCTAGCAATGACTACTTTATTGGGTTGTGCTGAAGGTCAAATCTCCATACTTTTATGTAACATGTTCAAAGCTTGGTAACCCCCTATAAGAAGTGACGTATTGTTTGTTAATTCTGTTGACACTAAGAGAAATCTAAATTTTTATGAAACCAATATGGTCATAACTAAGAGGAAGTGTATAAAGGCATAATGTGAAAGGCAGGTTATACAGAATACTTATGAGATAAACAATATTATATAGGAGTTAATGTTGGGCCTTAGAGACCAAAAATATCCACAAGATGAGTATCACGAAAATTAAGATGGATGTGCCATGTGCGGACATATAAGATCAGACAAGATTATGAATGATCAAATCTAACATAATGTGATTTTTGAAGCTACTAAATTATATGATATAGGAATGAGAAGGGTCTGAATTTACCAGACTGCATATAGAGGATACATATGTCAACTGTAATTTCAGAATTGTAGTGTTGTCGGTTGATTGATTATATTCACTAATGATGATGCTACTCACAGAAATTTACTTATTTGGATAGAGCAACAATAGTGAGTAAGCTCATTTGTGTTGGTACTCTATTGTACTTTATAAAGCAGTACGAAAAAGTAAATAACTATTACAAGTATTCGAAAGGATAAATAAATGGTCAATCTTCAAAACTGCCGCAAGCTTGTTGTGTCTTGAATCTTGATATCCTGAAATTAAGAAGCAACTAAATCTGGATGGTTACAACGTTGTGTGTTGAGTCGAGGAATTGCCATCTGTCCTTAAGACAAGATTGCCCCGTATATATGATTTTACGTTAGCGGGCAATAGTCTCCCAAGATAAAAACAACACTTTAATCTCAACGCTACAAAGCCAATAGGTTGAGCCTGCAGAATAAAACAAATATGAATTGACTTGCTGAAGATATGGAAAAGGAAGGAAGAGTTTCTATCTTCTCTTCTGATTTGTCTCTGTGTATATAGTGTGTCTCTGTTGTGTATATCTTGTGTATATAATGAGGGTTTTCAGTCACGAATTGCACTGACTTTCACCACTGGTTTGTGCTGTTTTTCGCCACTATTTTTCAGTGGTTTTCTGTCTGTTTTTGTGTGTGCTATATAGTTGTCTTACCAGTGTCTGAATTGAGCCAAAGGAGGCTCAATATATAGCATGGAGGAGGGGCTGTGCAACTGCCCAAAACATGGTTGTTAATGGCTATTAGGAGGGCATTAAACAGCCAAGTAATGGTTGTTAATGGCCATCAAGAGGGGCTGAATTATGGACATGAAGGAGGGACCGGACCGGACCAACTTTTCAGAAACTCTTGGGACCAAACTATAAAATATTAAACTTCAGGGACCAAACTGTACATCTGGAAAAGTCTTCTGGTCCAAAAAGATAATATCAGAAAGTCCCCGGACCGGACGGGACGGGCGGGCGACGTCGCTCGTGTGGGCTTAGCCTTGAACCCAAGCACATCTAGGTCCTCCCTCCTTTAAACACATGGGATACCCCTTGGGGTTCCAAACCATTTACCACATTAGAGACTTATATAGAGAGCAATTCTTCCTATTCCCACTGATGTGGTAGATTTGTCCCACACCATATTTTCATGCCTCAAACACCTTACTTCGTGGACCAATATCGCTTTCATTTCTCAACGAAATTTGACGATTCTTGGCCCTACGGTCATCTACTCACTTCGTAGATCAAGCATGTGCGAAGAGACAAAGCCTCCAACATGCGGAACACTAATATTTAATTCATTAAATATTGGTGGGCGCACCTCCCCGCTAAAGGCAAATTTCCAACAATTTGTTGTCACGAGGTCTGCTAAATAGTAAGCACGGCCCTGAGCCATGAGATGTTTGTTTCGTTGATTGACATTCTGGAGTTCTGTTATGTAATTGTACCAACTTTAAAAATTCACATAATAGTAAGTTTAATTTCTGATGTATTTAACTTCAACATCTAATAAATTTTAAGTTCCTTAATGTTTTGTTTACTTATTGAAATAGACGTCGTCTTGTGAAATGAATATTTCTCTGATGAGGAAAAGAGTGAGAATTCTTCAAACCACGAAGGATGTGGGAGTTATGGTGAGAAATATGTTTTACTCGTGAATGTGAATCTTTCTCGCAAAATGTGATAATTTAAGCTGCAGCTAAGCAAATTCATGTGTAGCTTAACCAATTTCTTGTCATCTAGTTCACCTATATGTACTACTGTTGGGTATTGATATTGGTGAATGGGAAATGATTGGAAAGAAAAGTGGGAGTTGTCCCACATCGGTAGTGAAAGAAAAGTGGAGTTCCCTCTTGCTTTATAAAATAAGCACTTGTCCCACATCGGTAGTGAAAAGAAAAAATTTTCTACTTATAAGTAGAATTACTCCTTCTTGTCAGTAAAAGGGTTGAGGGGGCAAGGACCCCTCGCGCCGTCGTCGTCGCTCGCTCGGCTTCGGCTTCGGCTTCGGCTTCGGATTTGGTCAAATGACCTGACCCGCGACCCGGCCGGATCCGCGTGTCTGACCCGCGACCCGATTTCTTTTCCATATTTAAATTTCCCATCAGTTTTCAGTGGCTGTTCAGAAAGGTTACAAACCTTCAGAAACTGTACTTCCATGGCTATAAATTCGTTTGATTCCTCAGAATTTTACTTACGAATTTTCTGAACAATACAAACTTCTTCTTCTTCTGCACAAATAAATTCTGTGTGATATACTGCCGTTGAGTGGTTCGCCGCTACCTGAATTTGGACTACTACTATTCTTGTAAGATAATCGTTCTATCCTGGGAGGGGATATTCCATCAACCTCGAGTACTGTGAGGGGAATAATTTCCTTAAGAACACACTTTGAACTAAGTGGGCTCGATTATATTCTGAAAAATTATTCTTATTTTTCAACACTGATTCTGTTTATTTTCAGTGTTTATTATTTACTGGTTTTTTGGAATACAGATTAATAACAATCTTAAGGAAATTATATTTTTAGATTAATCTGTATTCTGTTTTGGAGACTAAAACCTATGTGGTTTTCTACTCCGTATGAAATTTCATATTCTGACTTGAAGAAATAAAAATTTCATTGGAATATTAAAGTTCATACTTGTACAACAATTTGAAGAATATAAAAACTTCATCGTTGCTGTATTCTGGTTTGGAGATTAAAACTTGTGTAGTTTTCTACTCCATATGAATATTAGTATTCTGACTCGAAGATATAAAAATTTCGTTGAAAAACTAAAGTTTCATAATTATACTGCGATTTGAAGAAATAAAATCTTCATCGTTTAAGTTTGTGATTGAATTGCTATTCTGGTTTTATTAACTAAAACAGTTTGTTAATTTGACAGTGACAAACGAATAATGGCAATTGAGACTGGAACTACCTCTGCGAATACTGCACCAGCGGTTACTCCTACAACCTCAGACTGTACCGGCTGAGAAACCTGTGAAGTTCACCGGTGCCAACTTTAAAGGATAGCAGCAAAGAATGTTCTTTTGGCTTACCACCCTTGGTATGCAAAAGTTCACCAGTGAGGACCCTCCCGTGCCTGCCGCCGACATGTCTGACAACCAACAGTTCATGGTTACTGAGGCTTAGAAATATGCTAATTTTTTGTGCAAAGGCTACATTTTGAGTGCCTTAGAAGATGACTTGTACAACGTCTACAGTGCAGTAGAGACTTCCAAAGAACTATGGACTGCACTTGAAAAGAAGTACAAAACTGAAGATGCTTGCTTGAAGAAGTTTGTGGTTGCCAAATTCCTAGACTACAAAATGGTGGATGGAAAAACCGTTGGAACCCAAGTTCAAGAGCTTCAACTTAACTTCTCTGACCTTATTGCTGAAGGTATGGTAGTAAATGAAGCGTTCCAAGTGGCTGCAATGATTGAGAAGTTGCCGCCCTCATGGAAAGATTTTATGAATTATCTTAAGCACAAAAGAAAGGAAATGAAGTTGGAAGATCTTGTGATTCGTCTCAAGATCGAGGAAGATAACGAAACCGCTGAGAAGAGGTACCGTAAGACTTCACCAATTTCAGGGGCAAACATCGTTGAAGATCTTTGCTCACGAAAAGAACAAGAAAAGGAAGAGGCCTTACGGAAAGGAGAAGGATTCCAACAAGAAAAAGTTCAAGGGCAACCGCTTTAATTGTGGGAAAGTCGCCACAAAGCCCCAGATTGTCGTCTCCCTAAAAGAACAAGGGAAAAGGACAAGCCAATATGGTAGAAAAGTATGATGATATGGATGATCTGTGTGCAATGCTATCGGAGTGCAATTTGGTTGGAAATCCAAAGGAGTGGTGGCTTGATTCTGGTGTCACTCGACATGTTTGCGCTACAAAAGAAGCATTTGCAACCTATGCTCCCGCTGGACCCGAAGAGGTACTGTTTATGGGAAATACTGCAACAACCAAGGTTGAAGCATATGGGAAGATACTTGAAGATGACTTCCGCAAGGTCCTCGACTCTTAACAATGTTATGCACGCTCCAACAATTCGGAAGAATTTAGTTTCATTAGGACTACTCGTCAAAAAGCGGGTTTAAGTGCGTGTTGGTTAGTGAGAAAATTGTAATAAGTAAGAATGAATTGTTCATAGGAAAGGGCTACCTCACCGAGGGCCTTTTCAAACTCAATGTAATGGTTGTTGTGATGATAATAAAAATTCAGTTTCGTCTTACTTATTGGAGTCAAATGATTTATGGCATGTTCGTTTAGGACATGTCAACTACAAAATCTTGCGCAAATTGATTAATTTAGGAGTATTGCCTAAATTCGAGTGTAATAAATCTAAATGTGAAATCTGTGTTGAATCTAAGTTTGTTAAACATCCATATAAGTCTATTGATAGGAATTCAAATCCTTTAGACTTAATTCACACAGATATATGTGATATGAAGTCAATACCATCTCGCGGTAGGAAAAAGTATTTTATAACTTTTATTGACGATTGCACTCGATATTGTTATGTGTATTTCCTTAATAGTAAGGATGAAGCAATTGATGCATTTAAGCAATACAAAAACGAAGTGGAAAATCAATTGAATAAAAAGATAAAAATGATTAGAAGTGATAGGGGTGGAGAGTACGAATCTCCTTTTGCAGAGATATGTTTAGAATATGGAATTATTCATCAAACTACTGCCCCTTACACACCACAATCAAATGGAATTGCGGAAAGAAAAATCGAACATTAAAGGAAATGATGAATGCCTTACTAATAAGTTCTGGTTTACCGCAAAGCTTGTGGGGGGAAGCTATCCTTACAGCTAACTGAATACTCAATAGGGTGCCCCACAGCAAAACACAATCTATTACATATGAACTATGGAAAGGAAGAAAACTCAACTTGAAATATTTCAAAGTGTGTGGGTGTTTAGCAAAGGTCCAAGTTCCTTTGCCCAAAAGGGTAAAAATTGGACCAAAAATTGTGGATTGTGTTTTTATTAGTTATGCTACAAACAACAAAGCTTGTCGGTTTTTGGTTCACAAATCGGACAATCCCGAAATTCATGTTAATACGGTAATTGAATCAGATAATGCTGAATTCTTTGAAAACATTTATCCGTATAAAACTGAATGTGAGTCGTCAAGTGAAAGATCTAAACGACCATGGGAAGAATCAAAGGAAAATACACCAAGTAAAGCGGATGCAAGGCGTAGCAAACGTCAAAGGACATCTACTTCCTTTGGACCAGATTTTGTGACATTCTTGCTTGAAAATGAGCCTCAAACATTTAAAGCAGCGATGTCTTCTTCTGATTCAGCATTTTGGAAAGAGGCAGTCAATAGTGAGATTGAATCAATTTTGAACAACCATACATGGGAAAATTGGTTGATCTTCCTCCTGGAAATAAACCTTTAGGATCAAAATGGATTTTTAAAAGGAAAATGAAAGCTGATGGCACTATTGACAAATATAAGGCAAGACTTTGGTCAAAGGTTATAGACAAAAAGAAGGCCTTGATTACTTTGACACATACTCGCCGGTAACAAGAATAACATCCATTCGGGTGTTAGTAGCACTGGCGGCCGTATATGGTCTTGAAATCCATCAAATGGATGTCAAGACAGCTTTCTTAAATGGAGAATTGGAGGAAGAAATTTACATGGAACAACCTGAGGGCTTTGTGGTTCCTGGTAAAGAAAGGAAAGTGTGCAAACTTGTTAAGTCACTTTATGAACTTAAACAAGCACCCAAACAATGGCATGCGAAATTTGACCAAACAATGTTGGCAAATGGATTTAAGATTAATGAGTGTGACAAATGTGTTTACATTAAAAATACACCAAATCATGAAGTCATTGTTTGTTTATATGTTGATGACATGTTGATAATGAGTAGAAATATTACCGATGTAAATGCTACGAAGCGTATGTTGGCTAGCAAATTTGATATGAAAGACTTAGGAGTTGCTGATTTGATCTTAGGCATCAGAATTCATAAAACTCCACAAGGTCTAGCATTATCGCAGTCTCATTATATTGAAAGAGTATTTGACAAGTTTAAGTATTTAAATTTCAATGTTGTAAAGACTCCAATTGATGTAAGTTTTGCACTTCAAAAGAATAAAGGTGAAAGTGACTCACAATTGGATTATGCACGAGTTTTGGGAAGTTTGATGTATATTATGAATTGTACACGACCAGATATAGTATGTGTTATAAGCAAGCTGAGTCGATTCACGAGTAATCCCAATCAAACTCATTGGATGGCAATGAAACGAGTCTTGGGGTATTTAAAACACACTCAAGACTATGCTTTGCATTATAACAAATATCTCGCCGTGATCGAAAGATATAGTGATGCAAATTGGATCACCGGATCATCTGAAGTTAAATCCACGAGTGGTTATGTTTTCACAATTGGGGGTGGATCAGTGTCTTGGAAATCATCAAAACAGATATGCATCGCCCGCTCTACAATGGAATCTGAATTTATAGCTTTAGACAAGGCCGGTGAAGAAGCTGAATGGCTCCGGAATTTCTTAAAAGATATTTCATTCTGGCCCAAACCTTTGGCTCCTATTGTATACATTGTGACAGTCAAGAAGCAATAGGTAGGGCAGGGAGCGTAATGTACAACAAAAAAACTCGTCACATACGACGAAGACACAATACCGTTAGACAACTCCTCTTTAGTGGCGTTATCACGATTGACTATGTAAAGTCAAGAGATAACGTGGCGGATCCGCTTACAAAAGGCTTATCTAGAGAGGGAGTTAGTAGATCATCAATGGGAATAGGGTTAAGGCCGAGGACAAGTCATCATGGCGGTAACTCTACCTAGCGCATCGAGATCCCACGAGCTAGGTTCAAGGAGATCAAACAAAGTTGTGACTGACGGTTCAACGTTGTCAAATAACTCAACCCATTCTCGGATGAAGACAATGTTCAGAAATAAGGATAAAACCTTATGGCTTGTTAATGAGTTAATAAAGCATTAAGGTTCTTTAATGATTATCTAAATCTGGCAGTGTATGACCAGATAATGTGGTTATAGGACCACATGCTTAGAAATCACCTATGTGAGTGTTAAGTGTAAGCCGCTTTAAAGGGGAATGACAGTGAAGGCTCATTCTCTACGCACTCATGAAACCAGGATGTGTTCATGGCTGAAACGAACACAACCGTGAGAACCATAAATGGTTGAGAGTTGATTATGTGACTTATGTTGTCTAGGTATACAACAAAGTTCGACGGTTCAAAGATATCAAATCTACCGATTGATCGAGTATATCCGATATAAGTTCACTACGGAAAGTTCAAAGGGAAACCTACTTATCCAGATGCAGTCAATTCTCGCTTGTATATCACACTTGTCCGCGCTTTTATATTATAGACATTCCTCATTCATGTGGGGGATTGTTGGGTATTGATATTGGTGAAAGGGAAATGATTGGAAAGAAAAGTGGGAGTTGTCCCACATCGGTAATGGAAAGAAAAGTGGGAGTTCCCTCTTGCTTTATAAAATAAGCATTTGTCCCACATCGGTAGTGGAAAGAAAAATTCTTCTACTTATAAGTAGAATTACTCCTTCTTGTCAGTAAAAGGGTTGAGGGGGCAAGGACCCCTCGCGCCGTCGTCGTCGTCGCTCGGCTCGGCTTCGGCTTCGGCTTCGGCTTGGCTCGGCCTCGTCTTCGGCTTCGGCTTCGGCTTCGGCTTCGGATTCGGATTCGGATTCGGATTTGGATTTGGATTTGGACAAATGATCTGATTGATTGATAATCTTTTTGGACCAAATTTTCTTTAATTTTTAATTATTTAATTAATTATTATTTAATTAAATTAATTAACTTATCCAATCCTACCCGTTAGTGACCCTGACCCGCGACCCGACCGGATCCGCGTGTCTGACCCGCGACCCGGTTTCTTTTTCATATTTAAATTTTTCACCAGTTTTCAGTGGCTGTTCAGAAAGGTTGTAAACCTTCAGAAACAGTACTTCCATGGCTATAAATTCGTTTGATTCCTCAGAATTTTACTTATGAATTTTCTGAACAATACAAACTTCTTCTTCTTCTGCACAAATAAATTATGTGTGATATACTGCCGTTGAGTGGTTCGCCGCTACCTGAATTTGGAGTACTACTATTCTGGTAAGATAATCGTTCTATCCTGGGAGGGGATATTCCATCAACCTCGAGTACTGTGAGTGGAATAATTTCCTTAAAGACACACTTTGAACTAAGTGGGCTCGATTATATTCTGAAAAATTATTTTTATTTTTCAACACTGATTCTGTTTATTTTCAGTGTTTATTATTTACTGGTTTTTTGGAATACAGATTAATAACAACTACTTCATGTTCACCTATGTACTTGACTTTCTTTCTTCTCTACTATTTTCAGATTTCTAGGTGTATGTTTTTGGCGGATAACATTGAGGCGACCTACTAATTGTGAATTGCATGGAATGGTCTTTACTTGACCAGATATATCAACCTCAGGTGATCTACATTGAAGCAGTTCTCGATATGGTACAATCTTTATTTCTACCATTTTGTTTCATGGAACTATTACAACTTGTATGCCCAGACATATTCGATCATATTTCAGAAATTGATTTTGCTATGATGACATAATAATTTTGCTAAAATGAGTTTTACATATAGCTTTTGTTGTTTATGTATTTCATTTTGTTTAATAGTGAATTGACGTTTTCTTGACTGGCCATTGGACTCCTAAGATTTCAAGGTTCCATTTTCTTGACTTCCTGATCTTGTGGAAAGAAATTGACATTAACTTTTTATTTTGACAGATCAAGAAGCTGAAGTGTGAAGAACTTTTCCTTGAAGAAAGTGTAGAGCATATTGAAGAAACTGAAAAAGTTAAAAACAGATTGAAGAAGAAAGGAAACTATTTTTCGTTTACTTAGGGATTGCTTAAAGATATTCCGATTTGTACCTGCTACAATTTTATTCTCTTTTGATAGGAGTTGACACATAATGTCATGCAATTTTGACGGATATATTTTTTACTAATGTGATGATTTAGTTCTTTATAATCAATAGTGAAATTTTATATGTTTGGCGAGGTGAATATTTATATGTTACGGAAGAACGATTATTATTTGGTTGTCGCTGAAAATCAACAGATAATTAGCGAAGGAAAAATTTAGTAGAAGTTTATAACTGGATTTGTTGATGTCAATTAATGTTTTTAACGACCGGAATGACACTTAGCGGAGGGAAAATTCAATCGCTAAAAGTAGACTTAACGATCAGATTCCTTGCCCTCGCGAAGAGCTTTAGCGACCGTATTCTGTATCCAGTCGTTACCTATAACGACGGAGCTATAGTGACCGGCGATGACCGAATTTTTTCCGGTCGTAATTGACTTATAACAACTGGAATTGGACTTTTACTGACCGGTTTTCCCCTCGCTAGAGGCTTTTTTTTCTTGTAGTAGAAGCTTTTCTCAAATTAATATGGAAGGACCTTGGACTGAGCCCCAATCACCTTTAGAAGACCTTGAAAAGCCTAAACAAATAAATATAGGTCATTTGCACTTTTGTGCCTGTTTTGTGCTGCTATTTAATTTTTCCTCTTCGTGATAAATAACTTTTTCGTGGGGCATAAATTTATATTTTCGCATCATAATATCTCACAAGTTATGTTTTTCTTTCTTAAAAAATTTATGCCAGATTAGATATAAATTCAATTTTGAAAAATAAAAATTAAACACCAACTCATTTAAAGGACAAAAATTAAGGACCAACCCATTTGAAGGACAAATTGTATTTCTTCAAGAAATATCTGAGATGAATGTATTGGGTCTCAAAGCCCCCACTATACAATTTGTAGCAGCTACCATGGCCCAAAGAACACTTTCATATATCTTTTTTTTTTCAGTAAACTTTCATAGCATGAGTTAGCCATAGCAAATGTCAGTATGTACCAACCTTATCTTGTTTAAGCCCAATAGCTAATTAAAAGTAAAAATACATTTCTTGAGTCTGTAATTGAAAAATAGTTACAATTTGTAACATAATTAAAAACATACATCGCTATTCTTTAATGCGGAGATAAACATGCATACTCCCGTGCAAATTGTTTAGCTCTATCGCTTTCCAAGGTTTCACAACACTTTCGGACACTTGCACTAGTGACTGAAGTTTGGAGTATGCACAAAGTATTTTGCCCAGAAAACAGAAGGAAGGAAATAGCTTTGAAGAAGCTGATATATTTTTTTGTGTATCAACAATAGAGATTTCTACCTCTATATATAGGAAGATGTCAAGGTCTCGGTAGTAAATGTTGAAATCTGAAACGTCTCTAGCGTTTAGAGAATAATGAATGAGAATGAGATCTGAAACGTCTCCAACGTTCAGAGAAATAAAGATCGACCATTACAATAATTAATTTTGAAGTAATGAGCTTTGACCGGTAACAACTAATTTTGGAGGTAGGAGAGCTACGTACCCTCAAAAATATCCGGAATTGAATTAGGCCTCACGTATACCTCGAGCGCGGGGGTGGGTGGGGTGGGGGGCAAATCGACCTATTTTGTCTACGAAGCCCAACTCTCATGTGCGCGAGGTCTCTCTCTTGTTCTAGTTCATTTACCAACTCAATGATGCACATTTCAATATAAGGCGGAAGAAAGGACTTTCCACCATCAATGTATTACAAAGAGCATTTCACAAGAGTCAAAAAAGACATTGAAAAAGAGACCCTCAAAAATTCTTTATTTTTGCATTACTTGAAATAAAAGAGTAATGTAAATAGATGTATAACACCAACACGTACAATAGACCCTTGTGGTCCGACACTTCCCCGGACCCTGCGCATAGCTGGAGCTTAGTGCACCGGACTGCTTTTTTATAATTGTAAAAGCGGTAGTTTGTGAATTTCTTCCTAATTAAAAATAACACCCAGTTCCCTTCCATTGAAAATATTCTTCTTTATCTAATTCCTCACCATCTAAGACCACAACAAAGACCCATTTTCTCCACACGAAAAATCTTCACCAACACTGATTTGGTGTAACCTCTGATTTGATGATTCAAAAAAGTTTTAAAGAATCATCAATTTTAAATCTGAAAACTTCTAGTAATTGTTTTTTGAATGGATGCGATCGGAAAACACATGAATAAAACTAGTATAAAATTTGAGCAAGATTGAAGGTGATATGGACTAGTTTGGAGACAAAATTCAGATATGAAATCAAACTGTGAAAATATCAATGTGACACATGTATATCACTTATACGGATATACAAAGATATATTGGGGAGATATACAGGCGGTATATATAGATATACAGGGATATACACAAAGATACAACGCGCTTTAGCTAGCCTTCGATGCACCAACTCAAAATTTCGACCCGCTAGCAACTCATCTGGGCTAAAATTTTAGCACTTTTCATATTTTAATTTTTAGCTTCAAGCTCAATAATGACGGATTTCAAGGTTTTCTTTCAAATTTAATGATTTCAGTGATTCCCGATGGTGTTTTATTAAGACAGCGATAATGCTAATGGTAGTGTTGATATGGTGGTAATACTACGTGATGGAAGAAGAGCAGAAAGAATGCAACTATCTTTGCACTTGGTTACTGTGTACAAGAAAATTATACTATGAATTATGATTAAACCTGATAATTGGTAATTGGGTCAAAATTGGTACTCATAATTTTGTTTGGTCTGACGTGGGGTATAATTTTCCATATCTACTTAGCAGCAAAGTCCTCAAACTAAAATTAAAAATTAAAAATTCCTTGTGACAAACATCCAACCGTGATTCTCTCCCGTAAACATGTGCAACAACTATTTTTTTAATTTGATGATTTGAAACCATTATGTTTGTCCACATGTGAGTTGTTTTTAGATCTAACAAAATAACCCTTTGCCTCGTTACAATGTTCAATGTTTGCCATTTCCTACAACTATACGACCAACATGCCTCAGTCCTGGGAAGTGGAAATTGCTCTTCCCCCTAGTTTTTAATCCCCAAAATTACTTCAAAACTTTTTGATTCTCCTCGTTTTCTTCATTATAGATTCTCCACTATAGACTTATTTTTCCTCATTTCTCTTTTGTTCTTTTCTTTTCGTTCGTTTTATGCCCTTTGATACAGTAAATATGAAGTGAATCTAGTATTCATTTTGGCTAATTTGGATTTCTTAAACAGACGCTTTTCTTACCATTAGGTACACTTCCAAATGCCAAAGCAATTAGCTATATAGGGGCGAGTTACTTACGCCGTAAAATTATATTGGTCAGACATTACTTTTGTACATATATACTATTAAAATCTTGGAACACTTTTAAACACCCAAACTTTGACTTCCCACTGAAAGCAACAAATAGTGAATAAAGGATCTAAAAGAACAAAACAAGAGAAAAAGTGGAGATGTCCAAGTATTTCACTATGGCCAAAAAGTTAAAAGAAATGTGGTTTTCTTCATCACTTGTAAAGAAATTCAACCAGCTCAAGTTAGACCAAACAAATGTCTTAAGCTAATAGCAGTATTAAGTTTGTTCATGCTTATGAGGTCTTAAACAATTAAATAAAAACAAGCGCCATAGCAACCAAAATAATGAAAAGATTCAAAAATTACTGACGAAAAGAAAAAGGCAGATTCACACAAAAGAAGGGTAATATTTTCCTGCCACTAGATGTCAAAAAGAAATTGTCTTGCAAATAATGACCTGAATTTACAGTGACGCAAAGAAGACAAAATAACCCCTTTTTCACCCCCACCTCCCCCTTCTGATTTGTCAACTAGCTTTTCACGTGAATCCCCCCAAAATCAAATCACATGAACAAAATAACAGAGAGCAAGTGATACTTCTTCTCTAACATAAGAGAAAGGCATTCAGTAGAATAATTAGGGGTAAAAACGGAAACAAAATAGCTAAACGATGAACCCTAATGGACGGTGAGGATGAATCCATTTTTTCGAACTGTAGTGAATCGACGGCTAGTGGCATGTTCTCCTGGTCTGGACTACACTTGGATTCATGTGGTGGGTGCGCACTGTACATGATGGCGCGCAATACAGCAGAAACCGTCGGTATGTACGCCGTCTTGTTGCGTGCCAATAGCCATGTCAATCCCATCAACTGACAATCCCTACTTAACATCTTGCTCACTCTATCGCCGCCGTTATAATCCATTTTGTGTGTTCGATTTTTTCCGTCACCGTTAAGCTACACAAACGTACAAATACAAAAAATCACAAATAAGAATTATTGCTCCTTTTGTTTCAATTTATTTGACTTGATCGAAATACTACTAGGATCAAATAATATTCAGTGTTCAGTGTCCGATCAAAATAATATTCAGTGTAAATTTGATAAAACCTTTCAATTCTTTTGATAAATTAAATTCATATATTTAGAAATTACTAAAAAATGTTCTATCAATTCCAATTTATACAATGCTTTTCATTTTCTGAAATTCAATTGCAAATTTTTGACCAATCAAGATGTATGTTTTCAACAAATTGAAATGAGAAAAAAAATAACGTATATCATTTTTATGTAACTTTCAAATATATAAAATTTAATCTCAAATTATTAGTTAATCTAATTTAATTTAGATTCAAAATTTAATCGTATTGAGGCAAGATGAATGAAATTGAGACTGGCATCTAGAGTTTTATGCGACAAAAAAGTGACACCAAAACTTAATGGCAAGTTCTATATGGCGGTGGTTAGACAGACTATGTTGTATGGGAGTGTTGGCAAGTCAAGACTTCGCACATCCAAAAGATGAAAGTTGTGAAGATAAAGATGTTGAGATGGATGTGCAGGTATACAAGGAGGGATATGATTAGAAATGATGATATCCGGTACAGAGGGAATGTGGCCTCGGTGGAGAATAAAATGTGGAAAGCGATGTTGAGATAATTTGGACATGTGAAGAGAAACACAAATGTCCCAATGCAAAGGTGTGAGAGGCGGGCTATGGACGGATTAAGGGAGTAGAGGTAGGCCGAAGAAGTATTGAGAAGAGCTGATTAGACGGGATATGACACAGGTGCAACTTTCTGAGGACGTGACCTTAAATGGGGGTTGTGGAGTACACGAATTAGAGTAGAAGGGTAGCAAATAATCGAAGCGTAATCCTACTTACACTTGCAAATTGATAGTTGTAGTGTTAGTATTGTAGATCCGTTTAACCTATCAAATTAATAGGCGCAATATTACTCTATAGTCTCGTGTAGCTTGATTCCTGATGCTATTTGTCCTACTTTGTCTAGCTTATACGCTAGTTACTGATTACTTTTTAAAATTTGCTCTTGCTTTGTTTTTTATATTGTTTTACTTGTGATTATGGTCTATCTTGAGCCAAGGTCCTCGAAAACTGTCGCTACCTACCAAGGTAGAGTAGAGGTAAGGTCCTGCAAACACTCTAACCTCCCCACATGGTGGGATTTCAATGTGTAGGTTGTTATTCAAAATTTAGTCGAACAGAATAAATTGAGACGATGGGAATAGAGAAAGTCACTATAGTCAACACTAAAATCTATAAAAATCATACTAATAAAAATATCATTTTAAATATTTCTTCCGTTTCAAAAAGATTGGATAGTTTAACTTGACACAAATTCTTTTTTAAAAAAAAATTAAAATATGTGATCCAAAATAAATCTTAAATATTTGTATAAATGTAAATGATCTCGTAATCTTAAATTGTTTATTTTTTTAACAAAAATAACAAGGAAAGTAGTTAAATCTTCTGAGAAAGTAATAACGAACACAAAAAAACTAAAAGGAGTAAAAGTTGGAAAATGAAGGGCATTAAATATAAATGAGGAAAATTCTAAGCAGATATAGGTTGAGTGGAGAAGAAGAAATAGTCTATTCATCTGATATTACATTACTAACCTTTTGCAAGGCACCAAGACAACGAGTACACCCAGAATAAGAAGAGTTCCTGCAATTCCTTTCAAGATTTCTAACAGCAGCAGTCGGAGTAGCATTCTTCGAACCAGTAAGATTAAACGCCGCGGGACAACTAAGTGAAGTAATCTGATGAAGCCTAATACCACAGAAACACAAAACAGCATCACACGTGGCATTAGGTTGTGGTAAATGAATATTACGGCTTTGCAAAGAAGTCTGTAGAGTGTTAACACATTTCTGTGAGTCATCAGGCATCATTGGCAACTCGGAACTTGCTGGTGCAGGTGATGATGATATTTGTAAAGCTGACCGCGCGTGTGCTGCAAATAACCATGCCGCGAGTACGGGACAGCAACGGCTTCGGTCGAGGTTTTGCCCGCATGCTGCGCTGACCCCACCGAAGAGCTCGTCGGATAAATCTAACCGGCATGTTTGTGACTCGGTTTGAACCGGAAAAGCTGGAACAGTGTTGGAAGGGTAATCACCCGGTTTTAATGGTTGAGCCGGTTCAGCAAGTAAACCGGCAAATGTACCGTTACACAAATAAAGCAGCGTGAAAATTAACGTGAAAAGTTTGATTTTCATTCCTTCAGTGAAGCTTTTGTAAAATTCGACTCTCATTTTCTTTGTATGTGACGAACAGTAGATTTTGGTAAAGTAGAAAAAAAAAAAGCTCAAGGGAAATGACTTGGAAGTTGAAGCGAACTTTTCTTTACTTTTAAAGCAGAGAAAACTTTTTTTTCTTTTTCGCACTGTTTTGCTTTAAAACTAAAAAGGGTGAGTTTCAGGAGATGTGTATAAGAAAAGTACTAAGGTCGGCTTTTACATGAAAGAGATGAAGCAAGGGAAAAAAAGGGACTCTCACTCTGCACAAAATGGAATGGGTGGTCACAAGTCACAACTCACAACTCACAACATTGTGTTTTTATATAATCGAGCATAGTGGTTTTGGGTTAGGTTTGGTCTTAATTTTTTTTTGGTACAATTCTCACCTCATAATTAATTTTTTGAAATAAATTAGGTTCAACGTTCATAAAGTATTTGTTATCACAGTATTACAGCAAAATACATCTCAATTATTAATTTATTTTATATTATTGTACTTTATATAAGCTTCTAACTGACCGGGTGTGGACGTACCGAGATATTGAGTTTGTCTCCCATCGATTGAGATATAAGACTCATTCTTTATAGCCGTTACGAAAGCTTCCAAGACTGAAGACAGGTAACCGGAGGCTGGAAAAGCTAAGACAGAAAGGCCTTAAAATTCAATCTTCTTACATAATCTTGAAAAATTCTATCTCATGAACTAAATTTTGAATTAAGTTTAATCCAATATCTACTTTTTACAAAAAAATTATAGTGGGATTATTGTCATTCATTCACGTTTAACTGCAAATCTGAAACATCTTCTGGTACCGTACATTTTTTTTTAGTGAATCTATTAAAAGTGAATTTGAATTAATCTAGAGTGTGTTTGATATGAAAGAAAATATTTTAAAATTTTTTCATGTTTGATTGATCAAAATGTTGAAATTTTTTTTTTTATGAAAATGACTTTTCTAATTGAAATTAAAAAAATAAATTCATAAATGACATTTTAAATTTATTGTTCCTCTCCATTCACCCAAAGCCTCCAACTCCCCACCCCGAACACCCACTCCCCACCCATTTCACCTTCATAATATTTTGATAAATTACATATAAATACTTTTAGAATATTATTTTTTACTTACCTATCAAATACTAAAAAATAATTAAGAAACTCAAATATTTTTTTAAAAATATTTGATCGTATCAAAAACATCCCTAGTGACTGATTGTTGATAATGTGTGAAAATGAAGAAGTTGGGGTGGCGTGGGGTGGGGTCCTGAGTCATACAGATTCGTTGGTTTACAGAGAGGAATCAGAAAGAAAAGACGAAAGGAGAGTGTTGAAAGGCTGTCTAGGGATTTGGCTTCTTCTGCTGTCCTTTTCTTTTTCATTCTACCTTCCTTTTTCTTTTCTCTCACTTTCTCTGTCTCGCCTTGTATGATTGTGAAAGTTGCTTTTTTCTGCCTATTTATTTATTTGTTTTTTAAAATTTGTTTTTTTATATCGAGCTTCCCAGTTACATCAGACTATTCTAGAAAATAGTAATTACGATCTTTCAGCGCTACTACCAGTAAATCACGGAATGTCTGAATGACTAGAGTTTGAAAACATAGCAACTAATATCACCTACAAGGTCCTACACCAGAAGAGAGCAAATTGCTCCCATCAGAGTTCGAACTCACGCTGCAGGCCTGCAGATGAATTTTAAGTTTC
This sequence comes from Anisodus acutangulus, assembly GCA_029783415.1. NCBI lineage: Eukaryota > Viridiplantae > Streptophyta > Magnoliopsida > Solanales > Solanaceae > Anisodus > Anisodus acutangulus. The sequence goes on from CM056491.1 coordinate 26,027,106, forward strand.
TCTCATTTGACATCTAATTATGTCCGAGGGACGCCTATCTATTTTTAATTATACCAAAAATTGTATGTTGAATAAATGGACTAAATAAAAAGATAACCCAATAATATATTCATTCTTGATAATAGTTAAGGTTGGCCAACAGTGCGGGTCGGCCCAGTCCCGCCCCGACACGCCCCAACCCCGCTTAAAAACAAAAAAAATATCAATAACGGGATTCAAATCGGGATGGGACATGGGCTCGACCCGCTAGGGCCCGTCCCACCCCGATCCTACCTCTTGTCCCTCCCAAAACCTCCCCTTTGCACAAAATAGCAGTTGCACAACGATCATTTTATATTTTGGCAGTTGTGCAACAACCATTTTTGGCCTACCCCTCCCCCTACCACCTTAATATTTATTTTTAACTCATAAGTTATTATATTTACACTTTAACCCATTTTTTCAACTATAAATACCTCATTTTCTCTTCATCTTTCTCACAAATCTTCCTACAATCTCTCAATCTATCTCTCTACAAGTCTACATTGTCTACTAAATATTCAATTTTATTTATTCATTTGAGAGTGAAGTTGACAACTAACTTGACGATCATCCATCGAGCAAATTTTCAATTTTCAACCTCTCGATTACACGTCGACGTTAATGTCGGATGAGACACTATTTGGCCTTCTTTCAGGAGTTGTAGATAGTATCACCTTTAGCTGGTAGCTAGCAAAGAAGTTCTCCCCCTTCTCCGGCCTGGGAAAAGCAGCGAACTCTAGAAGCTAGGGCGTCGACATTTGGTACATGCTTTCCTTCATTAAATTACTATTGTTTCTTTATTTTAATTAGCGCACTTAATTTCATTATCTTTAATTATTTATTAGCATATTATAAGAAGAAGACGAAAACTACAATGAAATCTTATCCGACGGATGTGGTAGAAGCGACGTCGAGCAAATTTGACACAACAAATATCAATTCCAACAGAAGAACCACAAGAAATTATAAAAAAAAACTAGAAAATGTGTTTTTAAATATATAATTTTTTTAATTGCAATTTTACTATGTTATTTGCAACTTTCAACACCACAAAGTTGCAATTTTGACAATTGTATTACAAAAAAATTATATTTCTATTAAATAATATAAGAGACATAAAAACAGCCTTGAAATATTTTTATTATACTATTTTGTTAATATATTTTTAAAAAAATTAAGTGGAAAAAAAAAAGGAAAAATGCCGATCCCGATCCCGACCCATCCCGTCCCGCCCCGACCCGATAATATCGTTCCCTTTTCCCGACGGGACATCGGAAAAACCCTCCAGTCCCGCCGAGTACCGGTCCCGCCCTACCCCCGTTCTACCAGGACCCGCCCCGCCCCGGACCCATCCCGTTTGCCACCCCTATAATATTGGACTTAAAAAGCATATGTATAGAACTTTTTTAGCTCTTGATATAATATAGAACTTTCTACCTGCATATTGTAGGGTTTTGTTGGGTTGTTGTACGCAGCGGATATTGAAAACTTATTTCAAACCCAACAAACATAGAACTGTTTGACATAGGGTAATTTAAAACCGTAAACATAAGACTTGAATGGTACTTACATGTTTACAATAGCTGGAATCTTTATCAACTGTGGGTGCGCAAGCGAATTCCCTATCGATTGCAAGCTACTAGCTTCAATGTATTCCTCCTTTGGAAAGCTAGGAAATCCAGCAGAGGTTTGAGATAGTGTTTTGATTCTGAGTCTCTAAGACTTAGAATAATGATATGAAAATCAAGTGTAATGAATAATGAAGTGTAGGTCTGTATTTATATGTGAAAAATTAGGTCAACCGGATTAGGGTTTGACCCAAAAAAATTTAGTACATTCTTAATTAAATCCAAAATCCAATTTTGACTTAATTAAAACAATCATCATTCATTTAAATATCTCGATTCTAAATCGAATACTTAATACTCTCTCAATACATCCTTAGATCGAAAAGACAATCGACATAGTGTGACCCTACAGACCTTCACATATCGACATTAATCAAATTAAGGTCTACGCGGAACTCCTAGACGGCGCCGCAAGACGAACTCAATATGTGGAGTACGTTTACACGAATCCAGTAAACTTAACCTCTATGTGGTAAGATAAAATCCTTTCAGTCACGACACACCCGATCAAGCTTAGGATTTGTCAAGTGTCTATCCAAATGGCTTAATCATTGTATCACATCTATATTAGTTGACAACTAGACCATATTCTAAATATGTCTATTGCGTTGGCCAACGACTTAGTCAACCTAATATCACTGAAAAGCTGAGTGTTCTCTCGAATATACATTCGAGGAATGAATCCTAATCTTGGCTCAACTACTACCTTTAATCCACATCGTAATGTACCAAATACAAGCCGTATCTCAACCTATAAGGCATTTGAGCTTAGGACAGGATCAAAGTATATTACTTTGTAGACAAGGTGCGCATTGACCTCAAGTCTAAGAACTTCTATCTCCCACACGCTGATCATACTTTAGACAAGTATAACAAACAGTATATCAGCAGGGTATATCAATACTTCCAAAGTATCCATGTGTCCATCATGAGTAGACATTACTCGCAGCAAGTGAGACATACTACATCCTCTAAGGATGTGGTACAGACCACATGTCGACTTATTACATATCATCAATATCTCATTCTCGATGATCATTAGTTGAGGCTATTTTAAGAGTTACGTTATAATATTAATATCTCACATTATTAATAACAACGTAACCTCTAGGGATGCATATTATAGAATATTATAAACAATAAACTAATAATTCAATAATTACAAATGCCAAAAACGAATGTGTATAAAGTACATTTGTCCTAATACAGATTTTTTCTAGGAAATAAATATATACTTTCACATATAACACTTTGTATAACAAGATATAGCAACTTTTATTCCTTTGTAGTTCTCTCCTAGATAGGGTAAAGGGGTTCAATTAAATTTCTTTTGTTTAAAAAATATACTCCTACTATTATATAAAAAGGATAAAAATCATATATTTACCTACATATAAGTTGCTGAAAACTTAAAGTTATATATATATATATGCTTTTTTCATATAGCTAAAGCCTAAAAGATTACTAGATACTTTGACTCAATTTCTTGATCCAAACATTATTTTAAAATAAATGAATAGAAAATCTTTACCGATCATATATGATATCGACCAGATGGGCTGTGACTGATTGTCATTGCCATAACTTGAATTGTTTATTTTGGAAACCTGGAGTGCTTAGATCAGAAATGTGATCTTTAGAGATTTATAAATTTTTCGAGGAATGTTTGGTTTGTTGTTTCTGAGAAAATTATTTTACTACTGATCGGACTTTATATTTGTTAGACAATGTTTTGGCCCGTGTGGAGTAGTGTAATTAATGTAGGATCTTTGTATTACTTAGCATTGTACACTTACCATAATTATAGAAGTTTCGTACTACTAGAATAGGGTTTTAGGAGTATAATAGAAAAATAATTTTCCTATTATGGAAATATGTAAATTATATATATAGTCTTTCAATTAATGAAAATAATCAAGGGAATTATTTCTTTCATGGTATCAAGAGACTAGGTCTAACTTGCTTCCGCCTTTGTTCTCCAAATATTGCTCTCGGTTTTTGTGCCATTTCTCAGCCACAATTGCCTCGATTTCCGTCCCACTTCACCGGAATTCGTGATATTTTTTACCTCCACTCTTCCCAAATTTTTCCTTCTCTACCTTTGTTCTTTCATTATGTCTAAGAATATTTTTCATCTTGCCCTCATGGTTTCTAACATCAAGAACAACATCATTATTGTTCTTGAGATGAAAAACGTCCAATAAGCGACGTGAACAGAATTATTTAAAATTCATGCTATCTCCCGTCAAGTCATCCATCACATAATTTCTCCTGCTGCACCTATTCCCGCGGAGGATCCTCAGTTATGGATTACTCTTGATGCTATCGTTCTCCAGTGGATTTATTCCACTATTTCGGTTGACCTCTTACAGACGATCATTGAGCCGGACACTACGGCTATGGCTACCTGGAATAGATTGCGTGACATATTCTAAGATAACCAACATTCACGTGTTGTCACACTCGAGCAGGAATTCTCTCAAGTTCGCATAAAAGAATTTTCAAACGTGTCTGCATATTGCAAGAAACTCAAGGAGTTGGCAGACCAACTCCGTAACGTTGGCGCACCTGTGACAAATAATCGTCTGATTCTACAATTGGTTGCCGGCCTTTCTGAGACCTATAATGGCGTTGGGACTCTACTTCGTCAAAGTAATTCACTTCCCGCTTTTTACTAAGCCCGTTCTATGCTTACTTTGGAAGAAGCCGATTTGGCTAAGAAGGCGGCTACCGATGCAAGCCATGTCGTCATGATGACGTCCTCCACAAATTATTCAAGTTTTGTTGATAATTCGGGCCAAAATCGTGCTCATGGTGGCGGAAAAAATAATCGTAAGAATAATGGCAAAAACCGCGGGGGCAAACGCGGCGGTTCCGGTGGACAACATTCCGGTAGTAGACCCCGTCCAGTCAACAGTGGGCCACTTCCCTACTGGTCTCAGCCATGGGCCCTATGGCAGTGGGGCTGGGGTAGTGGGTCGTGGCCCAACATCCCATATTTTCTAGGTTCTCCCAATGGGCAGTGGGCTGGACAACCCCAATTCAGACCCAACAGTCAGGCCTCTTCGTCTCGCTTCAACACTAGGCCGGGGTAGTAGGGTGGACTGCTTGGGCCTCGGCCCACACAAGCATTCTCGGCAATGGGCCCCACACCTACTCACACCGACATTGAGGCCGCAATGCACACACTTGGGTTAACGCAACTGGATCCGAATTGGTACATGGACTTCGGCGCGACTATACGCATGACATCCGATCAAGGTACTCTCTCGTCTTATTCCAATTTGAGCAACCCTCGTGGTATAATTGTTGGTAATGGTAGCTCTATTCCAATTCAGAGTTATGGTCATAAAACTTTGTCTCCCTCCAATCTACCCCTTATCTTGAAAAATACCTTACATGCCCCCAAATTAATTAAAAACTTAGTGTCTATCCGTAAATTCACCACTGACAATTCTGTTTCTGTTGAATTTGTTCCTTTTGGTTTCTCTGTGAAGGATTTCAAGACGGAGAGTCCTCTCATGAGGTGTGATAATAGGGGACATCTTTATCCTATCACACCCGGTTCCGGTCCATCGAGTCAAGCCTTGCTATCAGCGTTTGCAGCCCTTGCTCCTTCCTTGTGGCATGCTCGTCTTGGTCATCCGAGGTCTTCTATTTTGTCGTCATTAGATGGGGTGTTTTGGGAATTTTGTGCTAATAATGGGATCAATTTTCATTTTTCTTGTCCTCATATGTCTTCACAAAATGGGAAAGTCGAACACAAAATTCATACCATTAATAACATTATCCGTACTTTATTGATTCATGCTTCTGTACCCCCATTTTTTTGGCATCATGCTCTACAAATGGCTACACATCTCCTAAACATACTTCCTTCCAAAGGTTTGACATATTCTTCCCCCCTACAAACTCTATATAATAAGACCACTTCATATTCACATCTTAGGGTCTTTGAGTGTTTGTGTTATCCGTTATTTCCGTCTACCACAATTAACAAACTTCAGGCCCGGTCTACTCCGTGTGTATTTTGGGTTTTCCGTCTAATTATCGTGGTTACATATGCTTTGATTTATCCTCTAATAAAATCATTATTAGTCGTCATGTCATTTTTTATGAATCCCAGTTTCCTTTTGCTAAGGAGAGTAAACATGTGCCTAGTTCGTATAATTTTTTGAATGATGGTATATCCCCGAAACTTATTCACTATTTTTCGGACGTGTCTCGCACTCCAACTCCACCAGCGGGCTCACTGCCCGCTGGTCCTCCCCAAACAGCGTCATCTTCCAATTTGGTCCAGAAACTAGGCCATCCATTCTACCTAGTTATGGCCCATTTTTAGGGACTATTTAGTCGATATTGGCCCGATTCGATTGCCCGGCTCAAACCGCTTCTCGATTTGGGCAGAGGCCCATCGCTCACGCGATCTGTCCCGAGTCCCGAAAATCCCCAAAATGGACCCACCTCTGCCCCGAGTCATAGACCAGTCACTCGTAGTCAACGAGGGATTTTTAAACCAAAAATACATTTTAATTTACATTTTAATGTTCTTAAATCACCCTTACCCCGTAATCATGTGTCTGCATTAAATGACCCGAATTGGAAAATTGCTATGACCGATGAATATAATGCTCTTATTGATGATAATAATAATACGTGGGAGTTGGTGCCCCGTCCAGCTGGTACTAATATTATTAGGTCTATGTGGATTTTTTCTCATAAAGAAAATTAAGATGGTTCATTTGCCCGACATAAGGCGCGACTTGTGGATAATGGTAAGACTCAGCAGGTTGGTGTGGATTGTGGTGAGACGTTTAGTCCGGTGGTCAAGAAGGCTACCATTCGCTCTGTGCCTAGCTTAACTCTTTCGAAACCATGGCCTATTCATCAGTTAGATGTAAAAAATGGTTTCCTCCATGGTGATCTCAAGGAAACAATCTATATGCACCAACCTTTGGGATTTAGGGATCCCAAACATCCTCATCATGTCTGTTTGTTGAAGAAGTCCTTATATGGGCTTAATCAGTCTCCACGGGCCTGGTATACGCGGTTTACCGACTATGTTTCGACTATTGGGTTCACTCACAGCATGTCGGATAATTTCTTGTTCATCTATCATCGTGGTTCGTCCTTGGCCTATATTCTGTTATATGTGGATGATATTTTCTGAATGCCTCTTCCGATGCCTTACGCCAATCTATCATAACAATGCTCAGCTTTGAGTTTGCTATAAAAGACTTGGGGCCCTTGAGTTATTTTTTGGGGATTGTTGTCACTCGTCATGCAGGTGGGTTATTCTTATCTCAACGAAAGTATGCAGCTGAGATCATTGAGAGGGCTGGGATGTCATCCTGTAAGTCCAGTTCCACTCCCGTTGATACTAAGCCCAAGCTTAGTGCTGCGGCCGGCGCACCATACGAGGATCCGACCCGATATCGCAGTCTTGTAGGGGCCCTTCAGTATCTTACATTCACGAGACACGATATTACGTATGATGTACAACATGTGTGTTTGTTTATGCATGATCTCAGAGTTGAGCATATAAATGCACTCAAATGCATCATTCGATATATTCATGGTACACTTGACTATGACTTGCATTTATATCCTTCTTCGACGTCATCACTTGTCTCGTATACAGATGCTGATTGGGGTGGTTGTTCATACACTAGATGATCTACGTCTGGATATTGTATGTTTCTTGATAATAACTTGATCTCATGGTCTGCCAAGTGTCAGTCAACTTTATCACACTCTAGTGCAGAGGCCGAGTATCGAGGGGTAGCCAATGTGGTGTCTGAATCATGTTGGTTACGTAATCTTTTTTTAGAGCTTCATTGTCCTATTTAGAAAGCTACATTGGTTTATTGTGATAATATTAGTGACATCTATCTGTGTGGGAATCCGGTTCAGCACCAGCGCACTAAACATATTGAGATGGACATTCATTTTGTTCGTGAAAAGGTAGCTCGTGGACAAGTACGCGTCTATCATGTCCCTTCCAGGTATCAAATTGCAGACATCTTTACAAAGGTTCTTCCCTCGATCCTTTTTAAAGATTTTAGGGACAATCTCAGCGTTCGAAGACCGCCTGCTATGACTGCGGGGGTGTGTTAGACAAGTGTATATTCCCGTGATATACATAGTGTATATCACATGACTTTGGTTCGTTTTAGGATTGTAATTAGTGTAGAGTATTTGTATTACTTAGCATTGTACACTTATCATAATTATAGAAGTCTTGTACTACTAGAATAGGGTTTTATGAGTAGAATAGAAAAAAAAAATTCCTATTATAAAAATATGTAAATTGTATATATAGTCTTTTAATTAATGAAAATAATCAAGGGATTATTTCTTTCAACAATCTATATGTTTTGCACCATAACTAGAACTTTAATTGTCATATCTTCAATTCATAAGCTTTTTATTTATCAAATCGATATAAGACAGCTTGTCTAAATTTTGGTTTAGAAAAGGAGATTTATATGGGTAATCTTAAGAATATGTTGTTCCTAAACAAGAAAATAAAGTTTGAACAATAAACTCTAATGCTTAACACATTTACAACCCCTTAAACTTATTGGTAAAATTTATTTAGATACTTGAACTACATCGTGTTTCAATTGAGCATCTGAACATATAATAAAGTGTTTCTATTAGACACTATCGATTCAAATTTTGAATTATTTTTGTGCGTGTTCACAATGCAAATTACATAAATAAATTAACAACTTAAAATATGTCACCTCACCTCTTTTAGTTATACTCATTCTTATCAATAAAGAACTTGAAGAGATAGTTTTTCTGGTTGCCAGCATTGAGTCGCTGACCATTCTTTTTCGAAATGGTTCTGCTTTTTTCTTGATGATTGAATTGAAAATTGGATTCACTCCAAACATATGGGTCAAAAAGAGAATTTGAAGTTCGGGACCAGATCTGAAGAAGAAGAAGAGAGGAGGTAGGGGTGCGTGGTGGTCGGGGTGGGGGAGAGGAACTGAAGAAGAAGAGAGAAAGGGGGACAAGGAGGGGATTTTCTTTTTTATTATTATCTTTTACTTCTATTTTTAATATTTTTAAAATAAAAATTCGTGTATTTACTTTCTTTTAAACGCGCATACCCACACACTTCATCCCACTCAGCAAAATAGACGCCACATAAGCTTGATCAATGGTCAAAAGGATTTAAAATACTTGTTTTGAATAAGTTTAGGGGTCCAGATGAAACCTTGAGGAGTACGAACACCGACATGACAAAATTGGACAAGTACAGGGGCCTCCTAGGCCTTCCGCCTATTACTAATATCTTATTTGGTATTCTTTTTCAACTTATGTATAACTAATACAAGCATTAGTTATATATTATATTTGACATTATTCTATGCATAACTAATACATAGCAAACCATAATATTAGCAATACAATGGTTTCTAGTACATGCATAAGTAATGGTTAAAGACACAATTGCTCATGAAGTCCCTCACATATTATAATATAGATGATATCTCTATAAATAATCATTTAAAAAAAATTACAATGCATATTATTTTTAATACATCAAACCAAATAATGTATAAGAAATAATCCTTGCATTATTAATGTCAACATAACTAATCTCAATATTATTGATATCAACATTACTAATACACTATATTCATCATTATTCTTATACACTCTACCAAACGACCCCAAAGTGTCTAATAAGAATATTTTACCACGTGTTCAAGTGCTCAATTAAAATAAACTGTAATTTCAATAGATAAAATTTACTGATAAATTTAAAGGATTATCAATGAAAAACATCAGTTACGGTTCATCTGACTCAGAGGCGTATGTAGCCTTGTAAGATGGGATTTTGACCTCTAACATTCGACGCATAACATAAATTGATGTGTAAAGATTATTAAAATTATAATAAATAGCATATATAAATTCATAATTTTTAAAAAATAATGATTTTAATATAAAAAATATTAAAATTGAACTCTAGAGTTTAAATATGAAATTCGTCTCGGATCTAACTTCAATAATGTTAGCTCAATAAAAATTTTGAATTCAAAAATCCAAATGAAGTGTAGTAGAATTTTGAACTAATGTTCAAACCTGAGATCGCCAACCAACTCAAGATGGAAGTCCATTTTACCTTTTGGGAAGGTGAGGGTCGTCTTTGGTTTTTGATCTAATGTTGTCAGCCGTATCTTCTTGACTTAAGCGCGTGGATAGGCATCCTTCCGCTTTCTCACTTGGCTTGCTCCACAGCCAGTAGCACATGCCCCAGCCTTTTTTCTTTTCAAGATAACTAAAGTATATTTTGTTGTTAATTACTCCCCGTCTCAATTATACATCGAATATGCTTAAATCCTGTATTTAAATCCTCGGACGAACACGGTAACATTTGTTTAAATTCTGTATTTATATTTAAAAATCTATTAAATATTTATAACTATTCAATTATGAACTCAATAACATAAATTAATGATCAATTCATAATTCATAAACTTCAAATCCTAGTTTCGACTTTGTTCTGGCAAATTCGTAATTTTAATAGTGGCTTTGCCCCCGTATAACATTGTAAATGTTAATACCATATGAGCCTAAATTTGTTTTTCTCATAATATTTTATGTAATCATAACAATTTAAATTGTAATTGGCTCAATTAATCAGTATAAAATGGTCCTAGTCATCCTTATGAGTCAAATATTTTTTTTTATCTTGTGTGTTTCCACGGCAGGAAGGACCACATATCAAGTATATTGAAGATTTAACAAATTGAAAGCATAAAGTTTAGTGCAAAAACAACTTACACTTCTGACTTTAGGGGAAAAAAAGTAGGTAAAGTGGAAAGGCAATTAGCTTGAGATTTGTGTACTTTTAGTCTCAAGGCAATACAAAAAGAGCCTATTACGCTGAATTATTTCAATAAAAAGGCTCTTTGCAAAAAGCTTAGCCAACTCGTGTTCCCCAGTTTCCACTCTGAAGAAAACAAGAGAAAAGAAACAAAAAGACAATTCCACTTTCTTTTCTACTTTCTATATGGCATCAAATTTGGACCCTTCGTGTTTGCTTACCGTTTTCTTATTCCAAAAGGTGGAATCTCCCACTCCTGAGCCCCACACCCTATCCGACAAGCCATGTGAAGGAGTGAAATCACGACTCAATTGATTTCAAAGGTTAGACCAGTACCACGCTGCGCACAAGGGGCCCTCCTTTATTTCAAGAAGAAACCCCCACACTGCCGCTGACGGGATTCTTGCTTACCGTTTTCTTAACGTTAGGGTATGACTTAAGCTTTTGAGTTTTTCTTTCACACAATTGTCAATTTGATAGTTAAATAGTTAAATGATTTAGATTGATTAAAATTCAAACTAAATTAATTCACATTCTAGAATGTAAAAGAAGTATTCAAGATTATGGTACTTTTTCTCCATAGATAATTGGTAAGTTAATAAAGCAAATGTATTAAGCAAAATAAGACTTGGTCATTTGTGGAGTGATTTGCCAAAATGAGTCCAAAATTTTACTCCTTCCGTTTCATTTTACTCGGCTCTTATACTAATTTCTTTTTTACTTATCCATTTTAACAAATCAAAAAAAAATTATTATTTTCTTTCAATACTATGCTTATCATTAAATAATTACAGAAAGTACTAGTACTCAAATTTAAAATTTTAAAACATAATTAATAAAGTTAATTTACTAAAATAAACCCCTAATAAATACCTTCTTAAAGGGAGTCATGTCAAGTTAACACGGACCAATTAAAATAAAACGGAGGGCGTATTTGTTTTGATAGTTAGTAAACAGTGTTTATTTGAATGATAAATTGTCAAAATCCATTGACTAATACTCCGATATAGGAGTGTCAAATGAGTTAGTCAGGCTAAATTTGGACAAGTTAAAATAAATTGAAAAAAATAAATAGGTGGGTTACTAGTCCGTCCAAAGATTACTAGGGTTTAAATTGGATGAGTTCAGATAGGCTAAACAATAAGTCATAACTCAATTCGTTCAATTCTTACAAAGTTATAATTTTTTTACTTGTTTTATTATAATTTGCTTAGTTACGTAATAATTTATTTTCTTTATTTTAACTATATATAACATATCAAACACACAAAATAAATTTTTTAACAAGTTTCTTCATGTGTTGATTTGCACTACTATCAACCCAATTCTTAGGTGAGTTGAATTGAACCGATCAAAATGAGTTAAGTTGATAAATGATTGAGTTATTAACTCTTCTAAATCTGAGCGAATTGGAAAGATCATGTTTTTATTGCCTATCAACCCACCCAAACCAATAAGAATTGGGCAAGTTTAAGGGCACATATTAGCTGATTTCGGGGTCGTTGTTAATCCATGATTTAAGTTTATGAAATTTTGCAAAGTCATCTACTTCAAGAACAACTTCACACATGAAATATCCTAAGTTAGGTGTCACGTGTGACTGTAGTTCAGGCATTTTCATGTGAAATTTAGGCACATATTTATGAAATTCAATCATTTCTTTGTGAACTTTTGTCACAAATGAGTGACGTTTAGAAATTCAGATAAATAATTTTTTGTCTAGGATTAAAAACTGGCTATTTGTTTACCCAAAAAATGTACAGTTAAATTTGTAAGTGGTTTTAAAGATACGTGGATTGATTTGTAATAAAGAGTAATAAACAATTAACAATAAGTAAGCAAATGAAAATAATAAGCAAGAAGATTAGCCTAAAATGTTGTGATCTCGATTGAAACTGTTCAGTGAATTTGATCAGATTCTTAGTTGATTTACTTCGAGTTCGAGCCAACAATGAGAACTAAGAGCTATAATTGATGTAAGTAAATCGTGCAAGTATGAATAATGAGAATAAGATGCCCTTCCAACATGAAGGTTGGACTCCTTTTATAGCTATAAATATATTGCATTCAAGTTCGAGAATTATTCTCCAATTAAATGCTATTAATCGACTTCTTAATGAACAAGGAGTAACGGCTGGCGCCATATATGGAACGGGTACGCGCTGAGCTTCTCCGATTCTCCACTCGATGCCAATTGGTTCGGCCCCTACACGGACTTGCCTTGATACTCGGACTTATCTCAATACAACTTCATCTGATACTGAACTTTGCCGCCCCCTTCGAACTCCATACCAAAACCTTGTCATGTGTCGTGTCAGTTTTCACCGTATACATATAGTCCCCACACTTTTCGGATCAAAGTTTACTGAAGTGGAAATGATTTCCTTGTTATCTTCTCTTACAAGCTTCTTTTTTCAAATTACTCCGCAATAAGCGGGAAAATGAAACACTTCCAATTCTCTCAAAATCTAACTCACGTTTTATCACTCTGCCACTTCGGGCACGTATAACTCTCTGATTGAATCGTCACTTCGGTTTGTGAACCAATGCATTTCGTAATGATGACAACGCCCCTATAAAACTCCTTCCCTTTTTCTTTCATAATTTTAAATTTCCTCTAAATTTCCCCAAATCTTCAACCCTTCAAATCTTCATATCTTCATATCTTCTTACCTCCATATCTTCAAATCTTCATATATTCATAACTTCATCCCTTTAAATCTTCATATCCTCATAACTTCAAGCCTTCAAATCTTCATATCTTCATCACCATGACTAAAACCACCTGATCTTCTTCAAGACAATCATCTCTAGTGACTTTTCAACCATCGGTATCTGACAAAATCACCAGCACCGGTGAGACATCTGAAGTTCAGGCAGTCGCCGACCCTAGATCATATGGCATACTTCCATTTACTTTTCTTTTTGACAGTGAGTTTGTTATTTCTACTGCCTCTTCGAAATTTGACCGAGGTGAAGAAGCTAAAAGTTGGCCGACCTCCATTAAAGCCTCCGACCTTGACATAGTCCGAAATGACTGTGGTTGGACCGATCTCTCTGGGATTATTTTACCCGGCCCAAACAAAGATATTACTACCTTCAGATCTGGGTACATCCAATGTATACACCTATCCTTTCACCTTCAAGCTCGACCCTCTAATCGACAACGTAATCCTCGAGATGTGCAGGACTTACAATTTGTGTCTTGCCAAATTGGTCCATCTGCCTAGAGGGTCATTACTTGCCTCCGATTCTTGGCCAATTTGATCAACAAACCTTTTACTTTGGATCATCTGATCCATTTATACGTTCCAAGATTCGTCCGTGGCGGAATCATTCATATCTCTAAATGAGGCAAATTCCACATCTTCTTCAGTATCGACGAGAATCGAGACCGAGGTTGAATGTAACATTTTGTTGCGGTTTCTATAGCTGAAATTATCCCAGCTAGGTTCATGCCTTTCCCAGAGCAATGAAACATGCACCGTAAGTATCTACGACTACTCTATCAATTTTTCACTCACTTCCTTCAATACATTCTAAATTTCATTTTGTCACTTTTCCCAGTTGTTAGTTGGACTCCGGCCTATGTCGAGAAACTTCACGAATGAGTTGAGAAAATTATCAGCATTTATCCGCATAAGAAACAAACATGGAAAGTTCTTTTCGATAACCGATGGAAAGCCTAAAATCATGGTTAGTGTATCATTCGAATTCCTTTTTCCACTAATACTTTTGTACATATTTTCACTTCATCTTTTTTCAAAAATCCAAGTTTACTGAAAGGCACCTCGACCCCAAGGACAAACCTTTCAGCTGTACCAACTAACCCCAATCCGGTACTTGATCCAGCCACGTCAGTTCGTCGTGTCACCGAGGTATCCAAGAAAAAAAATGCCAAATCCAAATCCTCAAAGCCTTCGAATTCACCCTCGGTTGCTTTAAAGAGGAAAATAACTCTAGAAATGGGTGGACCTTCCGGCATCTCCCCAGATGATGTTTGGGTGAGAAAAACTATCACCACTCCAATAGAGGATATTCCTAATGGAGATAAGGAAAATATTACTGCCAAATCTGTTGTGCCAACATCCGGTGCCGCATCAACTACTGCCACCACATCACCGCCACTGAACCAATTTTTATCATCATCAAGGATGACGATGAAGCCACATATGAGGAAAGAACTTTGAAAGTGGATGGACCTTCCGGCATCTCTCCAGATGATGTTTGGGTGAGAAAAACTATCACCACTCTAGTAGAGGATATTCCTACTGGAGATAAAGAAAATATTGCTATCGAAGCTGTTGTGCCAACATTTGGTGCCACATCAACTACTCACACCATGCCATCGGCCACCAAACCAGTTCTCGTCATCATCGAGGATGACGATGAAGCCACGAATGAGGAGTCGTTGGCTAAGAAATAAAAAACTTCAACTCCTCTTCGACCAACACAATCGGCCCAAAAGTTTGGGCAAGAAGATTTTGATCGCTTCTTTGATGAAGCTGGAACCTTCGCAAACTTGGCATCACGGGTGAACACCTCAATATTTGCTCACTTAACTATTTCCCAAAAACTTTCCAAATCCTCCCGCACTCCAAAAAATCAAGTCAGCCCTCGATCAAAATATATGAGCGTCTTCTCGGCCCTAAGTGTGGATCTGAGGAGAGTGAGAACTGCCACTCTTTCCTTCTTAGAGGATACAAACTTTCTATCTTGGCCAGTCGGGGTCGCAAGTTATTTGAGGCCCCTAATATCGGAGTCCGATAGGGAGAAGCTGAAGAATATCTCGTGGCAATGCCTCTTTAATGAGGGTATATATGCATTGAACCGGGTACGTATCACACTTTCTTATTTCAAGTTATGTACTTGACTTCTTTCTTTTATATTCTAACCTCGGTTTGACTCATATCTTTGCAATCATTTATTTTAGTTAGTAAGGGCATCCGATGTATGGATGTAAATGTACACCTCAAAGGGCAACTAGATGCCCAAGACAAAGAGATTCATCACCTCAAAGGGCTTCTTCAACAAAAAGAGGCTCAACTGCAGCAAACCGATGACCTGCCCGATATTAAGACAGAACTGGATCGAGTCAAAAAATGACTACCACCCAGCTGTAAATGACCTCGAGCTCGCCAATGAAGAGAATAAGGTTTTGGACAAGAAAAATAATGAACTCTACGATAATGTCTAGTCCTTAACCCTAGAGCTTGAGGATCGAGAAGATTTTCTTAATGTCGATATCGATCACCTCAACATCAAGCTTGCCGAGATTAATGCGAAGCGAGTTACTGATTAGGCTACCTTGAAGGTGGCTCAGGATTATGCCAACCAACAAGCTCAAACCATCAAAGAGCTGAGAAATGAGCTCGAGGCCTCTGCCCAAAGGAATGCAGAAACTTCAGCCCAACTTACTCAAGCCTTGGCTGAATGACACCAAGCTCTGGCAGATGTGGAGGTTGAGGTGGCCCGAATAGTGCTAAATACCGAGCACATAAAATTGAATGTCCAGAGAATCATATTAGAGTAGGCTCGAGATGGGATCAAGGACTTAGGTGCTAATTTTCTTGAGGCTAAGATTGTAGAGTACGAAGCCTTCCGACGGTTGAACGGTGATAGTACCGAGGAAGAGCTTGAAGACTCTGAGTCTGAATTAGGCTGACCTATTAGCCTTCGTGCCTTTGTATATCTTTTTGATTTCTTTTCCTTTTTGTGTGTTTTATTCTAGCCATTTTCTGGCCTTGTTTATAAATGAAGATGTTTTAATCTTTCTTTTGTCTTAATTATAATTTTCTATCTTTCAAAATTTGTTGTTGCTTTCTATTTTTCAATAACTTAGCTAAATAAACCCTTAATCCAATTCAGGCTAATTGCCTCCGACTTCAGAGTTTTGACCCTGATTAACTTTTGGACCATCAATTTCTCTTAAGTGATTACCATAAGTTCCATCGTGAATCTCTCGCATCACATAATCAGTCTCCCTGGGTCCTAAGCACCTCACTAAAGGACATTCGGTATAACTGGCCATCAACCAAGCAAAACATAGCCGCTTTCATTCGAAGAGTCCTTGATTCCTTCGGATTTGTGGGCAACTTTCTATCTCGAAGGTAATCGATGTATTTATTGCGCCAGTTTCAAGTCAAGCTTGTTGTATTCGCCTTGGAGTGGCCACCATCGATTTCGAAGTGTAGTAGTTGCATAACTTTTCCGGAATTAAACTCACCGGCTTCTACAGATGACCCTAAATTTGCCAATGCATCCGCTTCATTATTTTGCTCTCGAGAAATATGTTCCATGGTCCATTCTTTGAACCGGTGCAACAACACTTGGATTTTCTCCAAGTATTTTTCCATTATTTCTTCCTTCACTTCAAACACACACTTCAAACACACCGTTCACTTGATTAACAACTAGAAGTGAGTCGCATTTTGCTTCGATGATTTCTGCTCTCAAACTCCTTGCCAATTCTAAACTTGCAATCATAGCCTCATACTCGACTTTATTGCAAGTTAATTTCAAAGTTCTTATTGACTGCCTAATAATATCTCTTACATGTATCTTAAGCACTACCCCGAGTCTAGACCCTTTCACGTTCGAGGCACCGTCTGTGTATAAGGTCCAAACCCATGATGTTGCTTTCGAGGTTAATATAAGTTCTCTTTCCACCTCGAAAATTATTCCGAGTGTAAAATATGCTACGAAGTCTGCTAAAACCTGAGACTTTATAGTTGTTCTTAGCTTATACTCTATGTTATACCCACTAATTTCTACTGCCTATTGGGCTAACCTGCTGGACAGTTCCGGTTTCTACATTACATTCTTTAGTGGATAAGTTGTTACTACACATATAGGGTGACATTGAAAGTATCATCTCAATTTTCTAGCAGTCATTATTAATGCTAATGCCAATTTTTCTAAATGAGGATACCTAGTTTCTGCATTAGCTAGTGTTTTACTCACATAGTAAATATGAAATTGTGTACCTTTCTCTTCTCGAACCAAAACTGCATTTACAGCTACCTCAGACACTGCTAGATACATGAACAACTGCTCATCTACATTCGATTTATGCAATAATGATGGACTAGACATGTACTTCTTCAAATCCCCCAGAGCTTACTGATGCTCTGGTGTTCACTCGAAGTCATTCATCTTTTTTAACAAAGAGAAGAACTGGTGACTTTTCTTCGAAGAATGAGAGATAAACCTACTCAGTACGAATATCCTTTCGGTGAGTCTTTGTACCGCCTTCACTTCTTCAAGTACCTCCAGAATTTCTTCAATAGCCTTAATCTTGTCTAAATGGATCTCGATTCCTCAGTTCGAAACCAAGAAACTCGGAAACTTACCTGACCCAACTCCAAAAATGCATTTCTCAGGATTCAGCTTCATGTTGTACTTTCAGAGTATGTCAAATGTTTCCTACAAATGCTTTAAATGGTCATCTACTTCCAGCAAATTAACTAACATATCATCAATATAAACCTCTATTGTGCTACCTATTTGATCCTTGAACATGCGATTAACTAGGCATTGATATGTTGCCCTTGCATTTTTAAACCAAATAACATTACGTTATAACAGTAAGTCACGTACCTAGTTATAGAAGAGGTTTTCTCTTGATCCTTCGGATTCATCATGATTTGGTTGAATCCAAAGTACGCGTCAAGAAAACTCAGCATCTCATGCCCCACCGTAGCATCGATCATTCGATCAATGTGTGGCAAAGGAAAAGAATCTTTTGGGCATGCTTTATTTAAATCTTTAAAATCTATGCACATTCTCAATTTATTGACTTTTTTAGGTACGACCATTAAATTTGCTAATCAATCCGAATACTCTACATCCGGATGGCACCTATATTTAAAAACTTTGTTACCTCCTCCTTGACGAACTTATGTTTGAAGTTGATCATCGACCTTCTCTTTTTCTTTACTAGGGGGAAGCTCGAGTCCAAACTCAATTTGTGAGTCATAATCTCCAGTGGAATACATGTTATGTCTAAGTGGGACCAGACAAAGCAATCAGCGTTAGCTTTAAGAAATTTAATTAATTTAAACCTGAGCGCCGGTGTTAATCTGGTGCCCAGGAATACCTTTCTACCTGGTAGATGCACGAACACGATGACTTCTTCAATTCTTCTATAATTGACTTTATGGTATCTGAATCGTCCGACGGCACAAATGATATCGGTACACGATATTAATCCTCTTCTTCCTCATAATTTATCTTCTCTCCTTCTTTCTTTGGACTCGATGGGCCCGAACCCTATGATTTCTATTTAACCTCTTTGCCTTTGCTCGGATCCTTTACCTCTTTAAGTGTTTGTTTCGATTCTTTCATCGCAAACATATCCCTTTCAGCTTCTCTCCAAATTGTCTTAATTTCAATTTCCCACTCTGGTGGAAACTTTAACATTATGTACAATGTAGAAGGTACGACCCTCAAGCCATGTATCCAAGTCCGGCCGAAGAGTGCGTTGTACCTTATTTCTCCTTTAATGACATAGAATTTCGTTTGCCGAATTATCCCGACTGCATTGACTGGAAGAGTGATTTTTCCCTTCGTAGTCTCGCTTGCCATGTTGCCGGTTCAATTTGGTCCAACAACCTCAATTTCTCCACCACCTTCCATCGAATGATGTTGGTCGAGCTACCTGGATCAAATAAAATTCGCTTAATCTAAAATTTATCAATGAATACAGAAATTACTAGTGCATAATTGTGAGGTTGAATGATGCTCTCCACGTCTTCATCATTAAAATATATTATTTCCTACGATACGTATTCTCTGGATCTTTTCTCTCGAGTTATTGACATTTTTGTCTTCTTTGCAGTCATGAGAGATCTCTTTGGAACATCCATCCTCCGATAATCATGTTTATGATATGCTGGGGTTCAACTTGATCCACTTGTTTGCTTGCTTCTCTGTTTCTGTAATTTTCCTTTGCTCGATCACTCAGAAATTCGCATAGATAACCATTTTTCAACAACGGGGCCACTTCATCCCTCAATTGAAGACAATCATCCGTTCGATGACCATGAGTTCCATGGTAGTCACAAATCAAGTTTGGATCTCTTTAAGCCGGATCTATCCAAAGTGGTCTCGACCATCTCATCTCTTTAATATGTCCAATAGTCGGAACAAGTCTAGTCGCATCAACGTTGAAATTATACTCGAAAAGACTTAGGATTTCCACACTGTTAGAAAAAGCTCCACCAATATCATTTTTGAATTGCAAGCCCCTACTGGTAGACCCTCGATCATTACGCCTATCTCCTATATCCGATGAGAAGTTGTGATTATTGTGACCTCTATCTGATCTGAAATTCACTTTACTTCCGATTCAACTACCCTCTTTGATTTACCAAAATTATTGTTTTGACTTGCTGACCCCGAGAGGAGTTTGAGCTGATCATCCTCCACCTGGATTTTTAACTCGTACCTATTATGTATGTCTGACCACGTTACTGCTGTGAATTTCAATAAGTTCTCATTTAATGTAAATGAGGCACTGGAACTCCTAGGATTTAATCCCTTGGTGAAAGCTTCGGCTGCCCAATCATCAGGTACCTGAAAAAGGAGCATCCGTTCCTTTTGAAACCTTATCACGAACTCACGCAACAACTCCGTATTATTTTGAGCAATTTTGAATATGTCCACTTTTATCGCTTGGACCTTTCGTGCTCCGACATGTGCCTTTATAAAAGCATCTGAAAGAATTTCAAATGAATTAATAGAATGTTCAGGCAACATAGAATACCATTTTATTGCTCCTTTGGATAGTGTTTCACAATTTTTTTGAGCAATACCAATTCAATCTCATCTGGGTGCATGACATTAGCCCTTCACCGCACAGGTGTACGACATCACGTGCTCATAATGATTTGTAGTTCCATCGTACGTCAAAAGATCCGACATTTTAAACCTTTTTAGAATCTACTTCGGAACCGCGCTCGGTGGGAATGACAACTAGATGTATCTCTTTGATTCTGGCCCCTTCAAGATCGGAGGTGCTTCAGGAATCTAGTCTACCCGTGAATCATAGGTTTCGACCTTTTTTTTCGTTAGTATCCACCCACTTGGTCAAATCTTGGAGCAACCTTAAAACCTCCAAAGACTCATTAGTCCCCGATCCATTGCCATTTTCATCAACCCAATCCTCTTCTAGACCTGGATCATCATTGCAGATGGGATGAGCTTCATCTGCCACACTTGCTCCGCTGCTTTTCTTCTGCAACTGAGTTATGGCCTCCTGTTGCTCCTTCAACATGTTAAAGATTCGGGCCAAATTTATTTCGCCATTCTCATCATCGTCTGGTGTCTTTCCACGTGACCTTATAGACCCTTGGGGTGAAATCACTGGGTTGTCATTCAACGGATCAATATGAGAAATTCCATTCATTGGATCAATGGGCGGGACACCGTTGTTGTTATTGATGATGCTAGCAACATTGTCACCGTTGTTGTTGTCCTTGTGGTTGCTAACCTCAACTTGGATTTCACTAGCCATATTGTAGGTACTTTGTATTGACCTATAATCACAAAATCTCGAAACACTATTATCCTTAGCCATATTGTAAGTACTTAGTTTGAACAAATAACCACTATTGTCCTTAGCCTCACGGTGCGCGTCAAACTGTTTACCCCCAAAAAGGTACAGTTGAATTTGTAAGTGATTTTAAGGATACGTAAAGTGATTTGCAATAAAGAGTAATAAACAATTAACAATAAGTAATCAAATGAAAATAATAAGCAAGAAGATTAGCCTAAAATATTGTGATCTCGATTGAAGCTGTTCAGTGAATTTGGTCCGATCCTTAGCTGATTTACTTCGGGTTCGAGCCAACAGTGAGAAATAAGAGCTATAATTTCTGTAAGTAAATCGTGCAAGTATGAATAATGAGAATGAGACGCCATTCTAACATGAAATTTGAGCTCATTTTATAGCTATCAATACATTGCATTCAAGCCTACGAATCATTCTCCAATTAAATGTTATTAAATGACAATAACATCCTCTTGATGAACAACGAGTAACGGCTGACGCCATATCCAGAACGGGTACGCACTGAGCTTCTCTGATTCTCCACTCGGTGTCAATTGGTTCGGCCCCTATCCGGTCTTGCCTTGATACCCGGACTCATCTCGATGCAACTTCATCCCATACTGAACTCTGCCGCCCCTTCGGACTCCATACCAAAATCTTACCACGTGTCGTGTCAGATTTTACCGTATACACTATTAAAATTTAAACAATTCAATACACGATTTACCGCTTAAATTTACTACAAATGAGCTTAAATCTAAAATTATAAGTTTCAAATATCATAAAGCACAAATCTCAGTTACCAATTTATCAAAACAATAATAAATCTAACAAACTATCTTGCAATAATGATAAGTTTTACTATTTTAAGCTTTTTTTAATAATACTCACTTTATTTAAATTCATTTTACATAAGAGGAGGAGACTATTAGCATTTGCTTTTGTCTACATTGGAAAAACACATTTGTATCTCATGTAATAGACCATATATAAAGGGCTTTACTTGCTTTTCTTTTACTTGCACTTTTAGCTCTCAAGAATAGTATTATTTTATTATCTTGTTATTTCTTTGTAAGAATTCATGTTATGAATAAAAGATTTTCATGAATTCTATCATGGTATCAAAGCCAAGAGCGCAAGTTAATATTTTTAGCTCGATCGCGGATCCAACTCCGCGGTGAGTTAGTTGGGGGTTCGCATGCAGCACGCCCCTGGTATCAGTTAAAATTTTTTTGGCTTATTTTGGAAGCTCGTGCTCGTTTTGGCTGCTCGTGTTCGTTCTGATCTTGGCTTCCACATCTAGGTTTCTTCTTCTTGGCTTCCGCATCTGATTGGTGAGATCTGTCCTTTTTTATTTTGTTGCTTGGGATTGCTACTTGTTAACTGAGATTGTTGCTTGTTATTTGGGATTTTTCTGTTTAAAATTCATAATGGCTGGAGGTGATGATTCTTTGAAAACTATTGGTGTTCGGTTAGATGGAAAAAATTATTCCTATTGGAGCTATGTCATGGTAAATTTTCTGAAGGAAAATGAGCTTTGGGATTATATGTCTGAAAAAACCAAATGCCCTAAAGTTGGAGATGAAAATTTTGATGAATTATATAGGACTTGGGAGACCAATAATTCAAAGATTATTACTTGGATTAATAACTCTGTTGAACAAAGAATTGGTGTTCAATTAGCTAAGTTCAAAATTGCTAAAGAGATTTGGGATTATCTGTCAAGATTGTTTGTGCAGAATAATTTTGCTGTTAAATATCAGTTACAATATGAAATTCGTGCACTAGTACAAAATGACTTGGGCATTCAAGATTATTTATGTGCAATGACCACTTTGTGGGATCAGTTAGCTATGACATAATCTACTGAATTGCAAGCATGCGATGCTTATATTAAATACAGAGATGAAGATCGTCTTGTTCAGCTATTGATGGGTCTTCGGTCAGAATTTGAGAATTGTCGTTCAGGCTTGTTGCACCTCAAACCCTTACCATCTGTTGAAGATGTGGTAAATGAACTTATGGCTGAAGAAACATGTTTGAAGACTCTAAAAGGGGGTACATAAGACTTCTACTTTTGTACTGGCAGCTCCTTCGTCCGCACCGGTCCTTGTTGCCCCTACACACCAGTATAAAACATCTATCACGGGTAATTGTAATTATTGCAAGAAACCAGAACACTGGAAGAATCAATGTCCTGAGCTACGGAAGACGTCAGGTTCTAAGCCTCCACATTCGGGACAATGACATAAGCCTTCTCAACAGAAGCCATATTCTGGGGGTCAATTCCAGAACTCGTATCCACCGACTCAGGCTGCCTTTGTGCCCTCTCTTGATCACCCAGCTTCATGAGCCTCTGTGAGTCACAGTACTGATTCTGTAGCTGACCAATTTCAGAAGTTCCTCGCCTTCCAACAGTTTCAACAGAATTCTCAGTGTTATGCTCTTTCTGTTCCTTTCGGCTCATCACCATCTATTGGTTCAGGTATCATTTCGTCTTCTTGGATCTTGAACTCTGGAGCTAGAAATCACATGTCTCATGATTCTTCCGTCTTTGTATCTATGTCTTCTGACCACCCCCCCTTCCACTTCTGTTGTGACTGCTGATGGCACACCTATGCCATTGACAGACATTGACACCATTCATAAATCCACTATATCATTACCTGATGTTTATTGCATTCCAAAATTACATATGAATCTTGCTTCTGCTGGTCAAATATGTGACTCTGGATGATTTATTGGACTCTTCCCTAATTCTTGTTATGTGCAGGATCTAAAATCCAAGAGAGTGATTGGGACAGGGCGTAGAAAGGGGAAATGTCTATATGTTTTGGATGAGCTGCATTTTCCTACTCATGCAACAACTATGCCTGTTAATCTGTCTTATTTTCATTTAACACATTCCTCTTCGAAGTTTTATTTGTGGCACTCTACACTTGGTCATGTATAAGGTTCTCATCTGCGTTTTATGTGTAATACTGGTGTTCTTGGTGATTTACAATCCGATGATATTTCTGATTGTAGTGGATGTAAACTTGGAAAATTTTCTGCTTTGCCTTTTAATCTTAGTACTTCTACTTCTTCTGCACCATTTGATCTAGTTTATTCAGATGTTTGGGGGCCAGCACCTATCCCTACTAAGGGTGGCTCCAGATATTATGTTTCCTTTATTGATGATTATACTCGTCATTGTTGGGTTTATTTATTGAAAAGACGCTCTGATTTTATTCATACTTATGCTGAGTTTCAAGCCTATGTGAAAACTCAACATTCTGCTATTATTAAATATTTTTGGGTTGATTTAGGAGGTGAATATACTAGTGGGGATCTTTCTGGTATTTTCAAAGCTGATGGTACAATACATCAGTCTTCTTGTACTGATACACCATAACAAAATGGGGTAGCCGAGAGAAAACATAGGCATATTGTTGAGACAGCTAGATCCATGCTTTTGTTCGCTAGTGTACCTAGTGAATTTTGGGGAGAAGCTGTCCTTACATCTGTTTATCTTATTAATAGGATCCATACCTCTCATAATTCTGGAATTTCTCCGTATGCTAGACTATTTGGTCACACCCCACTATATTCCCATTTGAGAGTTTTTGGTTCTACATGTTTTGTTCTACGTCCACATGCAGAGCGTACTAAGTTATCTTCTCGTGTCGCCATTTGTGTTTTTCTTGGATATGGGGTTGGGCCGAAAGGTTATCGTTGTCATGATCCAGTTTTTGGAAAATTGTATGTGTCTCATAATGTTTTCTTTATTGAGCATGTTCCTTTCTTTTCCATCCCACCTACCTCACATGGCATGACAAAATTTGACCTTATTGATATTGATCCCTTTGATTTTGATTGTCCATCTGATTCTACATCTATATCATCTGTTCCTTCTCAGTCTTCTGGCAGGTCCCATGATATTGATACGCAGCCCCCTCCTACGCCTATTTCAGAACCTCTTGTGGTTGCAGATCCAGATCCACCCCGCTATCCTAAACGCACTCTGCGATCTACTCAGGTATCCAATTTTGATTATTCTTGCTATGCTCCATCATTCGTTTCCTTTCTAGTTTCTATTAATTCTCTCTGTGAGCCTACATCCTACTCTGAGGCAGCTCGTGATCCTCTTTGGCAAGAGGCATGAATGAGGAACTGGCTGCTTTGAACAAAACTGGTACTTGGGATTTGGTTTCTCTACCGACTGGTAAGAAAACTATTGGTTCTCGATGGGTGTACAAGATTAAGACAAATTCTGATGGTTCTATTGAGCGATATAAAGCTCATTTGGTTGCAAAGGGTTTTGCTCAAGAATATGGTATGGATTATGAAGAGACTTTTGCACCTGTTGCAAAGATGACATCTGTCCGGGTTCTTATTACAGTGGTCTCTGTCCGGGTTCTTATTGCAGTGGCCTCTGTTCGTCATTGGCATATTTCACAAATGGATGTTAAAAATGCTTTTTTAAATGGGGATCTTCAAGAAGAAGTCTACATGGTCCCTCCACCTGGTGTTTCACATAGTCCAGGACAAGTGTGCAGGCTTAAGAAAGCTCTGTATGGTCTCAAACAAGCTCCAAGAGCTTGGTTCGACAAGTTCTCCACTGTAGTATGATCTCTTGGGTTTATTTCCATCTTTCATGATTCAGCGTTATTTGTTAAATCATCCCATGCAGGTTGTAATTTGCTTTTGTTGTATGTTGATGACATGATCATTACAGGTGATGATATTGATGGTATTGCAAACCTAAAATCTACTTTATCTCGCCATTTTGAGATGAAAGATTTAGGTCATCTACGTTACTTTTTAGGCATTGAGGTAGCTTATTCTGAGAAGGGATATCTTCTCTCTCAGTCTAAGTACACTGCAGATATTCTTGAGCGGGCCCATCTCACAGATACTCGTATAGTTGACTCTCCTCTTGAGGTTAATGTTCGATATACACCTATTAACGGGGATTCTCTTCTTGATCCCACTTTATACCGTTCAGTTGTAGGGAGTCTGGTGTACCTCACCATTACTCGCCCTGACGTTGCATATGTTGTTCACATTGTCAGTCAGTTTGTTTGCTCTCCTACATCTGTACATTGGGCTGCAGTTATGCGTATTCTTCGCTATCTTCGAGGAACGATTTATCAGTCTCTTATTTCCATCGACCTCATCCTTGGAGCTTCGTGCATTTTCTGATGCAGATTGGGCTGGTGACCTAACTGATCGGAAATCAACTACTGGTTATTGTGTATTTTTAGGAGATTCACTCATCTCATGGAAAAGTAAGAAACAAGATGTGGTTTCTCGCTCTTCAATTGAGGCAGAGTATCGTGATATGGCTTCTACTACGTGTGAGATTGTATGATTACGTCGGTTATTGGTTGATATGGGTGTCTCTCTTTCTTCACCAACACTGATGTATTGTGATAATAAGAGTTCTATTCAGATTGTGCACAACACAGTCTTTCATGAATGTACCAAGCATATTGAGATTGATTGTCATATTATTCGATATCATCTTCAGCAACGCACTCTATCCTTGCCATTTGTCTCATCTTCGATGCAACTTGCAGATTTCTTCACAAAGGCGCATACCTTAAAGCGTCACCGGTTCTTTCTTGGCAAACTCTCGATGCTTCTGTCTACGCCATCGCGAGTTTGAGAGGAGATATTAACATTTGCTTGTGTCCCGCATTGAAAAAACACATTTGTATCTCATGTAATAGACCCTATATAAAGGGTTTTACTTGCTTTTCTTTTACTTGCACTTTTAGCTCTCAAGAATAGTATTATTTTATTATCTTATTATTGTTTTGTAAGAATTCATGTTATGAATAAAAGATTTTCATGAATTCTATCAGAGACAACGTATTTTATTTGACGTTTGCTAAAATCAGGTACTGATTAAATAATTTAAAAAATACAAAATATATATATTAAATAACAATTTCTAAATAGGACATATATCGTGAAATTTTATGAACTAATTTTATTAGCCGGTATATTTATCACAAGTGTGTCTTTTTCACATCCACCTCGAGGGCCTCATGTGTTGGTCACGCTCGAGGTAGGGACGTTAATATATGGAGAAGTACTTACATTTTTTTTTTTAACCAAGTAGACATCCTAGATAAAAAGATGAAAGGATATTTTCAAATCTTTTTTCTACTTGGGAATGATGAAAGTTAAGAAATTCGACTAAATCGAAAAGATGAAATGACTTAAAGAAGCAGCATTGGTAATTGAGCACGAAAAGAAAAGTGAAGAAAACTGGCAACAAGTAATGATGGTGTCGTAAATCCCTCTCTCTATTTGTCTCTTCTATTTTAACAATATTGATAGGCACTTTATTAGCCATGTTAAATCATGTTACATGTTTGATCTGAAGCTTTTTGTAATCTAATATTTGGATGTATTTTGATAGTCTGTAATTGCCAATGTCAGCAAAAACATACCTTGTATAGCTGTACCCAAAGACTGAAGAAGAAAAAAATTGGTACTCTTAGGGGTGTTCATGATATGGTATGGCTCACTTTTAAAATTTCAATTTGATAATTTTAGTTTTCAGTGTTTGAAGATGCGTTGTCATTATCATAATTGAATTAGTTTGATGTGATTTGGTATTTTCATGTTTGATTTTAATCTGCATGATATGATAGTCAATAATTACGATTTATTGGACTTAAACTTACATACAATCAAGAATTATAACTTTGACAATTGTGAAACTCTTTCATGCTTGATATGAATGAAAATTGTTTAGTGTTGATCGAAAACAACACACATGTTTAAGTAATTTATATTGCATATGATTGATGGTAATTAAATATTTAGTTGTAAAGTTAATAAGCTTTTAATCGGAAAGATTTTATGATCTTTTATTAGTTTATATTTTGATTAATCAAATTATTATCTCCTGTATATAATAAATTAATATTATATAAATTGTATATAAAATTAAGTATTTCAACACAATATTCAGTATTTCAATATTTTTTCTAAAAATATCAAATATTGTAACGAATATTAAATTTTTTTAAAAGGCTTACCAATTAGCGATATGATGAAAATTTTGATTTTAGTATGATAATTCCGTATTAATAGGGGTGGCAGATGACCCTTTGAGCGGAAGTTGGGCGGGTCAATATGAGCTGAATCAATAGGTGGGCCAATGTTCAACATGTGCTAAGATGGGCGAGTCAAGATGGACTAAATGATGGGTCATAACCAAATTGTCCAACTTGACTCATTACTTTTATAAATTTCAAACTTATCTTCTATGATGTTATTTTATTTTGTATGATATTTGATTTTTTCATATCTTTATTTTTAAAATAAAAATAATATTTTTTTTTTCATTTTTTATAAAAGCAAAATAAATATATAAAATAATGGGTGGGAGGGCAGGTGGGTAGTGGGGGGATGAGAGAGGGTGGGAAGTGGGGTAAGAAAAGTTTCTCATTAAATTTTTTTGTATAGGTAAAATAAATATATAAAGTAAAAACTTCGGGTTGAGGGAGGGGGATGGGGTAAGGAAAATTTTCTATTTTTTATAAAGAGTTTATAAAAGTAAAATAAATATAATAGAAATTTTGGGGTGGGGCGGGGAGACGGGGCAGTGAGGTGTGGGTGGGGGAGGGGGGGGCGGGTGATGGGGGACGAAAAAATTCTCATTTTTAATAAAATTTATATATAAGTAACATAAATATATAAAATAAAAACTTCGGGGTGGTGTGGGAGGGCAAGGGGGGTTGGGGGGTAAGAAAAAATTTCATATTTTTAATAATTTTTTATAAAAGTAAAAACATATGAAATAGAATTTTGAGGATGAGATTAGGGCATGGGGTGGAGGGTAGGGGGTAGGGGGTAGGGGTAGGAGGTAGAAAAAATTCATTTTTAATAAAAGTAAAGAGAATATGAAATAGAAATTTCGGGATGGGGTAGGGGTAGGGCATGGGGTGGGGGTGGAGGTGGGAGTAGCGGGGAGGTAAGATTTTTTTATATTTTTAAATAATTTTTATAAAAGTAAAAAATATGAAATAGAATTTTGAGGATGTGTGCATGGGGGTGGAGGGGATAGGGGATATGAGGTAAGAAAAAAATTCATATTTTTATAATTTTTTTATAAAAGTAAAAAGAATATGAAATAGAAATTTAAGAATGGGGTAGGGCATGGGAGGTGGGAGAGGGGTGGATAGGGTGTTAGGGGTAGGGGTGGAAGGTGAGGGTAGATGGGGTAGGTGGGTAGAGGTAGGTAGGTGTGGTAGGGAGGTAGGGGGTGGGGGTGGAGTAGGCAAGGTAGGGGCAGAGATGTGAGGGTGGTTCAGTGCATGGGGTGGGGGTTGGTGTAGGGGAGTGGTAGGGTGGATGGATAGTGTGGTGAGTGATTGAGGTGCGTTGGTGTATTTTTATTGTTCAAAAATAATAATAAAAATTTTAAAATAATTATTTATAAATAAAAATCTTAATCTAGAATGAAACTCTAATCGTTAAGATTGAACATTTTTGTGGATCAAGTTTGGGCATCATCATGAATTCATTTGGGCTATTAATTTATCATGGGTCAACTTGGACCAGCCCAAACCAACCCATCATCAAAATCACTCTTGCCAAACCCATGAAACCTTGGACGGATTAGGCGGGTCATTTGAGTTCGGGCTAATTTTGGCACCCCTAGTATTTAACAGAGTAACACACCCTTATGTTAGAGTAAATAGTGAATTCTAAGACAATAAAAGTGTGAACTAGTTCCGTGAAAAAGCAATTAGCTAGCTTTACCATATCCACTTGACACAACATTTCAACTACAGTAATCTCCAGTCGGAATCATCAAATGTAACGCTAATGATGATTTTCAAGAACAAATACAAAATGAAACTTAAAGCAACACAACTTTGGAAGAGTTAGGTTTATCATATATGGACCACATAGTCAAGGAAAAATTATTTGAAAATGATCCAAAAAAGGAAGAGTCGGTAAGAAATTTGAGCATGATTGATCAGTATTTGATTCAACCTTTTGAAACAAGTCCAAAACAGAACAATGCAAATATACTTCTGTAGCTACTGATATATCAAAGTCATCTTCCACTTTACATGTGATAACACATAAAGAAAATTCCACCTCGGAATATCATATATATACTAAGAATAGAGAACGCATTGATTGCTTCAATCATAGGAGTAGCTTTGTCCTTTACCATAATTGTTTATTCGAACAACATATCTTTTCCCCCCTCATTAATAGCAGTTATAAAAAAAATTAAAAAATACATGTCAAGAGCATGTTAAATATAGTGATTTTATGTTCTACGAGAACAGTTCAATGGTTAACATAACGAGTTCAAATCGTAGACTTTGTTAAATTAGGAGTTTTTATGATATTCTGTGTGGAGTAGTGAATCAATCACATTGTTGAGTTAATGGTGTAAACATTACTTAAGTTTTAATTTCGTGCAAGATATAATTAACTCCTTTTTAAGTGCCTCTAAAGAATTTCTTCATGTAAATTAGATCAATGGTATTAACAAATTGAATAAACAAATAACAAATTCTACTGGAGATCCCACCTTACACAAAATGCAATGCATCAACTTGAGTGGATAAAACAGTGAAGCCCTTGGATTTTTCCTTTTTCTAAAATTTTGGACTAAGGTACATTTTGGGAGTGTAGGTCTGTATCATGCAAATGAATGACAATTTGGAACTTTAGATTGTATAAAGTTGGGCTGGGCTATGGATGGGTTAGACAGTACTTTAGATTGTACAAAGAATGTTTTTCAAAGTAATGAGTTGGGCTGGGCCATAGATTGGGTTAGACAATACAGGTTTGCCAAGATTCAATAAAATGAGGCCCAACTAAACTAATTACAGAAGTTGATCTTAGTGGACCGAATTGGAGTAGTTTGATGGAGAAAACCTGATATTAAAAATTAAAATTATGATGGGTTAGCAATTTCAATTCTTGTAATTCTGAAAAACGTTAGTGAAATTGAGCCAAACTTTTTAAAATCGCCAAACTTTTTAACATCCAAGAGCACAATGACAATTACAACAGTTACATAAATTAGAATGGAAGAAGTATTCATGTGTATATAAGACAAACCACGGCTTGCACATAACTAGTGGTGCAAGATTCTTACGGTGGAATGAACGGAAAAATGATTTTTTTTAGCTCTTTATAATTTTATTTTATTTTATAACAGTTTTATAAGAGATTTTTATTTTTTACATATAAGAAATTTGAAAATGTCATTTTCTTCTATTCAAATTGTAAGAGGAGAAGAAATCTCATTTCCTCGGAAGGCTAGAGGACTTAACGGACCACCTCAGAGGTCGGAAGAAGATACTTGGAGACCATGACAACCCTTGCCGAAAGGGGTATGGGGACAAGCAAGGAATATAGCATATAAAGAGGTGGAATTCGTTCGTTCATATGCACACCGACTGGATCATCCACAACGAAGATATTACTCGAAAAAGGATTATGAGTCACTTTCTTTGAGCAATATTTTATTTTTTAGAGAGGAGAATGATCAAAAGTAGACCTAACATGAACAAGTACATCCGACCTTTTGTCTTAATTATATTTTGAAAAAGGCAATGAAACATCTAATTAAAACATAGGGAGCAAAACTAATTTTATGAAGTAACTTTTTGGAACTTTGAAAAGTTTGTGTGTGAAAGAAATAATCCCCTTGATTATTTTCATTGATTGAATAGATATATATACAAGTTACAAACCTTTTCCTACCATAATTCTAACTCTACAATATGGTAAGTGTATATCCTAATTATGGTAAGTGTATAACCTAATCTAGGTAACAAATATACTACAATATACAAACAATATACTTTCCTTAATACTAAAGATTTGCCAATGTTTTGGCTACACTCTTGGGCGTCTGCTTAACACACCATGATCATAGCGGGCGGCCTTCGAACACGAGCTGTCCCTAAAATCTTCAAAGAGAACCGCCGGTAGACCCTTTGTAAAAATGTCGGCAATTTGATAACGAGACGGGACATGGCATGCGAACTTGACCCTTTGCAACCTTTTCACGGACAAAGTGAATGTCCATTTCGATATGCTTGGTGTGTTGGTGTTGAACTGGTTACCGAAGGTAGATGGCACTAATGTTATCGCAATATACCAAGGTTGCCTTCAATGGGACAATGAAGCTCCAAAAGCAAATTACGTAGCCAACATGATTCTCGAGACCACATTCGCTACCCTCGATATTACGCCTGTCATCCAATGAGCTCTTTGTAGCCAAAACAGTTGGCAAATCTTTAGTATTAAGGAAAGTATATTGTTTGTATATTGTAGTATATTTGTTACCTAGATTAGGTTATACACTTACCATAATTAGGATATACACTTACCATATTGTAGAGTTAGAATTATGGTAGGAAAAGGTTTGTAACTTGTATATATATCTATTCAATCAATGAAAGATTGAAGTGTGTGACCATCTGATCTAAAAGCTTAAGCTGTTAGATAGAACACACTTTTAATATTATATATTCTCAACACGCCCCCTCACGTGCTGACCTGATTTTTTTTCATGGTCCAAGCACGTGGAAATTCTTTTTGAGAATGGGTGGCGGTGAGGTTCGATCCCAGGACCTTTGGCCTGCTCTGATACCATATTGAAGTGTGTGACCATCTGATCTAAAAGCTTAAGCTGTTAGATAGAACACACTTTTAATATTATATATTCTCAACAATATTGAAGTGTGTGACCATCTGATCTAAAAGCTTAAGCTGTTAGATAGAACACACTTTTAATATTATATTCTCAACACGCCCCCTCACGTGCTGGCCTGATTTTTTTCATGGTCCAAGCACGTGGAAATTCTTTTTGAGAATGGGTGGCGGTGTGGTTCGATCCCAGGACCTTTGGCCTGCTTTGATACCATGAAAGAAATAATCCCCTTGATTATTTTCATTGATTGAATAGATATATATACAAGTTACAAACCTTTTCCTACCATAATTCTAACTCTACAATATGGTAAGTGTATATCCTAATTATGGTAAGTGTATAACCTAATCTAGGTAACAAATATACTACAATATACAAACAATATACTTTCCTTAATACTAAAGATTTGCCAACTGTTTTGGCTACCAGTAGCCTACTGGACGTCTGTTTAACAGTGTGTTTTTGGGACCACCTGCATATACAACAATAATTATTGACACTGTATAATATAAATGCAAGCTGTTGAAAAATAGATATAAGCATGACGAAAATATAAGATAAGGCATACTACGTACGCGAGCTAGAAGGTACGATAATACTACATTAAACAATGCCATTTTGGACTTTCTTTTTCAACTATGATGCCAGTGTTTCCACCTCCAAATCCAGAGAGGAGGATATGCTTATCTATAAGTCAACAATCTCTCATTTTTATTTACTAATTTAAAATTAAATAAAACAATACACGAGTCTGCATGAAGCTTAACCACGTATGTTCAAATTCCAACAGCTTATGAGCTCATCAAATTAAAGTACTAATTAATTTTCACCCATTTTTAATTTTAAGACATCATCAGCCACCTTTTGTAGAATAATTTTTTTATCTTAAACATGCATGAAATATATAATTTGATTTGTGGGCGTCATAACGAGTTGCATGGATATATACATGGCAATTAAACAAACATGCATGATCGTACAAACTTAAGCAGCGTCCACATGCACTTGATTTCGTATCAGTTTCACACTCTATATTGAACAATGTGAACTCATCCAATTAAATAATTGGTGTTGGAGAAAATGAAGAAATAAAAAGAAGCATTATAATTCAAAGTTTGTTGAGGGCCATTGAACACATCTCAACAATAATATAACGACATTCACATAACAACAAATTATAAATAAATTCTTAGTTTCCATTTGTGGAGAGAGAGTGGGGAGAGGAAGAAGGGGTCGGGAGAAGAGGTCAGCTCTCATGACGTGGTAGCTATTTAGGGCAAGTTCCCCACAAGCAAACCCTAAATTTTCGACAAGTAATTAATGAACTCAGTTTATTTTTAATTTTTGTAAGTAAATCCTAGATGTTTTGCCACATGATGACGAATTATAAGCTATATTTTCTATGTTGACGCATTATAAGCTTAATTTAATTTGCTCTTAAACAAAGATTAGCAAACATGCGACGGCTTAGCAGAACGAAATTCGGAGTGTTTCTTTTGAATTGCAATTTTTAATATCGAATAGTCAAAATTTAGAGACAAGCCGCAAGAGAAGTTGATCAAGACAACTCCGTCATCTTGTTAGTAATATGATTTTCTCAAGGATTTCATTAGTAATTTTTAATTAGCAGCTTATGAGATTGAGTTGTCTCGTGTACACCAAATAGGGAACACAAAATGAAGATTATCATCTCAGTAAAAAATTAATTTTCCAGTACTAGTTATTTCCGTATGCATATGTAAGGTTTTGAAAATCACAGCAAAATTTTATAGTAAAATGGAAATAAAATTACTCTTTTTTTTCCTTCTAGGACAAATTATTATACTTAATAAATGAAGTGGAAGAGGTATACAAGGCAATTAAGCAATGCTTGTATTAGTAGGAGAAGGAAGTAATATTTGACGAAATTGTTTCGTTAGCTAAAAGTTTGATGAATTAAATACCAGAAATTCAGCGACTTTGAATTATAGGCTTTTTAAAGGGGTTTTAGACTTAGAGTGAGCCCAAAGCATTACCTGCTGGACTGCTACAGTGGAAAAACCAACCTAACACATTTTTATTGCTTTTAGGAGTACAAGAACTTGCATGATTTTCCCTTCAAATGGTTGGTATTTTAAATAGAATTTATGTCTAGCATGGCATAAGTTCTTTAAAGAATTCACAAATTAAATATAAAAATATAAATTTATGCTTCGTGAAAAAATTATTTATCTTAAGGAAAAAAATTAAAAACCAACCCAAAATACGGACTGAAGTGCAAATTAATGAACCGTGTATCTTTCAAGATTTGAATGTAAATTGTAAAAGGCTATACAAGACAATCTAACACTTTTCGGCCGAAATTTCGGCCTTATTTCGTTTGACCATGTAACTTGAAATTGAACAATTATTGCATTTTAACTTCTTGCTGTTTTCTTATTCTTCTTTTCTCATAGAATAATTTGCATCTCTTAGCTGTATCTT
Organism: Anisodus acutangulus; assembly: GCA_029783415.1. NCBI lineage: Eukaryota > Viridiplantae > Streptophyta > Magnoliopsida > Solanales > Solanaceae > Anisodus > Anisodus acutangulus. The sequence goes on from CM056491.1 coordinate 26,062,313, forward strand.
CCTCTTGAGACAAATTTAAAATGGATGATCGATAAGTTATTTGACGTGTACAGATATATGAATTTATTGGGTATTTTTGCTCTATGGTACTTTATAAAGCAGTACGGGAAGTATATAACTATTACAAGTATTCGAAAGGATAAACAAAGATTCAATAATTCAACTAGTAATCTGAAAATTACAAGAGATCCACAAAACTGAAATTACAATTTTGTTGAAGACGGAAAAATGGAAAGCTGGTTTCTTTGAGTCGAGTGTGGCACTCATCCTTAAGACAATATTGCCGTATGTATCCTTTATACGTCCTGGACAATTTGTCTCCCAAGATAAAATAACAATGGAACACTTGAGCAAAGGAAACTCAAGAGCTACCGTGAAGAATATTGAGTAACGAAATGATGCCTTGGAAGGTGTAGGAAGAAAGCTGCTTTTCTTGTGTATTTTTACGTATTTTCGTGTATCATATATGTGTGTTCTTAGTGCTCAACAATGGTGTAAGGGGTATTTATATAGGTGATTGAGGGCTGAAATCGCCTCCATAATAGCCAAATAATGGTCATTATGGAGGTAGTAAAGTCACCAACATAAATGGTGAAAGACCAACGGATTTGGCCATTATAGGAGGAGTAATTCGGCCAAAATAAATGGTGAATTGAGTGCTTGGCGTTTACCTTTGTTGTCCAAATTCGGCGCGTTGAAACATCAGGGACCAAACTGTACATCTTGAAACTTCTAGGATCAAACTGTACTTCTGAAAGAGTTTTGGACCGAACTGTACATCTGGAACTTCTGGGATCAAACTGTACTTCTGGCAAAGTTCTCTGGCCCAAAAAGATAATATCAGGAGGCCCACAGCCCGTGACCCGTGACCCGTGACCCGTGACCCGTGAACCCGAGAACCCGAGACCCGGAACTCGGAACCGGAACCGGACCGGACGGGCGGGCGGCGGCGCGCGTGTGGTCTTTGAACCGAAGCACATCTAGGTCCTCCCTCCTTTAAACACATGGGATACTCCTTGGGGTCCCAAACCCCAAACCAATTTCGAGTCTTATATACACAACAATTCTTTCTTCCTCTACCGATGAGGGAGAATTGAACACAATACCACACTTTTCATGCTTCAAACACCTTACTTCGTGGACCAATATCTCTTTCACTTCTCAATGAAATTTGACAATTCTTGGCCCTACGGTTATCTACGTACTTAGTAGATCATGCATGTGTGAAGAATCGGATTCTCCAATATACGTAACACTAGTGTTTAAGCCGTTAAAGTTGGTCGGTCGCAACTCCCGCCAAAGGCTAATTTCCAACAATCCCTCTTGAAAGAGATTTTGGCGCACTCACATGGTGTCTTTTCATTTCCAAAGAATATTTTCAATGGACCGATGTTGCATAAGGAGAGGTAGCCTCGACTTTGAACCTTCCATAGTTGAATACCATCGGACTTACTTCTTATCGGTGAACGTGATGTCTTGAACCGTCAGTGTTTAGTGTAAGCCAAGACAATGATACCAACACAACAAATTCCCTTACTCTCTTCTTCGTAATGTTTTGTCCGTTTTGGCCATGAACAACGTCTTGAATTCTTAAGTGCGTTCATTTTGAGGCGGTCCGTCCTCGTACTTAAATAGGTGGTCTCCTACAAGGTATCCTGCTATACCCCACTTCACAAGTGTTAGGAACCATTAAAAGTTTCCCAAAAACCTAACCTCAACTGTTGAGGAGCATTACAGGTTTTGAAAACTTAACATTTACCCACACTGCAGATAACACTTAAAGTCTATCGCGGGAACGGCTTTGGATTTGGTGTTTCTTTTCAGAAATCACTATCCGAAGTGCTCATGCTTCCACTGAAGCGATCAACTGAACCTTTACAACTTAGTTTTCCCATTGAACCAAATTACTGGGATCTCCAGTTAGTAAGGTTGGGTTACCATTTGTATTGGTCCGTATATTTTGGGTTTAAGCCCATTCCCTAGACGAGCGAGAACACTTGATCTCGGGTAGTCCCTTAGTTGGTAAACAAGGAGTGACACCCGTGATGATCAAGCGCCATACGATCTTATGTCTCACGACAAATCTCGACAGATATGTCCAGACGCCGTCATCCGTGTCCTTTCTAAAGCCGACCAGCTAGCCACAATGTATAATTCTTTGAAGGCACGGGTTTCTCCCAATAAGGGCGTCCTCTGGGAGTCGTGAAGTTACTCAACTTCTTTCATGCTTTGTATAAAGCGATAAACTCCGATTCCATCATGAATCGGTCGATGCAAGTTTGCTTAGAGGATTTTCCAAGAACCACCATACACATTTACTTGTGGCTTTGGTGTTCTTCGAGATCGATGTCGATTTGCATCCTTTGTGTTCTCTCAGAACCGCGGGACATCCAGAATACTATACTCCGTAGATAGGCGAATAATTCAGATATCGTCATATCCGACTTAACGCATTCTATTGATCATGTATTAAGATTATCATTGAACCTTAGTTCAACTGATCTGATTGTAGGACGATACCAGGTCGGTTGTAGTGTGTACAGTACATTGAACTACACGTGATCTGTGCGTATCGCTCCTTGTCTATGGGTGCACCATGATTCCAATCAGTTCTATGATTCATATCCATTGATGGCTTCAACGAGACTGTCAACTATCGATCAGTCCGTTAGATGTCTTTAGAAATCCAATTCCTAAGATGTCATCTGTGATATCCATATCTTTCATATCGAGACTTTGTTTCAATATAACTTTTACTTTCAGACTGTTGATTCTCTAACTGTTGGCTTTCTAACTTCAGAGTCAATGTTTTTGTGGTCAGATTCATTGTTTCTGTTTTATCTGAAACTTTCAGGACCAAAATGTAAATATTTCAGGGACCAAGATGAAAGTTCAGGAAGAAGCCCAACAGTCCAAAAAACCAACTCTGATTCTCTTCTTCCAACTCTCCGATTGGGAAGGCTATTTTAACATTCATGCCACGCAAGACTGCAATGACCCATGATGTTAAGCTACTCCCAGGGGAGCACATGTACAAGTAGCCGAGGCTTTTGAACTCGTCAGTAGATCTATCTACATTGTACTCACTTTTGAGTATCATTTTTCACAACCCAAAGGTTCTTTTCCCGGAGGAAGATCAACCATTACGCAAGTATGGTTCTATATGATGGAATATATTTCTCTCTTTAGCTTCTTTCCAAAGCAGCGCTTTTGGAGATAACAATTATTTGTTAATTGTCCATGGTTCGTTCTTAACCATACAAACTACTAGGACTGGAACAAGTCTTTGTCCCCTCTTTGCTCCGTCTTGGTTCAACATCTAGAATCCCTGAGTTCTGCAGATCTGGAATATTAAGTTCCGGATAGCCAGCAACTTTCGAGTCCTGTAGATACGGAACGTCTAGTTTCGGACAGTCAGGCCCTCGCGGGTTCTTGTTAACCTTGAGCAATTACTCCTTTTTCCTTTTTCAAGGAAAGTTATGTTATAAGAATTCAGCATTCTTTGATGCCAAGAGGCGATATGTACTACTGTTATTTACAGATCTAGTGGATATGCAATCTACAGTCTTAGGTCGAACTTGACCTGTTTTGGTAGTCCAACTTCTACCAAGCCACCCCACATCACAACTTTTGTAAATCCTTTTCATGTCTCACACGGAGAGTTATCCTTATCCTTATGCGGAGTTCTATTGAGAATCGCATTAGCGGTAAGGATCGCCTTGCCCCACATAATTTAGGCGTACGGGTTTGCGCTTGGCTAACACCGTTAGACTGAGGTGAGTAATGAACAGTCGTTTAATGAACGCTGCTTCACATTCTCCCCCTCTATCGCTATGAATTTCGCAATCCATAAGCTTAGTTGATTTTCAACTTCTGCTTTGTAGCGCTTATCCGCTTCAACAACTTCATCTTTGCTTTTTAACAAACAAAGGATTCCATACGTTGTACCATCATCAATCAAGATCACAACGTACTTGTCTCCCCCCTCTATTTTGTATAAACTTCAAATCACCCAAGTAGGTGTGACTAAGTTCTAAAGGAGCGGTGCTTCTTTCGCTATTCCCTTGACGGAATTTGAAAAGGTGATTTTGCCTCTTCGCCTACCTCACATTCATTTTGAGGGTTTATGCCGAAAGGAGGCAACAATCTCAACATCGTTAGGTTTTGAATGACTTACTATTTAACGTGTCTTAATCTATGATGGCATAGATGCACGGGTTCACGGGTTCACGGGTTCCGGGTTCACGGGTTCACGGGTTCTTGGGTTCACGGGTTTACGAGTTCACGAGTTCACGGGTTCACGGGTTCTTGGGTTCACGGGTTTACGGGTTCACGAGTTCACGGGTTCACGGGTTAAGACACGTTGCATATGATAATGGAACCGGATTCAATAGCCATGTCGGCGTGCGAACGCTTACGAGATATTTTTCAAGATAACCAAAACTCTCGCGATGTTACATTGGAACAGGAGTTCTCAACAATCGACATGACGGACTTCCCTAATATATCTACATATTGTCAACGACAGAAAGTGTTGGCCGATCAATTAAAAAACGTTGGTTCACCGGTTACTAATAATCCGTTAGTCTTACAATTAGTCGCCGGTCTCACCGACACGTATAACGGCGTGGGAACTCTAATCCGTCAAAGTAATCCTCTACCACAATTTTATCAAGCAAGGTCCATGCTTGTACTTGAAGAGTCGGGCTTGGTGAAAAAGGCTTCAACTACTTCAAATTCCGCTATGCTTGTCACTCCTTCGAGTGATGGAAATTTTTTGACTCTTCTCAACAAAATAAGGAACAAAAAGAACGCCATAATAGTAAAAATAAGGGTGGAAATCTCGAAAATAACAAAGGTAGAGGCCACCGAAATTCCGGTGGCGGCGATAATGGCGGCAACACCAACTCCGGCGGTGGACAGTGGCAGCAACACGGCGGGCAGGGGTGGCGGACAGTGGCAGCAGCCCGGCGGCAGGGGTGGAGGACAGTGGCAGCAACCCAACGGCTGGCAGTGGCCTTGGGCTATACCACCCAGCCCAGCCCCAACAGGAAATTGGGCCAGGCAGCCTCAAAGGCCCACTGGCCAGCCACAGCAAAACAGTGACTACTTTGCACCAATAGGCCCAGCATGCCCATTTCGCTGGGTCTGTTAACACATACAGTAGCAGTGAGCCTCAGCCGACCCAGTGGTATGAGGCCCATTCAACAGGGGCCCACTCCACAGAAATTGAGTCTGCCATGCACACTCTTGGACTTAATCCAGCGGATTCAAATTGGTATATGGACTCCGGAGCGACGTCCTATATAACGTCCTCCCAAGGTAATCTCTCGTCCTATTTTAATTTGAGTAATGATAATGGAATAATTGTCGGAAATGGCCATTCAATTCAAATAAAAGGTTATGGTTCTAGAAAATTGTCACCACCAAACCCACCCCTAATTTTAAAGAATGTCCTTCATGCTCCCAAATTAATCAAAAATTTAGTTTCTATTAGAAAGTTTACAACTGATAATTGGGTATCTGTCCGGTTTGACCCCTTTGGCTTTTCCGTGCATGATTTTCAGATATGAAGCTTCTCATGAGATGTGATAGCAAGGGGGAGCTCTATCCAATAAATATGTCAACATAACAATCCAAGTTTCCTTCTGTTTTTGCATCATTGACACCATCTTTATGGCACCAACGTTTGGGACATCAGGGAGAGGCTGTTTTGGCTTCTCTTAAACAAAATAATTTTATTTCTTTTACCCAAACACAGACTCTAAATAAGTGTCATTCTTGCACACTTGGTAAATATGCTAAGTTGCCATTTATTTCCTCTAGTTCATGCACTCTTTTGCCATTTGATAATTTACATTGTGATATTTGGACATCACCTGTTCTGAGTTCTTCTGATCATAGATATTATTTGCTTATAGTTGATGACTACTCTAATTATTTGTGGACATTCCCTTTGTCGAAAAAATCACAAGTGTTTTCCACTTTTCTCACTTTTAGAGCATTCATCCGAACTCAATTTGAACGTAATATAAAAAATATTCAATGTGACAATGGGGGGGGGGGAGTTTAACAATAAACAGTTTTGGGATTTTTTCAAAACAAATGGTCTTCAGTTTCGTCTGTCTTGTCCTCATACTTCATCACAAAATGGGAAGGCGGAACACAAAATTAGAACCATTAACAATATTGTTAGAACATCTCTTTCTCATGCTTCACTTCCCCATGTATTTTGGCATCATGCACTCCAAATGGTCACTTACCTGTTGAGTGTCCTTCCTCATAAAAACCTATCATATCAAGCTCCCCTAAAAATGCTTTACTTACGAGAGCTCACATATCATCACTTAAGAGTATTTGGTTGTCTTTGCTACCCCCTCTTTCCATCCACCACAATCACAAAACTCCAAGCCTTGTCTACTCTATGTGTTTTTCTGGAATATCCTACTCATCATCGCGGTTACCAATGTTACGACATTTCTTCCAAAAGAATCTTTATAAGTCGTCATGTAATCTTTGATGAAATAATTTTTCCATTTGCTAAGATACATGCCACCGGGACTCATAACTATGATTTTTTGGATGATGATAAGCTTTCGTATCTAACATATTTTTTTCACAGCTCGGTACCTATTACTAGTGTTGAACACTGTAATTCAGGCCCATTGGGCCAACGATCGATGGCCCAACTGACTGACATTTCAATGCAGCAGCTTGGGCCTTCAATTCCGAGGCCCAGTCCCACTACCGCACAATCTGCCCGGTCCAGCGGATTGGGCCAGTCCACCACTACGGGCCCAATTCCAGCAACGCAGCCCACTGGACCCTCGGTTTCTCCCTCCTCGGTCAGTGGCATCTAGTCCACTATCCCAACAAACCGTTCGGTCACCCGTAGTCAACATGAAATTGTCAAACCCAATGCCAATATAGTCTTCACACCCAGGTCTCGAAATCACATTTGCCTCGTAATCCAGTGTCTGCTCTAAAAGACCCGAATTGGAAAATGGCCATGAATGATGAATATCATGCTCTAATTACAAATAGGATATGGAATTTAGTACCCCGTCCATCTGTTGCTAATATAATTCGATCTATGTGGATTTTCAGTCATAAAGAAAAATCTGATGAAACTTTTGAGCGGCATAAAGCCCGTCTTGTATGTGATGGGAAGAAAAAATATGTTGATGTAGATTGCGGGGAAACATTCAGTCCAGTGGTCAAACCTGCAACTATCAGAACAGTTCTTAGCCTGTCTCTCTCAAAAGGATGGCCACTTCATCAATTGGATGTCAAAAATGCATTCCTCCATGGACACCTTAATGAGACTGTATACATGCACCAACCGTTGGGATACATGGATCCTAAATATCCCAACCATGTGTGTTTGGTCAACAAATCATTATATGGCCTCAAGTAGGCCCTCATGGCTTCGTATGAACGGTTTGCAGATTTTGTGTCACACATGGGTTTTTCGCACAGCCGTTTAGATAATTCCCTGTTTATCTATCGTCAGGGTAATCATACTGCTTATCTTCTTCTATATGTGGATGATATTATTCTAATAGCATCTTCAGACTCTCTTCTCAAGAATATTATGTCATAACTTAGTTCTGAATTCGCTATGAAAGATCTTGGCCCACTACACTACTTTCTAGGAATTGCTTTGACACGACATACATGTGGATTATTTCTCTCCCAGAAGAAGTATGCATCAGAAATCGTGGAACGATCTGGGATGTCTTTCTGTAAACCTTCGGCAACTCCGGTCGACACAAAGTCAAAATTGAGTGCCATCACTAGCAAACCTTTTGCTGATCCGACGTTATACCGCAGCCTAGCAGGAGCTTTACAGTATCTCACATTCACCAGGCCAGATATTACCTATGCAGTGCAACAAGTGTGTCTATTCATGCATAATCCAATGGAGGAACATATGCATGCTCTGAAACACATTGTGCGATATATTCACGGCACTCTGGAGTATGAATTACATCTATACCCGTCCTCTGTTTCCAAACTTGTTACTTACACTGATGCAGATTGGGCAGGATATCCGGATACAAGACGATCCACCTCCGGGTATTGAGTCTTCCTTGGAGACCATTTAATCACATGGTCCTCAAAAAGGCAGGCCACGGTATCACGCTCAAGTGTTGAAGCAGAATATCGTGTTGTGGCCAATATTGTATCTGACTCATGTTGGATTCAGAACCTATTACTTGAACTTCATTGCCCTATTCTGACTGCAACAATAGTATACTGTGATAATATTAGTGCAATCTATCTCTCAGGGAATCTCATCCACCATCAACGCACTAAACATATTGAGTTAGATATTCATTTTGTATGTGAGAAGATGGCTCGCGGACAAGTTCGGGTGCTACATGTCCCAATGCGTCATCAAATCACATATATCTTCACAAAAAGACTTCCGCTTATATTATTTGAAGATTTTAGGGACAGTCTCAGCATTTACCGCCCTCCAGCTTCGACTGCGGGGGAGTGTTAGAATATTATGTAAATCATATTATTATGTATTAATGTAGTATCATTTTATATATGGTAGGTAGTAAAATGTTAATTAGGAATATTATGTTAATTATGTAGAAGATTATTAGGGATTGATTAGGAAGGTTAGACATGATTGACTCTTTCTAAATTACATGTATATGATGTATATATTGTGCCCTTTAAGGATGAATACACTGAGGAAAATACTTTCAAAGTCTTACACTATGTTGTTTCTCCTTTTAGTCTTGTTTTTTTTAATATGAAAATCCGACATGAGCTTATAATGCAACAACAACAACAACATATCCATTATAATTTCATAAGTGAAGTTTGAGGTGAGTAGAATATACGCAGACCTTACCCATATCTTTGTGGGGTAGAGAGGCTCGTGAGCTTATAACAAGTGTGCAATTGTGTTTAATATTTATTTGACATTAAGGACGACCTCGTTATATTATCAAAATCTAACTTTTTTCACTGGTATGAACATTGCTTTAAAACCTTCCAAGAGAAAAGGAAAAATTGATAGTGAATATATTACATATATTCATAATATATTCTGTAATTAATATTTTAGTGTAATTAATGTAAAATAGAGATCGTAGAATAGTGTAAATCTCCTTGATTGGAGTTCTCTTATTAATGACACACACACACACACACACACACACACACACACACACATATATATATATATAGTGTACAATTGTAGTCCTAATGGAATTAGGATCTCTATTTTATATTAATTACACTAAAATATTAATTACATAATATATTATGTATATACGGAATATATTCACTATCACACCCCCTCAGTCGGAGCGGGAGGAGGCCGGACGCTGAGACTGGATCTGAAGTCAAGGAACAGTTACCGAGGAAGCCTATTTGTGAAGATATCTTTGTACTGATACGAAGAAGGAACATGCAACACCCTAACGTGACTCATTGCAACCTTCTCATGAACAAAGTGAATATCCATCTTAATATGTTTGGTTCGATGATACTGAACCGGGTTATGAGACAAGTAGACAACATATATGTTATCACAGTAAATCATAGATGCCTTATGTAAGGGACAATAAAGCTCAAGAAGGAGATTTCAGAGCTAACATAGCTCGGCAACAACATTCGCAACGCATCGATATTCTGCTTTTGCACTCGAACGGGAAAGTGTAGCTTGCCACTTGGCAGACCACGATATAATATTATCCCTAAAAAATATGCAATAGCCGAACATAGAGCGACGGGTGTCGGGATAGCCTGCCAAATCTGCGTCTGTATAGGAGAGCAACCTAGTAAGTACGGAGGGATATAAATGTAGTCCATAGTCAAGAGTGCCCTTAACATATCGAATGATACGCTTAAGAGCTGTAAAGTGAGGCTCACTAGGAGCATGCATAAACAAACACACATACTAAACATCATATGTAATATATGGCCGAGTGAAGGTGAGTTACTGAAGAGCACCTGTGAGACTCCTATAAAGAGAGGAATCGCTGATCGGATCCCCATCATCCGCACTGAGTTTGGACTTTGAGTCGACTGGAGTGGGTATGATCTTTCAATTTGACATTTTAGCCTTGTAGACAATCTCCTCTGTATACTTACGCTGACATAAGAATATGGCATATGCGGATCTGGTCACCGATATCCCCAAAATATAACTCAACTTACCCAAATCTGTCAAAGCAAATTCAGACCTGAGCAGGGCAATGATCTCGTATTTCAGTCAATATCAACACTGTGCGAATAGTGGCTGGTTTGACAATCGAACTAAAAGTCTCACTACAATCAACTCCCTCCTGATGACCAGTACCATTAGCCACAAGTTTTGCCTTATGGGATTCAAGCTATCTACTATATCAGAATTTATGACGATAGAGCCACATACAATGAATCACATTCACCCCTTCTAATTTCAGAACAAGATCCGAAGTGTGCTGATTGGTTAACGCATTAAGCTCCTCACGCATGGCCGCATTCCAATTCGGGTCAAGTTTGGCTAAATTTAGGTTTTTGGGAACGAGTGAGATAGTTTGAGTGGATAAGTTAAAGTGAACTTTTGGTTTTAAAATCCCGTGTTGTGCACGGGTTTCTATGCGGTGTGTGGGGACAGCCACGAGTGGGAAGGGGGGCTGGGAGGTAGCGGACTGGACTGGGCTGGGCAGTAGTGACAGGTAATGGGACAAGCAGGGTGGCGGTGTGAAGAAGCGAGGATTGGGCGGTGTGGATGGCGAGGGGGCAGGCGATGGGGTGGGAAGTATGGCGAGAAAGAGGTAGGCGATGGGGTGGGGCAGTGTGGCGGGCAGGGATTGGGCAATGTGGCGAGTGTATCATCGGACAACGATTGGGCATGAGTTGGGAAGTGGGGTAGGGTCGACGGGACGGGTAGCGGTATGGCCTGAGGGTGCGGATTTTGTAGTCTATTTTGGACTAGAGGTGAGGTGTCCGAGTCATCAAGGAATTCATAATCAGTGGGTCAGAATTGGTGGATGTTGGTAAATGGAAAGACGTTCTCCTCAAATATGACATGACGTGAGACTATGATTTTGCATGTGGACACGTTATAGCATAAGTACCCCCTATGGTGTGACGAGAACCCTAAGAAGACACACGGAGTAGAACGGGGTGCTAATTTGTGAGGAACGGTGGAGGCCAGATTCGGGCAGCAGAGACAACAAAAAATCTGAAGATGATCATAGGTAGGGATTCGACGGAATAGGAACTCGATGGGGGTCCTATTTTGAAGAGTACGGGTAGGTAGTATATTAAGAAGGTATTCCACCATTTTTAATGCATATACCCAGAAGCTGGGCGGAAGAGATGCATGAAAAAGTAAGGTATGAATCATATTGTTAATGACGCGTAGAATTCGTTCGGCTTTACCATTTTGAAGGGAAGTATGGGGGCAGGAGAAATGAAATACCATGCCATTAGCCGTACAGTATTTATAAAAGAGAGAATTGTTAAATTCAAGACCATTGTCACATTGAAACATTTTTATTTCTTTTTCAAATTGAGTTTTAACTTTTAACATACACACGAAATTCAAGAAACTTGGAGTAGACCTGAGATTTAAAGTGGAGCGAAAAGACCCATATGAAGTGAGAAAAAACATCCAAGAATATTAAATAGTACTTATGACCCAATTTGCTAGTAATAGGAGAGGTCCATAAATCAGCATGAATAATATCAAAGGGAGAAAAAGTAATACTCAAAGATGACGTAAATGGAAGTCTAACATGCTTTCCTAGATGCCAAGACTAGCAATTTTGGGCAAGGTTACCTTTATTACATTTAACTAAATTGTGGTTTCTATGAAAATAAAAATATGAGCTCTGGGATGTCCAAGTCTACTATGCCACGTTGAGGAAGAGATGGCAACTAGAGATGTGAGAGGATTGACACTCGCAACGGACGTGGACAGGAAAGGATAGAGGTCTCCCCACATAATTGCATCTCGTAAGAAGTCTCCCCGTACGTAGGCCTTTTACAGGAAAACCAAATGGGTGAAAATCAATGGATACGGAAATATCGGTGGTAAATTTTCTGACAGAGATTAGGTTCTTGATAATGTTAAGGGCATATAGGATGTTTTTAAAGGAGAAGTGAGGATGCGGTGGTGGAGTTAGTGTGTGGCCAAACCCTTGAATTTGAATGCGATGACCATTTTCGACCATAATAGATTGAGGAGTATTTAAATTGCGTAGTTAAGGAAGATTACCAGAATAGTTTGTGAGGTGAGACTTGGCGCCCGTATCCATACACCACGCATCATCGGGCTTCTTAATTTTTAAAGAACTGAAAGTATGGCCCAAATCCGTTGGGTTGAAATTTGGGCCAATTTCTTCTTTGAGTTCTTTGTATAGTGGGCACGATGGGTGGGCCAGGCTCGATGGTGTTGGGGCCATTTGTGTAGTGGGCCTCGGCAGTGCCCACTATTGCTATTGGGCCTGGCCTGGAAAGGGGTTGGTTGACAGTGCCCACTATGGTTGGGCCACTGTATAGTAGGCCCCGGTGGTGCCCACTATTGTTGTTGGGCCTTGCCTGTGAGAGGGGCTGGTCGATGGGGACCAGTGCCCGAACAATGGACAAGGACGTGGGATGGCCCACTGTGTCGGGTACTGGGCCTGCGACTGATTATTCATGACGCTGGGTGTTGAGGAAGAGGAAGCGGGGGAAGCTATGTGGGACGCGGGTGATGCCATGAGGGTATCAAAAATTTAGTAGAGAAAAAAAGTGTGGAGTTGTTGTATATCAGTTGTATACGGCATGCTAAAGAGTAAGATAAGGTAAGAAGGTTGTATATCAATAGTATACCAGAGGTATACGGGGCTGGTCGTAAGAGAAGAGGTCTGGGCAGCTATATATCAATGTATATCAGAGGTATACCAGCGGTAAATGAGTAGTATATGATGGCGGGGAGGGTATCAACTGTATACAAGGTGTATATCGACTAAGGGATGTTGTATATCGGTTGTTTCCGTTAGGATTTGGCGTTGGAAGAGAAGAAGAAAAGAGGGGGGGGGGGCGAATATGGTAGGATTTTTAGGCTTCTGATACCATGTAAAATAGTGTAAATCTGCTTGATTGGAGTTCTGTTATTAATTCCATATACATAGAGTGTACAATTGTAGTCCTAATAGAATTAAGATCTCTGCTTTATATTAATTACACTAAAATATTAATTATATAATATATTATGAATATATGAAATATATTCACTATAAAAATGTTAAATTAGCGTAACTATTCGAAGATAGGAAGATTTGACAAATGTTTATTGGTTAAAGCTTGGTGCGCTAAAGGTGCTGTATGTTATATCATTATTAGATATTTATGTTATAAATTTACAACAACATGTAGCTTTTCTTATAAATTACTCGAATATAGTAAACAGAAAATGAAAGAACATTGAATTACACTGATAGTAAAGGCATATACTGTTGGAAATTTGCCTTTGGCGGGAGTTGCGACCGACCAACTTTAAACGGCTTAAACACTAGTGTTACGTATGTTGGAGAATTTGGTTCTTCACACATGCATGATCTACTAAGTACGTAGATAACCGTAGGGCCAAGAATCGTCAAATTTCATTGAGAAATGAAAGAGATATTGGTTCACGAAGTGAGGTGTTTGAAGCATGAAAAGTGTGGTGTTGTGTTCAATTCTCCCTCATCGGTAGAGGAAGAAAGAATTGTTGTGTATATAAGACTCGAAATTGGTTTGGGGTTTGGGACCCCAAGGGGTATCCCATGTGTTTAAAGGAGGGAGGACCTAGATGTGCTTGTTCGAGGAAAGACCACCACCTTGTGCGCCCGCCCTTCCGGTCAGGTTCGGACTCAGACTCCGGCTCGGGCTCACAGTCGTGTGTGGGCCTTGATATTATCTTTTTGGGCCGAAATGCAGTTTGATCCCGAAATTTCGTAAGTATAGTTTGGACGGAATTCTTTGGATGTACAGTTTGGTCCCTGAAGTTTCAAGATGTCTGAGTTTGGTCCCTGAAGTTTTCGAAAAACGAAATTTTCGACGGTCGAAACGAAGCGTAAAGCACTCAATTCAATTGATTACTCCTCCTATAATGGCCAAATCCGTTGGTCTTTTCACCATTTATTTTGGTGACTTTACTACCTCCATAATGGCCATTATTTGGCCAATAATGGCTATTATGGAAGCGATTAAACCCTCCCTCACCTATATAAACACCCCTACACCATTGTTGAGGAACGAAAATATACTTGATATATGCGAAAATACACAAGCAAAGCAGTTTCTTCCTACATCTTCCTTGCATCATTTCTTGCTCAATATTCTTCAAGGTAGCTCTTGAGTTTCCTTTGCTCAAGTGTTCCATTGCTGTTTTATCTTGGGAGACGAATTGTCCAGGACGTATAAAGGATACATACGGGGCAATATTGTCTTAAGGACAGAGTGCCACACTCGACTCAGCAAGCAAACAAAGCAGTTTTTTTCAGTTTTTCAGTTTCTAGTTCATCTTTGTAATTTTCAGATTTCTAGTTGAATTGTAATTTCAATTCTTATTTTAGCAGTTACTTGTAATTCCCGTTTACTGCAACCTTTGTAATATCCAACATATACTACAATTTTAATCCAACGATTATACGTACATATAGCAAAAGCATTCGACACTGTAAACGTTTTACACCATGCATGGATTAAAAAGGAAAACGTGTGTTGTCAAGCAAGTGAGATTTCAAAGTTTATATTGGTGTATGAGACATTGTCACTAACTAAAAATGTCCACACTGGGCCCACCTGTAATCAGTGGTTGTGATTTGTGATGCTGCTGGATTTAATCTGATTAATTTTAATCAGCACTGGTATAGTGAGGGTTATGAGAGACCACATAAGGAGCTAGCCTTGTTGACTATCTATATCATAGAGGTAAATAAAATTGACACTTGTCCCTAAGGCGACGTGTATGGTCTCGGATTGCGCTGACCTCATGATAATATCCTCGATGTAGAAATTAATTAAGTTAGCGTCTTTTACATAAACACATAATTTGTTAATTTTCTTTTATTTTCTGTAAATACAAAGAGTTTGATATGCGGAGCTACAATTTTCCCTAAAAAATCTAAAATATTAAGTAGTGAACAAGCAACGAAGTTAAGAAAATTTAATATCTAATATATATATATAATGTAATTTTGACTTGATGTATATAGTGTAATTTTTCGACGAAGTATTTATTGTCAGATGTATTAAAGTGTGTGACTATTGCATAAGCTTTTAGAGAAAGAATATTTTTATTTATTTAAGCATATTCTCAAACGTCCTCTTACGTGTGGACCTTATTCTTTTTCATGATGCAATCACATGATTATTTTCTATAATGAGCGGTGATGATATTTGATTCAGGACTTTATTTTTTTAAATACTATATTAAAGTGTGTGGCCATTTAATCTAAGCATCTAAATGGTTAGAGAAAATATATTTTTATTTATTTAATCATATTTTCTGCGGGGTGAATCCTTTGCACCGCCCTCTGAGAACATTTCCCGGTAATTTTTTTTTCTCTTTTTCCTGTTTTAAAATGACTTTGGCGAAAAGTGGTTATTGTGAAAATCGGGCCTCCTAGTTGTATAGTAGTAGTATTTTTTTTGTCCTAATTTATGTGATATACTTTTTTTTTAGTGTGTTCTAAAAAAATGATATATTTTTATATTTAGAAATAATTTAACTTAAAGAAATTTCTTTTACTATTAATGAAATGATTTACACCTTTTACCAATAATGAAATAATTTATAGCCACAGAAATATTATGACTTATTTTAGACCACAAATTTTAAAAGTTTTCATTTCTTTTTTAAATTTTATTATCAAATAAATCGGAACTGAAGGAGTAATATTTTCTAGAATAAGCAACGATCTAGTATACATTCCTTTTCCTTTTCCTTTTCCTTCACCTTTTCTCTGTTACTGTCTTTTATCCTCAATAAAACATAGTTGACCTTTTTGCTCTCAATATTCGTGTTCAATCCTTCTACTCTGAAATTTTGAGATCACCTAATTGCAAACTGAAATATTATTAAGAATAAAAAAGATGCATGATTAAGAAGAAATCTTAGAAAAATTGTTAAAGCGACAATGCATATTAGAAGCTTCAATTAATAGATTATCTGACCATTTCATTACAAAGTTCTTTAAGTATATATCTAACACAAAAGGGAGATATTAATCTATGAGTCAATTTGAATGACTTCGTATATTCCACAGTCTGCCTAATTTGCATTTTTTGTTGGATTATGTTTTTTAAGCATCTCTAGATCCTCAAATTTTCACATTAAGTTTTCTCTACTACATTATGTCTAAACTTATACTGGCTTCCTCCAAGGATGCATGCATGTCAAATATTACAATGACTGTAATATATTTTATTCAACTTCATTATAATTATCAAAACTTTGTCTCCACGATTAGGTCCTAATAAGCTTCTAAAAAGTGACACGCAGAGGACTAACTGGACTGATACAGATACGCTGACGATAGCCTACCTAATTTCTGAAATTTTTTGTGGATTATATATTAGAAATATACACAGATTATGTAAGAATCTGTGTATATTCAATAATGTATATATTTAGTGATTTGATTAACACCAATTAGTGATTAGATTAGTGATTTGATTAGCACAAATTAATGATCTGTATTAGAGATATGATTAGCATAAATTAGTGATGTGATTAGAGATATGATTAGCATAATTTCAGCTTGTATACTGTGTATATATTGCCAATATTGTAAATGAAATTGACAGGGAAAACATTTTATCTTTTATGGTATCAAAAGCCTAGGTAATCCATACCTTAATCCATCGACCAACTCTCTTTGCCGTCGACCATTTCTGCTTCTTCGTCTTTTTCAAGCTCCCCTGTTCCGACAGTAAGCCATGTCTGTTGAACAAACATTCGATCCAAAAACACCTTCCCCTTCTATTCTTCCTCCTCACCCTGCTCTTGCAGTGTCGAACATCAACAACTTTATCAAAGTCGCCCTTGATATTGAAAAGGGTCAATATATCACATGGTCGGAATTATTCAAAATCCATGCTAAAGCTTACAAAGTTCTAGACCACATGTCTCCATCGAAGAAGACGGATTCCCCCCATCTCTCAAAGAAACAGATCTCGAACTGTGGTTACGTATTGACGTCATTGTTCTACAATGGATATACAGTACCATTTCCGAAGATCTTCTCAACACCATCCTTGAACGAGACTCCACGGCCGAAATCACATGGAATTGGCTAAAAGACATATTTTCTGACAACAAGAATTCCCGAGCCCTTTATCTCGAACAGGAATTCTCAGCAGTCTAGATGAAAAATTTGTCGGATGCCTCTTCATACTGTCAACACCTCAAATGCTTGGCAGACCAGCTATCTAACATCGACGCCACCGTGTCGAATGAAAGATTGGTACTCCAACTGGTTTCGGGTCTAACAGAGGCCTACTCAACCGTTGGGTCTCAGATACGTCATGGCAACACCCTTCCCACCTTTTACAAAGCTCGATCCATGCACGTTTTGAAAGAAACGGCAAGGGCAAAAAAGGCCGCCGCAAACAACACCGACAACTCTGCTTTGCACGTGACTCACGATGATGTGGGTGGAAATTCGGGTGGAAATCGGGGCGGAAATAGAAGGAATAACAATCGTACTTCCACCAGTCGTGGCGACAGAGGTGGTGGAGGCAATCATGGCGGCAGAGGGAAGAGAGGAAATGGCGGTGGCCGTGGAAGCCAACCGCAAAACGTATCGGGAGGGCAACAGACTGGTGTAGGGCAACAACCCAATTTTTATTCTGTGAACTGGGCCTATCCGCAGGGATATGGGCCTTGGCAACATTGACCAAGTTCTCCTTGCCCATACCCAACTGCACCAGCCCAATTTCAGAATAGAAATGGGCCATGCCAACAATCAATTTTAGGGCGCAGACCACCTCAGGCCCACGTAGCAGCAGCCCAGTCGGCCCAGTCCACATACACATCAACCGACATTCAACAAGTAATGCATACTCTCTCAATTGCCCCTCCTGATGATCAATGGTACATGGATACCGGAGCTACATCTCACATGACTGCAAACAGAGGTAATCTTATGTCTTATTTAAATAAGAGTAATAATCGTAACATTACAGTTGGTAGTGGCCATACAATTCTAATTATTGGTTGTGGAAATGCATTGTTACCCAGACTGCATCCTCCCTTAACCTTAAAAAATGTGTTGCATGCCCCACAATTAATTAAAAATCTTATTTCCGTCAGAAAATTCACAATTGATAATTATGTTACTGTTGAATTTGATCCTTTCGGATTTTCTATGAAGGATATTCAGACGAGGATGCATTTAATGAGGTGTGACAACGTGGGTGACCTATATCCAATAACAACAACACCTTATTTTGGACTATCAACACCTTCTACTTTTGCAGCTTTATCTCCCGAATTATGACATAATCATTTAGGACATTCGGGAGCTCTTGTTTTAAGCTCCCTTCGTCGGAATAATTTCATTATGTGTAATAAATTTTAGGATAATTTTTCTGTCATTTTTGTCCCCTTGGGAAACAAGTTAAACTACCATTTTATGACTCGTTATCATTAACCTCTTTGCCATTTGATATTGTGCACAGTGACCTTTGAACGTCACCTATCCTCAGTTTGGGTCGTCATCGTTATTATGTTTTGTTTCTTGATGACTTTACAAACTTTTTATGGACTTTTCCAATTGCTAATAAATCTCAAGTATATTCCATGTTTCTATGTTTTCACACATATATCAAAACACAATTTGAAAGGGAAATTAAGTATTTTCAATGTGACAATGGGAGGGAATATAATAATAGGCCCTTTCAAAAGTTTTGTGAACAATATGGAATGAGCTTTAGATTTTCTTGCCCTCATACATCTTCCCAAAATGGAAAAGCCGAAAGGAAAATCCGAACCATAAATAATATCACCCGAACTCTTCTTGCTCATGCCTCTCTACCTCCTTCATTTTGGCACCATGCACTACAAATGACTACTTATTTACTCAACATACTTCCCAACAAAAAGCTTGCATATCAAACACCCACAAAAATTCTCTAGCAAAAAGATCCATCGTACTCTCATCTTCGGGGTTTTGGGTGTTTATGCTATCCATTACTTCCCTCCACTTCTCAAAATAAATTGCAAGCTAGATCAACACCTTGTGTTTTCTTGGGATATCCAGCAAATCATAGAGGTTATAAATCTTATGATTTATCGAGTCGAAAAATAATTATTTCGAGAAATGTAATATTTGATGAGAAAATATTTCCTTTTTCAAAATTACATGCTATTCATTCCTCAACTTATGAGTTTCTGGATGAAGGCATATCTCTCTCTCCCTCTCTTATACAACCTACATCCACGTCTCAAAGTGCAAATTTAGGGGACCATACAAGTCAAATAAATAACCCCACACAAGCCCAACAAATGCCAACTCATCCTTCATCTCATGAGTCGGCTCAGCAACAGGAAACTGTCTTTCCTATTTCTCCTACTCGGGCCCCTTCTACCCCACCAACACTGGCCCAATTACCAGAATCCCCAATAGACAATAATTCAGCACACACCCCAGCCCAATTTAGCCTACTCCAAATCAGCCCACACCACAAAGTGCAACACTCGCCCAACAATCTATTCAAATCAGCCCACATCTAAATCCTCCCCATTCCCCTCAAATGACCACAAGAGCCCAACATGGAATTTTTAAACCTAGAAGACTACTTAATCTTCACTCTACTACAAAATTCCATTTCTCCATTTCCCACAAATCCCATTCATGCATTAAATGATCATAATTGGAAAATGGCCATGAAAGATGAATACGATGCTCTTATTAAAAATAAGACGTGGGACTTGGTGCCATGAATGTCTAATACTAATATTATTCGAAGTTTGTGGATTTTCAGGCATAAAAAGAAATCTAACGACTCATTTGAGAGGCATAAAGCCCGCCTTGTAGGTAATGGGCAGGACAACAAACTGGTGTAGATTGCGGTGAAACTTTCATTCTGGTGGTTAAACCAGCAACTATTCGGACGGTACTTAGCATTGCATTGTTAGAATCCTGATGTCTTACTCAACTTTATGTAAAAAATGCTTTCTTGCATGGAAACCTCAATGAAACTGTCTATATGCATCAACCACTGGGTTTTCGTGATCCTCAACACCCTAATTACGTATGCTTGCTCAAAAAATCTCTATACGGGCTTAAGCAAGCCCCTCGTGCTTGGTACTAACGTTTTGTTGATTATGTGGCTACACTGGATTTCTCTCACAGCACTTCAAATCATTCTCTATTTATTTAACGTCGAGGCACATCTATGGCATATATTCTTCTTTATGTGGATGATATCATCCTGGCTGCTTCTTCAGATGCCCTTTTACAGTCCATCATGTCTAAGCTTGATTCTGAATTTGCTATGAAAGTCTTGGGTCCACTAAGCTATTTTTTGGATATCTCTGTCACCCGAAATTTAGGTGGTTTATTTCTTTCACAAAATAAATATGAGGAAGAAATTATTGAACGGGCCGGTATGTCTTCCTGCAAATCTTCTCCTACACTGTTAGACACAAAAGCAAAACTCAGTATTTCCTCAGGTAATCCCTACCATGATCCAATTGAGTATCGTAGTTTAGTCGGTGCCTTGCAATATTTGACATTTACGAGACCAGATATTTCATATGACATTCAACAAGTATGTTTATTTATGCACGACCCAAGAACTCAAAACATGTCCACTTTGAAGAGAATCATTCGCTACATTCTGGGTACTCTCGAATTCGGTCTTCACATTTACCCCTCTTCGATCAGTAAACTCATCTCATACACTGACGCAGACTGGGGTGGATGTCCAGACACTAGACGATCAACTTCTGGTTATTGTGTTTATCTTGGAGATAACTTGATATATTGGTCTGCGAAAAGGCAGCCTACCTTGTCTCGATCTAGCGCTGAGGCCAAATATCGAGGGGTGACTAATGTCGTATCTGAATCTTGCTGGATTCAGAACTTACTTTTGGAACTTCATTGTCTAGTTACAAAAGAAACATGGGTGTATTGTGACAATGTTAGTGCGATATATCTTTCAGGCAACCAGTTCAACATCAACGCACTAAACACATTGAAATGGATATACACTTCGTACGTGAGAAAGTCGCTCGTGGTCAAGTACGAGTACTACATGTCCCTTCACGCTATCAAATTATCGATATCTTTACTAAAGGACTTCCGCTGCAACTCTTTGATGATTTTCGAGATAGTCTCAACTTATGCAAACCTCCCGCTTCGACTAAAGGGGTATATTAGAATTATACACATATTATGTAAGAATCTGTGTATATTCAATAATCTATATATTTATTGATTTGATTAGCACTAATTAGTGATTTGATTAGCATAAATTAGTGATCTGATTAAAGATATAATTAGCATAAATTAATGATCTGATTAGAGATATGATTAGCATAATTTCAACTTGTATACTGTGTATATATTGTCAATATTATAAATGAAATAGACATGAAAAACATTTTATCTTTTACTATACATATATACAGCTTGAATTCAAAAAATTTAATTTTTGTTACATAGAAGCAAAAACACTGAAACAAATGAAACCTTGACATTTTAGTTGGTAGGGGAAATCTAACTACCGTACCGACTAATAATTCTCGGTTTGAAGACTTTGATGTAAAGGTCAAAACCTGTCCCATCTCACTCATCCAAAATTTTCACATCTTTTTTTGAGATATTCCATGCCTTCGGAGAGTGATTTATCGTGCTAGGTAAAGTCCAAACACTTTTACAGTTGAAGAAATTATATTCTATCTTTATTCTATTTCTAAGGTAACTTTTGTACATTTCACTCTCAAGAAACAGCAGGGAAAGAGATTGAGGCATTGACATATAAGGAGGCCGGCGCCAAATACTATTGACTTCAATCTATTTTCTCATCTATAAATATTGGTCTTCATCCTCTTAAGGTCCTACAAGTTCACTTTTGTTCTCTAAAGTTTTTTCTACAACAACTTAAGTTTCTTTCGAACACTTCCAACTTTCTAAAGCAATATTCATATAACATCTAGAAGGAAAAAAACAATGGGAAGATCACCATGTTGTGATAAAAATGGACTGAAAAGAGGTCCATGGACACCAGAAGAAGATCATAAACTCATCCAATACATTCAACTTCATGGTCCTGGAAACTGGCGAACCCTCCCTAAGAATGCTGGTATATTACTCATCAAGATTATAGATGGTTTCTTTTGTTTTTGCATGTATATTATGAGTATATATATATAGGATATTTTGTGTATAGTATTTAATGTAAGGTTCATTTGCAGGACTTCAAAGGTGTGGAAAGAGTTGTCGTCTTCGTTGGACGAATTACTTGAGACCTGATATTAAGAGAGGACGATTCTCATTTGAAGAAGAAGAAACTATTATCCAGCTTCACAGTGTTCTTGGCAACAAGTAAGCAAAATATGCTTTGATAAAACTTAAAATTTATTGTGCAATCATGTAATTTAAAAGTTTAAATTGTTAGACAGACCACACTTTTAATTTTTTTTAACTTTATTCGGAAAACTTATATGTTTATTTCGATTGTGCGTAGGTGGTCAGCTATAGCGGCTCGTCTGCCAGGAAGAACAGACAACGAAATCAAGAACTATTGGAACACTCACATTAGAAAAAGGCTTCTTAGAAATGGTATCGATCCGGTGACCCATAGTCCTCGTCTTGATTTACTAGACTTATCGTCCCTTCTAAATTCAACTCAATTTAACCTTTCGAGCTTACTTGGACTACAAGCACTTGTAAACGTAAATACTCTTTTGGCATCACACAATGAAACTCCAGAATTGCTACTACAAAAACTTCAAGAAAATCAATTGTTGAACTCTCAGCTTCAAAACCAAGAAGGGTCTGAATTGTTGTTACAAAAACTTCAACAAAATCAATTATTACTGAATGCCCAAATGCAAAATCAGACTCAATTTTTCCAATTCCAAAATCAGATTCAAGAAATACCAAATTTCATCACACAAAATGTTCCTTGTTCATCTTCACCACAGCCCATGCAAGGCCACGTGGAGGAATCCTATTTGATGAATGGCCAAATGCTACTTCCACAAAATTTTGGTTATTGTAATTCTGATGCTTCTGATAATTCAAACATTCAATCACTGAATAACAACAGCAGCAATCAGAATTTCAGCTTAGATTCTGTGTTGTCAACACCCACTGAAGATGAAAAAGAGAGCTATTGCAGTAACTTGATGAAATTTGAAATCCCAGCGAGTTTAAATTCTGATGATTTTATGTAAATATCGATCGACATTGTCCAAAACTTAGTTTCTCTTTTTTGTGTTTGTTGTTGTTTGTTATTGTGTTTATTTTCTTTCTAGAGACATTTGGATGGAACCGTTGTTACATTTTTAGTTTTGGTGCATCCAAATTCTGAAGTTTGTAATGTTAGGAGGATCATGTTTTAGAATTTTATTTATACATACAAGTTGTTTGTTGTCTTATTATCATTCTTTTTTTCAATGTAACCGGTAGAGTATATAGTTTTGAGGATTTCCTTTCCATCTCATCTTGTTTTTCCAAATACTACTATTCTTTATTCATCCTTTTCTAGTGTATTGTATTTTATTAAATGATTCGAAATCAAAATTATGTACCTAGATAACCAACTCTACAACAACAACAACAACAACAATAACATACCTAGTGAAATCTCACAACGTGTTGTCTGGAGAGGGTAGAGTGTACGCAGACCTTACCTCTACCTTGGTAGGTAGAGCAGTTGTTTCTGAGAGACCCTCGGCTCAAGACAAAGCAAAAGCACAAACAAAGTAAGACAAACAAAGCGACTAAGCCATGATAGCAAATTCTGAAAAAAAGAAGCGATAACTAATGTAGGTAAATAAGACAAATAAAATACACATACTAGCATACATCAAACGACAGGGGACTATAGAGCAATATTGTGCCTACTAGTATGATAGGCTAAGCGGGCCTACAATAAAAACACTACAACTATTAGTTTCTAAGCGTAGGTAGGACTAGGCTGGACTACCTACAACCCTTATACCCTAATCCGTGTCCTTCATAACCCCCTATCTAAGGCCATGTCCTCAGTGAGTTGCACCTGCGCCATATCCCGTCTAATCACATCTCCCCAATACTTCTTCGGCCTACCTCTAACCCTCATGTACCCGTCCATAGCCAACCTCTCACAACTCCGCACTGGGCATTTGTGTCTCTCCTCTACACGTGCCCGAACCATCTCAACATCGCTTCCCGCATCTATCCTCCACCTAGGCTACTCCCACTATGTCCCGGATATCATCATTTCTAATTCTATCCTTCCTTGTATGCCCACACATCCATCTTAGCATCCTCATCTCCACAACTTTCATTTTTTAGGTTTGCGAAGTCTTGACCGGCCAACACTCCACCCCATACAACATAGTCGATCTAACTATCACCCTATAGAACTTGCCTTTAAGTTTTGGTGGAGGGTACATTTTTATCGCACAAGACTCCATATGAGAGCCTATGTTTCATCCACCTTGCCCCAATACGATGTGTGACATCGTCATCAATCTCTCTATTTCCTTGGATAATAGATCTGAGGTACTTGAAACTTCTTTTCTTTGGAATGACCTGAGTACCAAGCCTCACATCCACGCATGTCTCAAGGTCGCTCCCGTTACTGAAATTGCATTCCAAGTATTCTGTCTTGGTCCTACTCAGCCTGAACCCTTCAGACTTTAGAGTCTGTCTCCAAACCTCCAGCTTAGTGTTCACTCCGTTGTGAGTCTCATCAATCAGGACTATGTCATCTGCGAACTATGGCACCTCCCCTTGGATTTGTCGCATCAGTCCATCCATCACCAAGGAAAATAAGAATGGGCTAAGAGCCGATCCCTGGTGCAGCCCTATCATCATTGGGACGTGCTCTGAGTCTCCTCCTACTGTCTGTACCCTGGTCTTGGATCCATCATACATATCCTTGATTTCCCTAGTGTACGCCACATGTACGTCTTTAACCTCCAAACATCTCCATAGAACCTCCCTAGGGACTTTGTCGTATGCCTTCTCGAGGTTGATTAAAACCTATGTAAGTCTTTCTTCATCTCCCTATACTGCTCCACCAACCTACTAATAAGATGAATGGCTTCTGTAGTCAAACGTCCGGCATGAATCCAAACTGATTCTAGGAGACAGACACACCTCTTCTCATCCTCATCTCCACGACTTTTTCCCAAACTTTCATAGTGTGGCTTAGCAGCTTGATACCCTTATAGTTGTTGCAACTCTGGATATCACATTTGTTCTTATACAAAGGAATCACTGTACTCCACCTCCATTCGTCGGGCATTCTCGCCATCTTAAAATGACGTTAAACAACTCCGTCAGCCACTCCAAACCTGCCCTGTCTGCGCTTTTCTAAAATTCAACTGGGTCTCATCATGCTCGGTCGCTCGTCCCCTACGCATCCTGCGAACAACACCCTGAACCTCCTCAACCTTAATGCTTCCATAATACCCAAAATCCCGGTACCTACCAGATTGCTCCAGATCTCCCAGCACAATGTCTCTATCTTCTTTTTTATTCAAGAGTTTATGGAAGTAAGACTGCCACCTACGTCTAATATGCGCGTCCTCCACCAGTACTTCGCCGTCTTCGTCCTTGATGCACCTCACGTGATCCAAGTCCCAGGTCCTCCTCGCCCTCACCTTGGCTAGTCTATACAACTTCTTATCCCCACATTTTTACTCTAATTCAACATACAGACGTTCAAAAGCCGTCATTTCCACCACCGTAACCGCTAGCTTTGTCTCCTCCTCACCATATTATACAATTCCTTATTCTTCCACTTCTTAACCACATCCTTGCTTTCTACCAATTTCATATACGCCATTTTTTTCTTGCACCTTCTCTTGAACTTTACCATTCCACCACCAGTCCCCTCGGTGCCTACCACGGCTACCTCGCGAGACCCCTAGCACTTCTCTAGCTATCTCCCGAATGCAACTGGTCGTCCTGTCCAACATACCGATCGCATCCCCACTACTCCCCCAAGCCCCCTTAGCCATCATCCTCTCCCCCATCTCATTTGCACTAGCCATGATCAAACTCCCCCATCTCATTTGCACTAGCCATGATCAAACTCCCCCATTTGATTCTTAACCTGTCATCCACAACCCTCATCTTCTTCAAGACCGCCTGCGGTGCATACTGACTAATAATGTTCATAGTGAATCCTCCAACTACCAACTTAATCGTCATCATCCTGTCATTGACCCTCATAACCTCTACCACATGATCCCTTAGCTCGCTGTCTATCAGAATGCCTATCACATTCCCATACTTCGACCTACCCGAGAATCATACCTTATACCCGTCTACATCCTTAGCCTTAGGTCCTACCCATTTGGTAACCTGGACACATGCTATATTAATCCTCCTCTTGTTAAGAATCTTAACTAGCTCTATGGACTTCCCCGTTAAAGTCCCAATGTTCTAAGACCTTATTCTCGGTCTAATATCTCCCTTACCCACTTACCCCCCTAACCCTCACCCTTGTCCCTGACCGAGAATATGACCCTAGTCTACCATCATTCACCAAAGCCACTAGAACAAAAAAATACTAGTCAAATGTTAACATTAACACACGAGAACCAATACTAAAGCACAAGTTAGCAAGAATTTAGAGGTAAGTCAGGCTACTACAGACCAAAATGATAAAGCAAAGGAAAAGAAGAATAAAGACAAGAATGTAAAGTCAAGATTTAATAAAACGCAACAGCAAGAATTTAACTACAAGAATAAGGACAAATATTGAGTACGGACAACTGGAGGTACCAACTCCAGACTGATAGAATATGTTCACACGTCGAAAATTACTGTTCACACGCCGAAAATCAATGTTCACACGTCGGAACGGTGATTTGGTAATTTTTTATGGTTTGTTCTGTTACACGGAAGTTCGGCATGTTAATGTGTGTTTTCTACTTTTCTTTCTTTTTCCTTCACTAGCTTCGGGGTTTACAAGTTACTATAAGGAGTTTGAGCCATCTGATAAACACTTTGATCAAATTTTTAAAGTTTCTATTTTGGAAAGTGCTTTTGATAAGAAATGACTTTTGGAGAGTAGTAATTTGTATTTAATTAATTAATTTATATTTGTTAATATTAAAGTAGCAATTTGTGTTTAACCAGGATTTCTAAATGTACTATGAAAAAAAGCTACTTACTTTTTTCAATTTCTATAAAACAACTTCTAATACTTAAAATCACTTATTTTCCTCTAAAGACTTTGTCAAATACCTCAACATTCTAAAAGAAACAATTTTGACTTTCTAAAAGCTTGATCAAACAGAGTGTCTCAATCTGTGTTATTTTAATGAAATCACCTTAATCATTTATGTTACTAATTAAAATATGTATACTACACAATATCGGACATCACCATCGTGTCCTGAGCTGCCCAGAAGGGTTTATAAAAAATTTAAGATATTCCATCCCCAGTATCTTAGCGTTTAGTTTCTTATTTTGCATGGTATTATTTCATCTTCATATTGATTAATGTTTCGTAGTAATTATTTAACAGGGAACTAAAATAAAAAGAAGACATAACACAATTTTCAAATAAGAGAAATTAATAGAGTTTTTCCTCTTGTGCATATATTATAGTCTTAATCTTTGGAGTTTAAACCTTAAAAGGTAACCAAAGATAGCTGCACGCAAAAACTATGTACTGTTCTTTATGTCAAACAGAACTTCCCCATTATGCAGAAGTTAATGAGTACTCCCTCCGTTCTTTTTTTCACTTTGTCCTTTATATAAAGAATAATTTTTTAAGTAGATTTTCAAATAATAATTAGTAATAAAAATATTTTTTTAAAATAAACCTTAATAAGTAATTTTTCAAGTGAAGTGTCAAGTCAACATGGAACAAGTAAAAAGGAATTAGACTGAATTCTATCGATTTGAATTCTATTGAATAAAATGAGAATTCAAAATAAGTAAGGAAAATGAAATTTTAAATAGCCAATTACACCCCTTCCATCAAGGCATCAACAATATAAGCAGAGAGAAAAATTAACATTTTCGGGATCCACATTTCATCTGAACAATTTTAATCAAAAGTATAAATTATCAGATTGTAAAAGATATTCTTAACAAAGTATGGAGAGAAATCAATGAACTATCACAAATTGGCCCTTGCTCAAGTTGTCTACCATTCCTAATTTATTCAGGATGTTCTCCTCCTATATGGACCGTTTGGCAGTTCTACATTAATTTTTGCTCAAGCAAATATCAATACATTTTTAAATGACTGACATGTGTCCTAGAAATTATGAAGGACAGATGTTCTTTGCTTCATTCCCAATTAGTTATTTAAATTATATTAGGGACAAAGGTATCGTTATTACTCCTACTTGCATTATTACAAGGAAAAAACCCAACAAATATACAATTGTTAACGAAAAAAATTGCAGGTTTGTTTTATTTATAAATACTTTAATACTAATTGCTTAAACTCATATTAATTTCTATAGGAAAATATATTACTGTAATTTATTTTCGTTCAGTTACACTTTTTAAAGTACATTTAAACGTGTAAAATAAAAAGAAAAGATACCTGCCAATATGTATGATTTGTCGATGGCATGCAGACTACAATTTGTCTTTTTTTTTTGAAATAGTATATAATATAATTTAAATAATTAATTGGAAATGAAGTAAAGAACATCTCAGTCCTTCATATTTTTTTAGGACACATGTCAGTCATTTAAATGTGTATTAACATCTACTTGAGTAAAAACTAATGGAGCAGAGTCAAATCCTTACTCTTTATCCCTTTACAAGGATAATCTTTACAACGTACTTAGTACTAATTCTTTTTTGAGTTTTTCTTTCATATTGTAAAAGAAATTTCATACTATCATAGGTAAATAAAGTGTTATTCTTTTTATCCCACTTTATGGGTACACTACTTCCATTTTAGTCGGTCTAAGAAAATGATATATTTTTCATATTTAACAATAATATTCAAACTTCTATTTTATCCTTAATAAATAGTAGGTAGCCACAAAAATTTCAAAAGCCTATAGATCACAATTTTTTTTATTTTTTTTTTAAAATTACGTATCTAATAAAAATCCTTCACATAAATTGAAATGAAGGAAATAATATATAGTATAAGTTAAGTTCATACTTGTTTATTATTTCGTGGTTCATGTCTAGTTTTTATTAGCATTTGCTTCTTTTGTCCCACATTGAAAAAGCATATTTGTATCCCATGTAATAGACCATATATAAAGGGCTTTACTTGCTTTTCTTTTACTTGCACTTTTAGCTCTCAAGAATAATATTATTTTATTATCTTGTTATTGCTTTGTAAGAATTCATGTTATGAATAAAAGACTTTCATGAATTCTATCATGGTATCGAGCCAAGAGCCTGAAGTTAATATTTTTAGCTCGATCAGCTGATTCAACCGCGGTGAGTTAGTTGAAATTCGTGTCTGTGCATCAGTATCGATTAAAATTTTTTTGACTTGTTTTGGAAGCTCGTGCTCGTTTTGGTACGCTCGTGCTCAGATTACGTCGTAGCTTCCACAATCAGGTTTCGTCTTTTTGGCTTCATCTCGATTGGTGAGATCTGCCCTTTTTTATTTTATTTTGTTGCTTGGGATTGCTGCTTGTTATTTGGGATTGGTGCTTGTTATTTGGGATTTTCTGTTTAAAATTCATAATGGCTGGAGGTGAGGATTCTTTGCAAACTATTGGTGTTAGGTTAGATGGAAAAATTATTCCTATTGGAGCTATGTCATGGTAAATTTTCTACGAAGGAAAGGGCTTTGGGATTATATGTCCAAAAAACCAAATGTCCTAAAATTGGAGATGAAAATTTTGATGAATTATTTAGGACTTGGGAGACCAATAATTCAAAGATTATTACTTGGATTAATAACTCTTACATTGAACAAAGAATTGGTGTTCAATTGGCTAAGTTCAAAGCTGCTAAAGAGATTTGGGATTATTTGTCAAGATTGTTTGTGCGAGAATAATTTTCTTTGTTAAATACTCCGATTACATATGAAATTAGTGCACTAGTACAAAATGACTTGGGCATTCAAGATTATTTACGTGCAATGACCACTTTGTGGGATCGATTAGCTATGTGCGGAATCTACTGAATTGCAAGCATGCGATGCTTATATAAAGTGCAGAGATGAAGATCGTCTTGTTCATTTATTGATGGGTCTTGATTAGAGGTAGAATTGTCGTTCGGGCTTATTGCACATAAACCCTTACCATCTGTTGAAGATGTGGTAAATGAACTTATGGTGAAAACATGTTTGAAGACTCTAAAATGGGTACATAAGGCTTCTACTTTTTGTAATGTGCAGCTCGCTTCGTCTACACCGGTCCTTACGGCTCCTACACACCAGTATAGAACATCTATCGTAGGTAATTGTAATTGTGTAAGCAGGACACCTTTGGAAGAATCAATGTCTGAGCTACGGAAGACGTCAGGTTCTAAGCCTCCACATTCGGGACAAGGACAGAAGTCTTCTCAACAGAAGCCATATTCTGGGGGTCAATTCCAGAACTTGTATCCACCGACTCAGGCTGCCTTTGTGCCCTCTCTTGATCACCCGACCAGGAACTCTGTGGTCACGATCACGGTCTGTGGCTGACCAATTTCAGTTCCTCGCCTTCCAGCGGTTTCAACAAAATTCCCGATCTTATGCTCTTTACCCGTTCCTTCGGCTCATCACCATCTGATGATTGAGTATCATTTCGCCTTCTTGGATCTTGGACTGCAGTGGAAATCATATGTCTCCTGATTCTCTTTCGCTTTGTATCTATGTCTTGACTCCCCTTCCATACATTGTATTTAGATGGCACACCTATGCCGATGTGACAGGCATTGGCACCATTCATACATCCACTATATCATTACCTAATGTTTATTGCATTCCAAAATTACATATAAATCTTGCCTATTTGGTCAAATATGTGACTCTGGATGTTTTATTGGACTCTTCCTAATTCTTGTTATGTCGGGATCTAAAATCCAGAGAGTGATTGGGGACATGGCGTAGAAAGGGAGAGAGGTCTATATGTTTTGGATGAAATTGCATCTTCCTACTCATCCGACAACTATGCACTGTTAATCTGTCTTCTTTCATTTAACACATTCCTCTTGAAGTTTTGTTGTGGCACTCTAGACTTGGTCATGTATCGAGTTCTACTTTGCGTTTTTATGTGTAATCTTGGTGTTCTTGGTGATTTACAATCCGATGATATTTACGATTGTAGTGGATGTAAACTTGGAAAATTTTCTGCTTTGCCTTTTAATCTTAGTACTTACTTTACGCACCATTTGATCTAGTTCATTGAGATGTTTGAGGGGCAGCGCTATCCCTACTAAGGGTGGCTCGAGATATTATGTTTCCTTTATTGATGATTATACTCGTCATTGTTGGGTTTATTTGTTGAAAAAACGCTCTGATTTTGTTCATACTTATGTTGAGTTTCAAGCCTATGTGAAAACTCAACATTATCGCCGATATTAAATGTTTTTGATTTAGAGGTGAATATACTAGTGGGGATCTTTCTGATATTTTCAAGGCGATGGTACAATACATCGGTCTTCTTGTCTTGATACACCACAACAAAATGGGGTAGCCGAGAAAACATAGGCATATTGTTGAAAGACGACTAGATCCGTGCTTTTTGTCAGCTAGTGTACCTAGTGAATTTTGGGGAGAAATTTGTCCTTACATCCATTTTATCTTATTAATAGGATCCCTACCTCTCATAATTCGTATTTCTCCAGTATGCTAGACTATTTGGTCACACCCACTATATTCCTGGCTTTGAGAGTTTTTGGTTCTACATGTTTTGTTCTCGTCCCGTGCAGGCGTACTAAGTTATCTTCTCGTGTGCATTTGTGTTTTTCTTCTTGGATATGGGGTTGGCGAAGGTTATCGTTGTCATGATCGATTTAGAAAATTGTATGTGTCTCGTAATGTTTCCTTTATTGAGCATGTTCCTTTCTTTTCCATCCACCTACCTCATGGTATGACAAAATCGACCTTATTGATATTGATCCCTTTGATCTTTGATTGTCCATCTGATTCTACATCTATATCATACTGTTCCTTCTCAATCTTACGGTCCCATGATATTGATACTCGGCCCCTCTACGCCTATTTGAACCTCTTGTGGTTGCAGATCAGATCCACCTCGCTATCCTAAGCGCACTCTGCGATCTACTCGGTATCCGATTTTGATTATTCTTGCTATGCTCCATCATTCTTCCTTTCTAGTTTCTATTAATTCTCTCTGTGAAGCCTACATCCTACTGCAGAGCAGCTCGTGATCCTCTTTGGCAAGAGGCTATGAATGAGAAGCTGGTTGCTTTGAACAAAATGGTACTTGGGATTTGGTTTCTCTGGCGGTAAGAAAACTATTGGTTCTCGATGGGTGTACAAGATTAAGACAAAGTCCGATGGTTCTATTGAAATGATATAAATCTCGTTTGGTTTCAAAGGTTTTGCTCAAGAATATGGTATGGATTATGAAGAGACTTTTGCACCCGTTGCAAAGATGACATCTGTCAGGGTTCTTATTCGATGGCCTCTATGCGTCATTGGCATATTTCACAAATGGATGTTAAAAATGCTTTTTAAATAGGGATCTTCAAGAAGAAATCTACATGGTCCCTCCACCTGGTGTTTCACATAGTCAGGACAAGTGTGCGAGGCTTAAGAAAGCTCTGTATGGTCTCAAACAAGCTCAAGAGCTTGGTTGACACAGGAGTTCTCCAATGTAGTATCATCTCTTGGGTTTATTTCTAGCTTTCATGGTTCAGCGTATTTGTTAAATCATCCCATGCAGGTTGTATTTTGCTTTTGTTGTATGTTGATGACATGATCATTACGGTGATGATATTGATGGTATGCAAACCTAAAATCTACTTTATCTCGCGTTTTGAGATGAAAGATTTAGGTCATCTACGTTACTTTTTAGGCATTGAGGTAGCTTATTACGAGAGGGATATCTTCTCTCTCAATCTAAGTACACTGCAGATATTCTTGGCGGGCGAGTCTCACGGATACTCGTATAGTTGACTCTCCCTTGAGGTTAATGTTCGATATACACCCTCTTGTGAGGATCCTCTTCCTGATCCCCACTTTATATCGTTCGATTGTAGGAGTCCGGTGTACCTCACCATTACTCGCTGACGACATTCTGCATATCTTTACATTGTCGGTCGGTTGTTTGCTCTCCTACATCCGTACATTGGTGCGGTTATCGTATTCTTCGCTATCTTCGAGCGATTTATCGAGTCTCTTGTTTCCATCGACCTCATCCTTGGAGCTTACGTGCATTTTACTCCGATGCAGTTGGTTTGGTGACCTAGCGATCGGAAATCAACTCTTGTTATTGTGTATTTTAGGAGATTCACTCATCTCATGGAAAAGTAAGAAACAAGATGTGGTTTTCGCTCTTCAACCGAAGGCGATATCGTGCTGCTATGGCCTACTCACGTGTGAGATTGTATGGTTACGTCGATTTATTGGTTGATATGGGTGTCAGTCTTTCTTCACCAACACCGATGTATTGTGATAATAAGAGTTCTATTGATTACGCACAACCACGTCTTTCATGAGCAGTACCAAGCATATTGAGATTGATTGTCATATTGATTCGATATCATCTTGACGGCGCACTACATCCTTGCCATTTGTCTCATCTTGATGCAACTTAGATTTCTTCACAAAGGCGCATACCTTAAAGCGTCACCGGTTCTTTCTTGGCAAACTCTCGATGCTTCTGTCTACACCATCGCGAGTTTGAGAGGAGATATTAGCATTTGCTTCTTTTGTCCCACATTGGAAAAACATATTTGTATTTCATGTAATAGACCATATATAAAGGGTTTTACTTGCTTTTCTTTTACTTGCACTTTTAGCTCTCAAGAATAATATTATTTTATTATCTTGTTATTGCTTTGTAAGAATTCATGTTATGAATAAAAGACTTTCATGAATTCTATCAGTTTTTAGGTCTTTCATATGTCGACTTCTATTAGTGATTTAATTCGGCAACCCATGTGACACGTTTAAAATTGCTCATTCCTTATTGGGTCAAGGAAGTAAAATGTAGAAACTACATTTTGTACCTATGCTTGTTGCGGATCTACTCGTTTACCTTACGTAAAGGACCATTCCGCTCCTCATGAGTTGGAATCAAAATTCAGGAATATATTCTTAAGAGTTTGAATGCCCAAAAAAATGCATTTTTGTCTCGACGTACGCTTTTTTCTAATGAGAAGCATGTGATAGATAAGAAAACGAGTATAGATTGAGCTATATGGTTCATATTCTAACACCACTTTTGTGCAGAAATACGCAAATATTGACTCAATTTGTTATCAAGAAATTAATACTGTACATTTTCATATGTGATTAGCTTCCAGATACATTCTATTGCTCCTGCTGTTCATAATCCTTCCTAATTCAATGATTGGTAAGTGACACGATGAGGATACTTTACGAAATATTTTATATTTGTCCTCCGTTAATAATTGGGGTTAGATCTACTCTTACTGTTCCAAAATGACCTAGACATTCTTGACTAACAATAGAAGTTTTGGCATTATATAAAGAAAATGGTCAAATCTGCCCTTGAACTATGAGAATTGGTCAAAATTTACAGCGGATCAATAGCACCACAAAGTTCAGAGACAAATTTGAATCATTTTGCATTAGAGTAAATTTAACAGAAGTTTTTTTTTCTTATTTTTTGTTGATATCATAATTATTCACAGTTTATTGCCAAAAAGAAAAAAACATTAACACGTTTTCATTGTAAAAATTGGCTAGTTCACGTATTGAAAAGCTTATATTGTTAGTAAACATGGATAAATTTAACCCACTTTTTATAATCTTTACTATTAATGAAAAACAAATTTGATCATTTCTCAAAGTTTGGGGGCATAATTAGACCTTTTCCCTTATTTATTCACGGAAGTCTCTTGACATAGGACCTCACGAAACTGAAGGTAAATTCTTCGAGAATAATAACAAGTAAGAAAAGTACAAAATTAAGGTAATATCAAGGAAATTGAGGAAACCAAATTTAATCTTCAAGTTAAATACAAAAAGTAGACTCAAACTTCTTTTCTTAGAGCTTCTTAACACTTTCCCTTTTTCATTTTGATTTGTTGTGCGAGGTGGTAGAGGACGATCTTTAGGATAGATGAGTGTGTAGTGATTAACAGCTAATTCCTTTTGATTGAAAGCTCAAACTAACTATTACAATGGAAAGCTTAGGCAATAAAAAAGATAACAGGGGAATTGTGTAACATAGAGTACAAGGGGATGAGAGGAAACAAACTTTTCTTAATAATATTTACATAACCCCAATTGCTTCACAAGCCACTATTTATCACCCGGATCCTAAATATAGTCACTTAATATGATATTGAGCTTCTTTTGCCAATTGATTAATACCTATTCGGGCCCATTTATATTATGGTTATATTTGCATGCTTTAAGGTTTTAAAATTGATCATATCATCTTATCGTAAATCGCAATCAGATTCTTGACATATTGCATTGAATATTTCTTAGAAGTTAGAACTTGTGCTTCGCTTTTAACTCAAAAAGCACATTGCAATCACATATTAATGAGCAGTCCCCTTCATCGAAATGAATGCTAAGTCCGTTCAAAGTCCGAAAGTTAATATATCTAATATTTTAAGTGACTTAATATGAATAATAGTGTTGATTTCTTTTTTATATATATAAATTATAATTTACATATTTAAAACTATATTAAAAAGCAATATTAATCACAAGGGTGCATTGTCATATTGTCAACATATCCAGATGTTTCTGTAGCAATCCATGTCCCCTTCACTTTCCTTTTTCCTTTTTCTTTTTATTTAGACCCCATTTTCTTTTTCTCTTCTTAATTTCATGGGGGACTTGTTGAGACAGGGACCAGTAAAATTTGTTAGAATAGATGCAAATAAAGAAACTTATGTTCTCTCTGGCGACAAACCTTCTGTTAATTAGCATGTTGCTAATACACATTCTTATTCGATATTTTATTATGCGTAAGATAATACATAGATTCTTTGCATAATTTAATGTAAATATTATTTAATATTTTCAATCACGGCGGATTTATAGTATCGCATATGAGTTCACGTAAACCCAATAACTAGTTTTTGCCAAATTCCTATGTATATATTAAGTAATCAACTAAATATTTGATTGTAAATTTAATTATTATTTTATATTAGCTTAGAAACATTATAAAAATTTATAAACTTCAAATCTTAAATTCAAAATGTGCATTCATCGCCAAACTAATGTTGTATAAAAGCTATGCAGGGATTAATGTTATTTCTTATACAACTAACCAAACGTTGTGTTTGTTCTGGATATGTTATTTTCCTGATCCGTCAAACTAAAATATTTTATATAAAAATATTTATATTGAGATTATTTTCGTAATGTCACCAATCATAAGAGGCTAAGAGCCGTCATTGTATATAAGTTAAAGTTTCAAATCATAAAAATGGATTGCGAGCTATATTCTGAGCTGAATCTGCTGGACTGACACTAAAGATGGATTAGGCTCGACAATTCGGCCCGTTACCACTTTCACCACTGTGTAAACATGTGGCTAAATTCGGGCCCATGTAAATCCTCTCATGGAGTTGTGGATTTGAATTGTAAAATTTTCACGGGGCGCCACATTTTGATCGACCCATTTAAGTAGCATCCGTTTTAAGTTTTTATTTTTATTTTTGTGCATGAATATCCACTTTTTAGATAACTGGTGATTGGTTCTTCTTGCTTAGATGTACATGTCTGAAGTTTCAGGCCATTTTTACATGTGCAAGCATGAAAAAAATTAAAAGGGTGCTAAATGGTATGTTAAATTTGTGGTGTTTTGAAATTGATGATTGGGATTTGTTCTTTATGAAATATGAAACATATATTTTAAATTTGAGCTTATTAGAGTAGATTTGTGTGTTGAATCGTGTGTTAGGATCGTTAAAATTTGAAAAATAAATTATTAAATTTTGTTCAGACATGTCTGAAATTTTAGGCAATTTTTACATGAATTTCAGTCATATATGACTGAGGTGCAAACATACATTTTGAGAAAAAAATTCAGACACATGACTGAAATTCTAACAAATATTTACATGAACTACTGTAAAAAATGTATGAACTTTGCATTGATTGACAAGTCATACCGAACATCAGACGAAAACTTTTGATGTTTTCCCTTCACAAGGACACATTTTCATGCGTGAATGCCTGAAGATACTTCAGACTAAGGGTGGCCAGTGGGTCCCGCCCCGACACCACTCCGGTCCCGCCACGACACCGCCCCGATATGTAAAAAATTTTTTTTACCGGACATGGTCTCGTCCCGCTCGAACCCGGCCCGCCCCGATCCCTCCCCTTTGTACAAAATACCGTTGCACCAACGACCATTTTATATTTTGGCCATTGTGCAACGGCCATTTTTGGCCTCCCCCCTCCCCCAACCCCCTTTTCTCTTAATATTTATTTTTAACCCCTAAGTTATTATATTTACACTTTAACCTAATTTTTCCACTATAAATACCTCATTTTCTCTTCATCTTTCTCACAAATCTTCCTACAGTCTCTCAATCTATCTCTCTACAAGTCTACATTGTCTACTAAATATTCAATTTTATTTATTCATTTGGGAGTGAAGTTGGCAACTAGCTTGGGAATCTTCCATCGAGCAAAGTTTCAATTTTCAACCTCTCGATTATACGTCGGTGTTTGGTACATTCGTTCCTTCATTAAATTATTATTGTTTCTTTATTTTATATAGCGCACGTAATTTTATTATCTTTAACTATTTATTAGCATAATTAAAATGAAAGGAATTACAGGTATGTTTAAGGGTAAGTGTAAGACTTCTTCTAGTAGGGGTAACAAGGGCCGGAGTACTTCTTCTAGTCATCCTATTCCTACACAAGATGATTTTGTTGACACTAAACATTTTCCTCCAATACCATTAGATTTAGACAATGAGATATTTTCTGAAACCAACAAGACTTTAATTTAGAAGATGATTTAGATGACACATCGAGTAATCTATATGACACACCCACTAGTATACCTCCAACTGGAATGCCTCCTATTCCCCCTAGTATGAGACGAGGTCCAGCAAAACGACTATTAAAATCAGTTGCATGGAAATTTTTTGATAGGGACGTAGACAATCAAGTAGCTAGATGTAAAATTTGTAAATATGTTTCTAAATTTAAAACTGGAAAAGGTCAGGGTGGGACGGGGGATTTAATGAGACACATAGAAAGGGATTACCCAGCTAGGTTTGCCCAATACAAGGCTGAAAACCGGGTGCGCAAACGCCCTCTCCATCGGAACAAGGTTCACATACTGTCCCGGACCAAGTACAGGGTCAAATTAACCCCACGATGGGGGGGGGGGAGGGGAATTGTAGGCCATAATTACAATAAACATAGAGATAGGGAAACAATAGCAAAATTAGTTGATGTGGAGGGTTTGCCTTTTTTCATTTCCTTCATCTCCTGGTTTTATTCATTACATTAGAGAAATGTATAATCCTGCTTTTATCGGTTTTCCTAGATCAAATGTTAAGAGAGATGTATTTAAATTTGCAAATGAATATCAACATTATTTACGTTATTCATTATATCTGGCAAAGTGGCTATCACTTCTGATATAGGCCATAGTACTAACAATCATGATTATTTAACGGTAACTTGTCATTGGATAGATTATAAATGGTATATGCAAAAACGTATCTTAGCATATAGATATATAGATGATAGGCACACTGATACTTTTATTGCAGAAAATATTTATCAAGTGTGCAATTATTACGGAATAACTGATAAAATTATGACTATTACATTAGATAACGCTTCTTCTAATAATTATGTTATTACAATTTTTAAAAATAGTTTAAATCCATCTTTTCCAAATCATTTTCATATAAAATGTGCGTGCCATATATATAACTTAGTTGTAAAGGATGGTCTATCACTTTTTGAAGACATTCTTAGTAAAATACAATTTGCTATAAACTTTATTTTTAAAAATAATAGAATAAAATGAAAAAAAGATTATAAAAAAACTTGTCACGATTGCCAACTACCTTATAGAAAAATTCCCGAAGAAGTACCCACTAGGTGAAATTCTTTTTACAAGCAACTACTTGTTGCTTATGACTATAGAAGACCTATAACTTTATTTTTTAACGCCCATAATCAAAATCCAATTGATATGGTTGTAGATAGCGATTGGGAAAAAAATTCTGAACTTATTGTATTTCTAGAGAATTTTTTTCAAGCAACAAAAGAATTTTCCGGTATATATTATCCCACTATTTCAACTATGTTATTTTATATAACTCTAATATTTTTATTACTTAATGAATATATGGATAAACCAGATTGCAGCTATTAAAAAATGTTTATCGAAATAAAAAAATATTTTATTCCTATTTCCACTATTTATAATATTGGTGTTGTATTAAATCCGACTATTAAAATAGACGGATGTAAATCACTTATTGAAACAATTTATGATTGTATAGCAGTACTACCACCTCCAACTCCCAAAAATCCAAATGACCCACCACCTATTGAACTAACTAAAGAAGAAGTGTTGTCTAGCATACAAGACGAATGCAAAAAAGTATATAAGTATTACCAACAAGAAAGTGCTAGCAACCAACCGGGTTCCATACCTTCTTCTTCTTCTTCTTCTTCTTCAATACAACCTTATAAAAGACATGTTATTTCTGCGACTAGTATTGAAAGCCTCAGAAATAAAATATGCGATGGTAACACTACTAACTAAATTAGCGAGTTTGATGTTTTTGTTTTGCAGGGTAGTATACCGTACCAAACAGTTGTCAATAAAGAAGGACGTGAAGACTTGCTGAAATACCGGAGAGGGAATGAGAAGACCTTTCCGACACTTTCAATACTGGCCTGAGATGTTTTGAACATTCAAGCGTCATCAACATCGTCTGAAAGCGCTTTTTCTGCCGGCAGATATCAAATAGGAGAGCACAGACACTCATTAGCCGGAGACAGCTTGGAGATTGCAGTATTATTCAGATATTGGATACGAGCGGAACGGAGAAGGTTGTAACATCCCGGACTTTTGGACAATAATTTGAGCACCTAAATGAAGGAAATAAACCTGAGCATTTGAAAGATTTATGTTATATTTATATATGCTAATAAAGAGATTAATATATAAAAGAATTAAACCCCGAAATAATTTTTGGACGTAACAAGTGTGACAACGGGGAGTGAAAATAAATTTGGTGTGTGCATATAGAGATTATGGACTAGTGTCATATTACAAAATTATGACATTGAGTATATGAAAGTCTTATAAGTTATCAAGGTTTAAGTGAATTGGATCACATAATTAATTATGTGTGTGATTGATAAATTATATGGAGGCAGGTCGCTTAATGAATTAAATAGGCTGCATGTTGGGGTATAGGTGACGTGATTAAGGTGCCTCCACCGCCAAAATATTGGCTAAGTGGGGGGTATGTGTAACGCCCCGTATTTTCGGGTAGCGGTTGAACTCATAACGTAGGTGAGTAGACCCGGACCCGGGAAAATTTTCGTTGTACTTGTGTATATTAATAAGAGGATTAGTATATAAAAGGGCGTGATCCCGAAATAATTTTGGGATTTAGTAAGAGTGACGACGGAGTGGAATAATAATTGTGTGTCCCCGAAGAGAGTATAGTACTGGTATTTTTATTACGGAATTATGATATTGACATATGAAGATTTTTTTTAGTAATCGTCGATTTAAATAATTGGAGATCGGAAATTTAATTGTGTGTATAATTAATTAATTATGGGATTAATTAATTAGGGAGGGACAATTTATAGTGGGAGTTGGTAAGTGTAATTTTATATACGATTTGGGGTGACCAAGCCCCCAAACGATCGACCAAGCGGCTCCCATAAGCCCTTCTTCTCCAATTTCTTTTC
Source organism: Anisodus acutangulus (assembly GCA_029783415.1). NCBI lineage: Eukaryota > Viridiplantae > Streptophyta > Magnoliopsida > Solanales > Solanaceae > Anisodus > Anisodus acutangulus. The sequence goes on from CM056491.1 coordinate 26,103,499, forward strand.
CATTTCTTCACTCCATCTCTTCCACCATCGATCCTTCAATGTGCTCTCTTCATCTCTACCAGATTCTTTCACCAAATTCATTTCTAGCAACAAGAGTAGCTCAGTTGATGGTTTTAAATTCGACCAAAATTGGGGATTTTGGGAGCTTCCATATAACCAAAGCGAGGGAGAATTCTTGGTGTTCTGAAGCTTTGATTCCAGTAGAATCGAAGCCAAGAACGAGCTTAGAAACTCAAGCTAAACAAGAAACCTTGAATGCGAAAGGATTTGCGAATCGATGTTGGGGTGTGTTTCTGGTTGTCGGAGCGTATTAATCGGGCAAAGGGTTTCCCAACGATTCTCGTCGATGTGTTTAATGAGGTAACCTTCTTTGTTCTTATTAGTTTGTACAATTTTCTGAAGTCATTTCTTGCTATTAGTTCTAAAGACGATTGTCGGAAATGCTTAATTTGGGTTGGGTATCGTTAGAATTGCTGTAATTGGGAGTTCTTTGGGATTGCATGTGAAATTGTGGTACTGTTTTGGAGATTGTAGTAGTATAAGAAGGAGGATTAAGAGAGTTGGATGTTTCACTACTTACATAGATTTCGATATAAAAGGAATATAGGTTCTACGCGTTCGAGGTATTCGTTAGAATGTCCCTAAGGAGTTGTTGTCGCACCAGATTTTGACCTGCGGGCTTCGCGACGGGATGGCTCGATTCCCTCTGAATCGGTTACAAATGCTTGCTTTGAGGAGTCGCCACCTAATTATTCTAAGGTGAATTAGGGCACCTAAATATTAACCAAAAGCTGCAAAATAACTCCAATTTTGTGGTCTACAAAACTAATGAAATTCTGGATAAGGGTTCTTTATTATCCTAAAGGGAAGGGGTTAGACATCCTTTAAGATCCGCTAACTTGCGGTTATCCGGTCAAACTCAAGTTAATTATGATGTTAAAAGTGCATGTTTTACAAGTATAAAAATAATGTTGCAAGTATTTAATGAAATGATGCATTTGTACAAGCATACATTTGTATGACAATAATATACATGTAAAGCTAAAAAAAGAATATGAATATGCATTCGTATGAAAATTGATAAAGATGTATGCAATGTGATTTTTATGGGCGCAGGCTAAAAAATAGATAAACTAGCGATTAACAATTTTAAAACTTAACGAGCCTAAAAATAAATAAACTAGTGACGGGTTTCAAGTTTTTGACTACCACTAATAATTAATTCTATGTCTACCTATTCTAAATATTTCAATAATTTCACGAAAGTACAATAATATTACAATACAAAATGGAATAAAGTGAATTAAAGAAAGTAAAAGACAACAAAATAAATAATCTCCGAGGGTTATTTGCCTTCTTTGACTTTATCTTTGCAAGGTCAATAATATGAGTTATAAACAATTAAATATACATAACTTGGATCCATTATCCAAAACAATAAATGTTTTTGATTACGGAGGGCTCGAACTTAAATTTTGAAAGATCATTCCAATCACGTCGTGGTTGCGAACATATGACTCGTTGGTCATTTTAGTTGCCTTGCCTCTCACAGAACATATTGGTCTCTCGGGTGAAAAAATTTAAGTTTCATCCTTGCCCGAAGCTTTATTTTTCGTCTTTACAATTGTGGAGGCCTCAAAAATCGACGGATATTTTTTCATCGGCGGTGCGAGTATAATATTCAAATCAGCAAAATGGTGTCAGCGGTAAAAAGAAAAGCGAGAAATTGAGAAATAATATCTCAGGAAGGACGCGGCCTCAAATTCAATTTCATTGGCCTAAATCACGTGTTATATAAATAAGTAAGACAATCGGGTACACGGATGTTTAAATGCAGATATTTAATTAAAACAATAAAACGATGTCAGATTTACGGATGTTTAAAACGGAAAACAGAGAAACGAAACAAAAAAAGCGCGGCCTCAAATTTAATTTCGCCGGCCTAAATGCAATATTAGTTAAAATAAAAGCGACAAGATAATTTGTGTAGCAGATGTTTAAAATGCCAAAAAATAGTAGCAGTTCGCGAATTAAACGTCAGGCCAGACTGCGAAATTTTACCCGACCGGATCTGAATAGTGATCCGTGGGATTCGGTTGACGACCAGAATCACCCACATTTTTTTTTGAATTTTCAGATCAGATAACCAACAACAAAATACAAAAATACAAAAAATTAAATTTACTTGACCGGTGGCCGCAGGCCGAATCCACAGTCCCGACCAATCAATTTTTTCCAGTTTTTCAGTGGGCCCAGGAACGATGTCTCGACGAATCAAATTCTTTCCAAATTTGGTAGCCAACACAATAATATAACACACAAAAATCTGGAATTTAACCGAAGGTCGACCGTCTGAGTCGATGACCCGATCCGAATCGGATGTTTTTCAACCCGACCGATTTTCTTCCAAATTACGGATAACCAACAACAAAATGTAAATACACAAAATCGAAATTTGACCGACCTGGTCGATCGACAAACCGCGGGTGATGGACCCGACGAATCAATTAAATTTTTTTCTCGGATAGCCAACAACAAATTATCGAATACCAAAATCACGAAACTTACGACTGACCTGCTCCGCCCAGACCGTGAACAAGGACCTGATTGTGACCGTAAGAACCCCAAAACAACTTTGATTTCGATTTTAGGACCTCAATTCCACAAAAACCGACCAAAACTTCCAGAAACACCTATATTCGACCAAAACTCCCTCTTTTTTCGGACAAAAATCCTCCAAGCAAACCCCCCAACAGATGAACAAAAGGGGTATTTTATAGATGGGTTTTGGGTTTTAGGGGTTGTAGATATGGGTGAAGTGATGGTGGCGGCGATGGAGTGAGTTGGTCGTGACGACAGGTCGCGTGGGTATGAAAGTTGGTTGGTGTCGGCGGCGGTGTCGGCGTCGTGGTGGTGATGTGGGTGTAGGGTCGCGTCGGGGTTAGGGGGTTCGGGAGGTGTGCGGCGACGGGGGCGGGGGTGTGGGTGTGTGTGTGGTTGAGAGAGATGTGTTTGTTGAAGAAGAGAAAGAGATAGGGTTTTTTTTTAATGGGAAGGAATTGGGTATAAGAAGATGGGTTGTGGGCAGTATGGGCCTTTTCGGTTGGGCCTTGGGATGGGGTCCGAAAATGGGTAAAATTGTTTTGGGTTAAGATATAAAATGGGTTATGGATTTAAAAATATAAAAATGGGTTTTATTAAATAAAAGAAAGCTTTGCAAAATTTATAACTTGTAAAGATGATAATATGATAAAAATATAATATTTGTGAAATGCTTGATGCTAAAAAAAAATAAAAATATAAAATGCAATGCCGTTTTGCGAAAATAAAATAACATATAATATTATGATAAAAGTATGATTATGATATAAAATTGCAAATGACAATAAAAAAAGCAAATAATAATGATATATATACATATATAGCCTATATTTTAAAATTGTTTTAAAGTGTCAAAAATATTAAAAATTGCAAATAAAATCATAAAAGATGGGACAAAATTGGGTGTCAACAGCTGTTTTTAATGTGTTGATTCGATTATGATGTAATTCGTCCGTATGATGTAATTCGTCTGTATGATGTAGATAATCATTCTTAGAGCTTACAAGAACCCGTGGAACTTAGATAAATTCGACAACAAGGTTGAAGTTTTAAAAGGAGGCATACTCTAATATTGAGTTGATAATTCGTCTAAGAGGTATGTGAAACTCTTACTTCTTTCTTTTTGGCATGATTTAATGAAATGCAGTGGACGTGCACTTAATTCTTATACAGTTTAATTCCTAATGAGGATTGTTATGAGAAGTGCCTATGATTTTTCAACAAGAGTTTATTATGACATTATTACAATGATTTTATTGAGATTCAGGATGATAATTTTTACTTGCATATGGTTACTCACGATATCTACTCGTGCTAAGTGTTACTACTTCACCTCACCGAGTCTGGGCCGAGGTTACGACTGCGGTACTGACCTTGCATTGTTCACCGAGACCTACTGTAGGGCGGGTTACGTGAGATGAATCCATAGATGAGAGATGATTTACCGAGTCGGCATGGGCCGGGTTATGATATGATTCCACGAGTCCCGCACTAGTGGGCGGGTTACGTTCTGGTATATATATGTATATGGAGCCAGGCATTCATGTTTTCTTGCCTTGACTCTCATTTTTATAAGGCACTGACCGACTTTTATGGTTTATAACACGGTTGGATTTGGATCTGATTTTTATCTTGATCTTTTGTTTACGTTGGCTAATTATGATCTCTTTTACAGACTTCATATTTTACATACTCGGTACATTATTTCGTCTTGACCCCCCTTTCCCTCGAGAAATTTGCGTTTCATGCCGCAGTACATGTGTTCGATTTAGTGAACCTCAGGCCTAGGTTCCTACTCAGCCAGGTTGGAAAGCTCCTTTGATCCGGGCTTTGTCATTTTGGTACCGAATCTCTTTTAGACTTATGTTCGTATTTAGGAACGTGAGGCCTGTCGTCATATATGTCGTTATTATTCTTATAGAGGTGCAGTAGGCGGTGGTGGGTTGTACTTATGTAAGGGTTATGACTCTGTTTTAGTCAGTCATGCTATTGTATTCGATTTGGTGTTTCCATATATATACGTTAGTATCTGTTGGCAGCCTTGTCAAACTGCTGTTATATTATCTATTGGCGGCCTTGTCGGCTTGTTATATTGTGTTGGGTAGTTGTGACTCGCCGAGGGAGAGCAGTGCATTCGGGGGTAAAGGCAAGGGCAGCCTTGTCGGCTTGCCTACCCTGGCATATGTTGTTATTGCGACGTTATGCTGCCGGATTTCAGACTCATTAAGGGTTAGTTGGATTATGTGTCAGGTTAGTATAATGATGTCATTAGGGCGGTTAGTCGCGGCCCGTCGGGTCGGGTCGTGACAGTATGATTATGAGTAATCATTTTGGGTTCCACTTTGGGGAATACACATATTGGTTTGAGACTTCATTTGGTAAAGGAATCGTTCAACAACTTGACAATCTCATTTTAGCAACTTTTCACTTTGCTTTGAAGAATTCTTAAAGAGGAGGAAAAACAATTCCTTTATTTCGTTCATGTGAAGAACCAATTCACTTCTTTCCCTTTCTGTAAATTCATGTTATGCTTGGCCACATTTCCTAATTTGGTTAAAGTTTTCTCCAATATTCGAGGTATGTTAAGGCAAATTATTTCTTTATTTTGACATATTCCATGTAACGAAATAAAAATCGTGATATTGCTCCATAATTTATTCTACTCCTGGTAGTTACGAATATTCATGTTATTGATTCCTATGTTAAAAACATGTCTAGTTATGTTCCTAAGTCCTTATTGAGGCCAACAGAAAAAGGTGTTGACATTCACCGTGTTAGCCAAGGGGGCAAGGATATTATTGTCATTCGATAAATTCAGGAAATGTTTTACTGTTATTCATGCATTTTCATTTGCATTGCATTCATATATTACCCTGGATCACTTGTGCTATGCACACTACTATATGGTAAATATTGTATATATGTAGGGGATATGGGAAAAGGGAAAGGCGTTATATACGCACACCACCTGCAGCTGGTACAGACTATCACGAAAGAATCCGAAGAGGCCAATATGATGTGATGATGTGATGCCCTTGTGTGGCGATATAACCTGATGCCCACAGAGGCGGTTATGGGAGGATTCCCGTGTGGACATTAGTATACCGCATTTGCATTATGCATACATTCATTAACCATTATATGGTATGATGCCCACAGAGATTGTTATGGTAAGGAAGATGCCCGATGAGGCTGATGTATATGGATACTGCATTGTGCATAATATTTAGGCATATGTATTATGGCCCTCAGAGGCATTTACTGCTGGTCAGCTATTTCTGTTTCAGTCGTTGTTATATCCCTGTTATACTATTGTTCATGCCTGACATACTCAGTACATCAGTCGTACTGACGTCCCTTTTGTCGGGGGACACTGCGTTTCATGCTCGCAAGTTCCCATAGGCAGGGTGACGACTCACGTTAGTTGATTGCGGATCCAACAGATTTTTGGTGGAGCACTCCCCTTGTTCGGAGTGTTGGTCTAATTTTGGTATGGTATATTTTGCTTGTATATATGGGTATGGCGGGGCCCTGTTCCCACCTTTGATGTTGCTACTCTAAGAGGCTTGTAGACAGGTGTCCTGTGGATAGTGGTCTTGTATGGCCTTGTCGGCCTTGGTATGAGTATGTATATATATATAAGTTGGTTTTTATGGTTAAGATTTTCCATAATCTTTTTCAGCTTAGTCCGTAATTAATTATGATTAGGTGGTAAATGTACGTTTAGCGGTACCCGGCGGGTGGGATCCGAGTGCCCGTCGCGGCCCTCCAGTTTGGGCCGTGACAAACTTGGTATCTGAGCATGTCTATCCTAGAGAGTCTACAAGCCGTGTCTAGTAGAGTCTTGTTTATTATGTTGTGCACCATACTTATAAGTAGGAGGCTGCCTAACATTTAAGGATGGTTTCCATTCTTTCATCTCATAAATCGTGCAGTAGAGCTGAGTTATAAGTATTTCATTCCTAATCCATTTCGTATTTATAATTCCAGCAATGCCTATAACAAGGAAGAAGTTCAAGAGTATGAGGACATTGGATACAACTGAAGGCGAAGGTACTAGCTGATTGCCACCTGCTAGCGAGGGCCAGAGCGAGACCCTTGGTACGACCTCTTTATATGATTCCCCCAGATCACCACCATCAGGGGAGATTAGTGGAGCGGCAGTACCCCCAGTCCCTCCACCTAATACTCCAGCCGAGGATCATGATATGCGGAGCGCGGTGCAGCTACTGACACAATTGGTAGCCGCTCAGGCCCAACATCAGGTTCCATGTCCTTCTGATAGAGCTGCTAGCGCAAGAGCTCGGGATTTCATCAATCTAGAGCCTCCGGTATTCACAGGAACAACCTTGAACGCGGACCCATAAAATTTTTTGGATCAAGTACAACACACTTTGCGGGTGATGGATGCCACCGATATTGAGTCGGTAAAGTTTGCTTCTTATAGATTGCGGGATGTCGCAGTAACCTAGTATGAAACATGGGAGCAATCTAGGGGACCTCGTGCTCCACCAGCAGGATGGAGAGAATTTTCAGAGGCATTCCTACAACACTTTCTGCCAGTTGAGCTTCGATGGGCCAGGCAGGACAGGTTCCTACTTCTTGTGCAGGGCAGCATGAGCGTTCGAGAATATTGCTTGCAGTTTAATTCATTGGCCCGATATGCTTCTACGATTGTAGCGGAGATGAGTGACCGAGTATATAGGTTTGTTACCGGCTTGGGACCGCACTTGGTTAATGAGTGTACTACGGCTTCTTTGAGTCCGAGTATGGATATTGCTCGCATTCAGGATTATGCACAGAACTTGGAAGATCGTAAGAGGCAACAACGGGAAGATCGAGAACGTGATAAGGGCCAACATAAGAGGGCCCGATCCATTGGTGACGTAGAAGATTTCGGAGATGAGCCCATGCCACAACCTTATGAACGCCCATCCTACCCGGTAGCCAACACATCATTACCATCTATAGGGTCGAGTGCTGATCGGTTTGTTCAATCGGGACCAGATCAGAATTCATAAGCGTCAGAGCCTTGTTATAAAAGGGATGCTATCCAGACGAGACCGCCATTGGCTCGATGCGGGCAGTGTGGTAGGACCCATACATGGCCGTGCCAGCAGGGAGTGAGGGTGTGTTACTCTTGTGGTGAACATGATCATTTTATGCGGGATTGTCCGACAGGAGGCGAAGGTGTTAGAGTTCAGCCGGTCGGATCTGCGGCAGCTTCATCACGATCAGTACGCCCGTCAGGACAGAGTCATCACACATTATCTGGTCAAGGTAGAGGTAGGGGTAGAGCAACTAATTTTGGTGGGGGACAGAATCGTACTTAGGCATTGATGGGACGACGAGATCATGAATCCTCACTTGATGTCGTACAGATACGTTATCGATCTTTTCACATAATGTGGATGTGTTGTAAATTTGGTATGTAACCCGAGTGGATAAGAGGTAACTACACCAGTGGGTGAGTCAGTAATGGCTAGACGGATCTATTGAAATTCTGCATTATTAGTTTGTAGCCATTAGACCCTAGCGGATTTGGTGGAACTAGGAACAATTGTATTTCTGGGCTACGTAACGGGGATTAGATATGTCACCCCAACATTCGAGGACGAATGTTTCTAAGGGGGGGAAAAATGTAACATCCCGAAATTTTGGACAATAATTTGAGCACCTAAATGAAGAAAATAAACCCGAGCATTGGGAATATTTATGTTATATTTACGCATGCTAATAAAGAGATTTGTATATAAAAGGATTAAACCCCGAAAGAATTTTTGGACGTAACAAGTGTGACAACGGGGAGTGGAAATAAATTTGGTGTGTGCATAAAGAGATTATGGACTAGTCTCATATTAAAAAATTATGACATTGAGTATATGAATGTCTTATAATTTATCAAGGTTTAAGTGAATTGGGATCACAGAATTAATTATGTGTGTGATTGATAAATTATACGGAGGCAGATCGCTTAATGAATTAAATAGGCTGCATATTGGGGTATAGGTGGCGCGATTAAGGTGCCCCCACAGCCAAAATATTGGCTAAGTGGGGGGGCATGATTATGAGTAAATATTGTCATCCGATAAATTCAGGAAATGTTTTACTGTTATTCATGCATTTTCATTTGCATTGCATTTATATATTACCCTGGACCACTTGTGCTATGCACACTACTATATGCTAAATATTGTATATATGTAGGGGATATTAGAAAATGGAAAGGCGTTATATACGCACACCACCTGCAGCTGGTACATACTATCACGAAAGAGCCCGAAGAGGCCAATATGATGTGATGATGTGATGCCCTTGTGTGGCGATATAACCTGATGCCCACAGAGGCGGTTATGGGAGGATTCCCGTGTGGACATTAGTATACCGCATTTGCATTATGCATACATTCATTAACCATTATATGGTATGATGCCCACAAAGGCTGTTATGGTAAGGAAGATACCCGATGAGGCTGATGTATATGGATACAACATTGTACATAACATTTAGGCATATGTATTAGGGCCCTCAGAGGCATTTACTGCTGGTCAACTGTTTCTGTTTCAGTCGTTGTTATATCCATGTTATACTATTGTTCATGCCTGACATACTCAGTACATCAGTCGTACTGACGTCCCTTTTGTCGGGGACGCTGCGTTTCATGCCCGCACGTTCACATAGGCAGGGTGACGACTCACATTAGTTGATTGCGGATCCAACAGATTTTTGGTGGAGCACTCCCCTTGTTCGGAGTGTTGGTCTAATTTTGGTACGGTATATTTTTGCTTGTATATATGGGTATGGCGGGGCCCTGTCCCGATCTTTGATGTTGCTACTTTTAGAGGCTTGTAGACAGGTGTCCTATGGATAATGATCTTGTATGGCCTTGTCGGCCTTGGTATGGGTATGTATATATATATAAGTTGGTTTTTATGGTTAAGATTTTCCATAATTTTTTCGACTTAGTCCATAATTAATTATGATTAGGTGGTAAATGTACGTTTAGAGGTACCCGGCGAGTGGGATCCGGGTGCCCGTCGCGGCCCTCCGGTTTGGGTCATGACAAAGGTACGGTCAACCGGAGATTAACGAAGAAGAAGACGAAAACTACAACGACATCTTATCCAAAGGTGGTGGAAGCGACGTGGAGCAATTTGACCAACAAATACCAATTCTAGCCGAAGAACCACAAGAAATTATATAGAAACTAGAACAGGTTTTTTTTCAAATGTAATTTCTTTAATTGCAATTTTACTATGTCATTTGCAACTTTTGAACAACACATAGTTGTAATTTTGACAATTGTATTTGTATTACAAAAAAAATTATATTTCTAGTAAATAATATAAGAGGCACAAAAAATGTTTTGAGATATTTTTATTACACTATCTTGTTCAATTATTGAGTTGTTTATATATATGTTAATTTTTAAAATTAAGTGCCAAAAAAAAAATCCCGATCCCGGCCGGCTAGGACCGCTGCCCTTTTCCGACGGGACCGGAACCGGGACGGGACAACGGCGAATCCCGCCAATCCCACCGTGTACTGATCCCGACCCACCCCGGCCGATCCGTTGGCCACCCCTATTTCAGACGAATCTTTCCCCAAACAGGTAAACTTACACAAAAGATCACAAAGTGGGCATAAGTTAAATGGCGATATCAAAAGCGGATATTTGTGCACTTCAGCCTTTGAATCCAATGTTTTCTCCTCAACAAACCATAAAGTTATAGAAATTAGTAATGTTTCCTTCACTTATAAAATTTTAAATTTTTTCTAAATAAAATGCATATCAAACACAATTCAATTTTTTTTTTCAATGCAACTTCAAAACTTTTTTTTTTTCAAATTTCACAAAAATCTATGTCCAAAAGCTAGCTTAAACATCTGGAAATCATTTGCATCGGAACTCTAGAAGCTGTTATTTCCTAAATGTTACATTCTAAATGGGAACAAATCGCGTTTTAAAGAATTCTCTAATTTAAATATATCAAAACGGCAAAATCAAGATTGACGAGAAACACTAATCTAGCTTTATGAACAACTTAATATCTCTTTGTGAGTTGAATTTCTTTCAGTTCTAGTAAAATGGTGCTCTTTCCCTTCTTTTCATAGCTTAAAACAAGCTTTACCATTCCTAATTCACGTCAAACAACAAATGACGTATGATAATTGAAACCATTAAATAATCAATCCCCCAAGGAATAGAAAAATCAAATAGGGTGTGTGAAGAAAATGATGAAAAGATTTGGAAATTTTTTCTCTGATCTATTACTTCATCACTGTACATCTATTCATACACGAGCAAAGGAATAAAAAATGTAACTAACTACTAGAATTGTAATTATCCTATTGACTGACTAAAATAAAAATAAAAGAATTTACTTACAATTATGTTACACAACTGTACTCTTTGATGGCTGTGATTCGCTCTTGTTTGGCATGCGTATGGTCCAAGATTGTCAGGTTTTAATAAAGGTGGGACAAGTTGATTTTGCTTTGTTGTCATCGAACTCAATTTTGAAACTGGGAAAACAATTTTTCCCCCTGTTTGCCTTCAACAGCTCTGCTTCTCTTCTTCCTTGCTCAAATGGAACAATGGACAATTTAGACTCAGAACAGGAGCAAGTGTCATCATCCTTTAACAGTGTGTTCGGTAGGAAGGACATTGTTTTCCATGGAAAGTGTTTTTTAGAAAAATAACTAATTTTGTTTTTGTGTTCGCGGGTACATAAATAAAAAAAATTATTTTAAAAATATTTATATATAATTTTGACAAATATTATGGGAGATGAAGGTGGAGACAATAGTACGGGTGGTAAGGATGTGGGCTACGGGGATGTTGGTGAAGATGATGTGTGTTGGAGGGGAGATGACACAATATGTAGAATTGTATTAATCTCCCTTAGGGAACCTTTCTCATTAATACAATAAATATAGTGTGTATAATATGAAATACTAATACAAAAGAGATCCTATAATTACCATAATTATACAACACTAATAATTACAATATATGGTGAATATTCTACTAATATTCTCTAATACACCCCCTCAGTCGGAGCGGGAGGAGGTCGGACGCTTAGATTGGAACTGAAGTCAAGGAATAATTGTCTAGGTAGTCATTTAGTGAATATATCTGCATATTGATATGAAGAAGGCACATACAATACCTTGACATGTCCGATAACAACCTTATCACGAACAAAGTGTATATCTATCTCAATGTGTTTGGTTCGCTGATGCTGAACGAGATTTTGAGATAAATAAACAGCAGATATGTTATCACAATAGACTATGGACATCTTACGCAAAGGACACTGAAGCTCCAAAAGTAGATTTCGGAGCCAACAGATCTCAGCAACAACATTTGCAACGCCTTTGCACTCGAACGGGATAATGTGGCATGTCTCTTCGCAGACCATGAAATTAAATTATCCCCTAAGAATACACAATAGCCGGAAGTGGAGCATCGCGTGTTCGGACAACCTGCCCAATCTGCATCCGTATATGATAGTAACCTGGTAGGTGCAGATGGGTATAAATGTAATCCATGATCAAGTGTGCCCTTAATGTATCTGATGATACACTTAAAGACAGTAAAATGGGGCTCCCTGGGGCATGCATGAACATACACACTTACTGAACATCATAAGCAATATCAGGCCTAGTGAATGTAAGATATTGTAGTGCACCTGCAACACTCCTGTAAGGTGTGGGATCGGATACCGTATTACGATCAACAACACTAAGCTTTGATTTAGTGTCAACTGGAGTGGACATAATCTTGCAGTTTGCCATTTTAGCCCTGTGTACTATCTCCTCTGCATACTTATGTTGACATAGAAACATAGAGTCTGCAGATTTAGTCACAGATATCCCCAAAAAATAACTCAGCTTTTCCAAATCGGTCATGGCAAATTCGGCTTTGAGCAATGCAATTATCTCATTTTTCAACATATCAGATGAGGCAGTAAGCTCAATGTCATCCACATATAATAATAAATAAGCGATGGTGTTACCTCGATGAAAGATGAAGAGAGAATTATCACACTTGCTACATGCAAATCCAATTCGCATAAGATACTGTGTAAAATGATCATACCATGCTCTAGGGACTGTTTCAGACCATAAAGTGGCTTACGGAGACGACATACATACTGAGGGGCTGCTGGATGGACAAAACCAGGTGGTTGGTGTATGTAAACAGTTTCTTCTTTCAAGTCCCCATATAAAAATGCATTTTCACATCAAGCTGATGAATAAGCCAATGCTTACCCATAGCAATACTCAGAACGGTGCGAATGGTAGCCGGTTTAACAACCGGACTGAATGTCTCACCATAGTCAATAATCTCATGCTGATTAGTACCATTAGCCACAAGTCTCGCGTAATATCTCTCTAGGTCACCAATGTATCTGAATTTGTGATGAAAAATCCACATGCATCGGATCACATTCACCCCCTCTGCTCTAGGAACCAAATCCCAAGTATGCTATTTTGTCAAAGCATTAAATTCCTCACACATGGACTTATTCCAATTAGAGGTCTTGTTTGGCTAATTTTGAGTTTTTAGGAAGTGGGGATATGGTTTGGGTTGATAGGTTAAATTGGACTTTGGGTTTGAAAATCCCGTGTTGGACACGGGTTTCCACACACTGTGAGGGTGCTGGCTGGGTAAGGGTGTTGGGGGTCGTATCTGGTGCACTTTTGGTGGTCGAACTCGTGGTTGGTTTAGATCGAAGGGTCAGAATACTGTCGGGTGAGGGAGGCGGTCTGGTTAATCGGTACATTGACGATTGGTAGTGTGGTTGTCGATCTGGGTGGGTCGAGGTCGGGTGTAGTTTCTGGATTGGGTTTGGTCGTCGGTCTCGGTATATCGAGGCTGGCTGTGGACGATGAAGTGGGGTATGGTGTCGGAGGTTAGAAGGGGTCTGATAATAGGGTTAGGTGGGTAGTTGCCGGTGGTTGGAATAGCTGCGTTGTGGTGGTGATACTGCGGAGACAATGTATTTTCTGAGACGGGGGGCCGACTGCTAGTAGTCGTGATAGTCGGCGGTGACAATGATAGAGGTAGAGCAGGTGGTATAGGCGTCATAATGCTTGTTGGGTAGCAGTGGGTAGCAGAGACGGGGTGAAGGTGGTAGTTGAGGACGGACCAGTGGCAGCGTGGCGAAATGCTTGTTGGACAAGCGATGATGGGTCAGAATCTTCAAAGAAATGGTAATCAGTGACTCAGAATTTTTTAATGTTGTCGAACGGGAACACATACTCAGCAAAAGTAACGTGGCGAGAAATTATGATTTTGTCGGTGGAGAGATCATAGCACAAGTATCCCCTATGGTTTGACGGGAAACCTAGGAAGGCGCACATAGTAGATCTTGGTGCCAATTTGTAGGGGGCCGTGGATGTCACCGAAAATTCTAAGATAGTCATAGGTAGGGATCCGACTGTAGAGAATTTCGCTGGGTGTCCTATTTTGAATCGAACGGGTAGGTAAAATGTTGAGAATGAGTTCTACCATTTTTAGTGCATATACCCAAAAAGTAGGAGGGAGAGACGCATGAAAAAGGAGGGTACAAATTATATTATTAATGGTTCAGAGAATTCTTTCGGCTTTACCATTTTGAGGGGAGGTATATGGGCACGAGAAACGAAAAACCCGCACAGAATTCATGAAATAAGGAATTATTTAACTCACGACCATTATCACATTGAAACGATTTTATGTTTTTTGAAATTGCATTTTAACCAGTGTACGAAACTTAACAAATTTGGAGAACACTTGAGATTTGAGTTTGAGTGGGTATATCCAAAGAAAGTGAGAGAAATCATCCAAAAATACCAGATAATATTTGTGGCCTAAGTTGCTAGTTACGGGAGATGTCCATAAATCAGTGTGAATAATATCAAAGGGAGAGAAAGTAGTACTTATAGAAGTCGTAAACGGTAGTCTAATGTGTTTTCCTAACTGACACGAGGAGCAACTCTGAGAAAGGCTCCCTTTGTTACATTGGATCAAATTTTGGTTTCTAAGAGAATAAAAAATGTGTGAACCCTGATAACCAAGTCTACTATGCCACGTTGAGGGAGATATAGTTGTTAGAATGGTGGGAGGAGTGACACTAGCAACGGATGTGGGTAGGAAAGGATATTGGTCTCCTTTGCTATTGCATCTCGTAAGGAGTTTTCCAATACGGAGGTCAGTTACAGAAAATCCAAACGGATCAAAGTTAATTGAGATAGAATTATCGGTGGCAAATTTTCTAACGAAAATTAGATTTTTGATGATGTTTGGGGCATAAAAGACGTTTTTTAAGAGAGAAGTTGGGATGCAGTGGTGGGGTAAGAGTGGTCAAATCCTTGAATTGGAATGCGATAACCGTTACCGACCATAATAGACTTCGGAGTATTTAAATTTCGCAGTTGAGTAAGATTACCAGAATTATTGGTGAGGTGAGATGTGGCGCCCGTATCTATATACCACGCGTTATCGGGCTTTCGAGGAGTCAATGTGTTGAAATCCTGGCCCAAATTGGATTGGGAAATTCTCGGAGTGGACTGTTGGGCCCCAGAATATTGGGTCGGATAGAGGTGCCCTGTCTGCAGATTAAAATGGGCCGCAACTGCTGGGCTATGGCTAGAGGCCGCAACTGTTGGGTTGTTTCTGGCGGCTGCTGGGCTTAAGTTGGAGGCCCAATTTGCAGGCCAGTCCTATCTGCCATTCCTGCGGCTGTCTACTGTTGCTTCTGGTGCTGTTTCCTGCCATGAAGGCTGCCGGAGAGGGGGAAAAAATTAGGGGAGGGGTTCGGCATGCAGGCGCAGTGTATATGGGCAGAAACAACCGTATACGGGGTGTATAACGGCCTAGAGAGGCTGTATACAGGTGGTATACAATGGCAGTTAGGGTATATCAGTCGTATCCAGAGTGTATACCGGCGTGTATAGGCTATATACGAGGGGTATGCAACTTGGTTAAGAGATATGGAAAGAAATGAGGATGTATATCAGCAATATTCATGCGATATACGGTCATTTCGTCGCGGGAAACGGACAGAGGTGGGCGGCCGAAACTAGGTTTTAGGTTGGGAAGGATTTTTGGCTTCCGATACCATGTAGAATTGTATTAATCTCCCTTGGGGAGCCTTAATCATTAATACAATATATATAGTGTGTGTATAATGTGGAATCCTAATACAAAACAGATCCTATAATTACCATAATTATGCAACACTAATAATTATAATATTCTACTAATATTCACTAATACAATTAATGTAGAATACCACTTGTTGAACTTTTTTCCTACTTTACTAGGACCAACCCAACAAGAAAAAAAATAGATATATTTTTCACAAATGTCAAAGTTTTACTTATGGCCGGAGCACTAAATTTGTCTTGTAAAAGTGCCTCCAATCATTCTTGCATGGACACTTTTTTTTTATATCCAGCTTTCCGGCTTACGCCAGACTATTTCTGGAGATAGTAATCCCGGTCTCTCAACACTACTATCAGTAAATCGCGAGATGTGCCTGAATGACCACAGTTTTGAGAACATATCAACTGATATCACCTATAAGGTCCTATCCCAGAAGAGAGCAAATTGTTCCCACCAGGGTTCGAACGCGCGCTGCAGGCCTCCAGTTGAATTTTAAGTTTCCTCCTTTGCCATCCAGCTATCCCGGGGAACCACTTTTTTCTTTTCTAGACTGACGAAACACAAACATTATTGAGTAGTATAGGTCTAGCCCTAGGAATAGCTTTTTATAGATTTTATATTATGTGAACATTAGACATATGGAGGTCATGTAATAAATCACATGACGTTGTCATCATTCTTTGGCAGATGGTGTAGTACATGTTTTGTTGTACGTCAATTTTATGCTAAATATCCAATTTATGCCGAATCCAACTCTATCTTCTTGGAAGAAGCCCTAAATGACAAGGCCCTTAATCCTATCTCCTTCAGACTTGCATGAGATTGTCATGTAGCACATTTTTATTGGTCCATTCCATGTACAATTTTGTTAAATCCCATTCGATTTCGGATGTGCGATACTCATTTTAGAGTCTAGATTAATTTAAATTCGTGTCAAGTAAGGCTCATCCAGAACTAAACCGCATAGTAGGTTTTTTTCATTTTTAACTCAAATTCGAACCACTGATTAAAGGTGGAATCCTATCCATCCTACCATAATTCGTTAGAGTTGTAATTTATATTTGTAGGATTTTGTTGGGTACAAAGAACATAAGTAAGGCGCAACGGAAGTTTAAAAGTTTGATTTCTTACTTACCCCACAACATTTCTGGTATGGTTATACAACAATTAAACTTGTAAACATAAGACATACACTTACAAGTTAGTATTATATGGAATCTTTATCTACTATAAGGTGCACACGCGGTTGCCCTTCTGATTGCAAGCTCCAAGCTTCAATGTATTTCTCCTTCGGAAAGCTAGGAAATCCGGCAGAGGTTCGAGAGAGTATTTGATTCTAAGTCTCTAAGGCTTAGAATGATTTTAAGAAATTGGTGTCTAAATGATGAGGTGAATGCCTCTATTTATAGTTGAAAAATAGGTCAAAACCGGATTAGGGTTTGACCTTGGGCCTGACCCAAAATTCGAGGTAGAGGCGCTGCGGCCCTAGGGTATGGGCGTCGAGGCGCTCGACGTGCTCCTGCACTGTCTCGATTTATTTTCATGCATTCTTAATTAAATCCAAAATCCAATTTTGACTTAATTAAAACAATCATCATTCATTTAAATATCTCGATTCCAAATAGAACATTTAATTACTCTCTCAATACATCCTTAGATCGAAATGGACAATCGACATAGTGTGACCCTACATGCCTTCTCATATAGACATTAATCAAATTAAGGTCTACACGGAACTCCTAGACGGCGCCGGAAGACGAACTCAATATGTGAAGTACGTTTACGCGAATCCAGTAAACTTAACCATTATGTGGTAATATAAAATCCTTTCATTCACGACATACCCGATCAAGCTTAGGATTTCTCAAGTGTCTATCCAGATGGCTTAATCATTGTATCTCATCTATATTAGTTGACGACTAGACCATATTCTAAATATGTCTATTGCGTTGGCCAACGACTTAGTCAACCTAATATCACTGAGAATCCGAGTGTTATCTCGAATATACATTCGAGGAATGAATCCTAATCTTGGCTCAACTACCACACTCAATCCACATCGTAATGTACCCAATACAAGCCGTATCTCAACCTATAAGGCATTTGAGCTTAGGACGGGATCAAAGTACATTACTTTGTAGACAAGGCGTGTATTGACCTCAACTCTAAGGACTTCTATCTCTCACACGTTGATCATACTTTAGACAAGTATAACAAATAGTATATCAGCAGGGTATACTAATACTTCCAAAGTATTCATGTGTCCATCACGAGTAGCCATTACTCGTAGCAGGTGAGACATACTACATCCTCTAAGTGTCATTCTAGATGATCATTAGTCGATGCTATTTTAAGAGTTACACTCTATCATGAATATCTTACTCTATTAATGACAACATAAGCTCAAGGGATGCACATTAATGAATAATTACAAACAATCAAATAACAATTCAATAATTACAAATGTCAAAATATTAGTCTCTCCATTAATAATAATATGAATGTGTATAAAGTACATTTATCCTAATACAGATTGTCTCCAGGACATAAATATACTTTCAATATTTAGCGTCTACTCCCACATTATTGTGTGTCTAATATAATTTGTTAAGAAAAGGAAGGAAGCAAGTTTACAGTTTTGCATAAGAATATTTACAAATCTTGAACCATACACATAAAATATCAATATCGTATGGTCATTTAGATTTGCCGGTCAATTATTGTGCTGCTTGTAGGGATATTGATCTTTGGTTTTACTTTAGTTAAATAGTACTAGTTCTCAATAGCGATTCACAAACTGACGCATGAGATTCACTCTTTACTTAGGAATAGAGAGGGAAACATAGCATGTCACAAAAGCGAGGCGAGAGTTGAAACCCTACTACGAGAGGGACACCTCGCGAGCCGGGCTTTTAAAGATGAGACCTTTTGGCGGAAAAGTAGAAGTCTATCCACACTAACTGAATCTTTAGGGAAGGATAATGGTGCAAATTGGCCTTTTCCCTTCAATAAGGCAAGTACATCCCCTATCTGATTCCAAAATTACATTTCTCTTCTAAACACAAATATTCACCCTAAAAGTAGGAGTATTAAAAGAGGTATCCTAAATAAAGAATAATTTTAAGAGAAAATTGAAAAAAAAAAAAGAGGTAACCAAATAGGAGTATATAGTATTTATCTTCTAAACAACAAAAAATATTTTAAACACTTTCGTGTAATTTTAAGTTTAATTTAAAAATTACAATTAGAAACAGATGAGAGATAACAATAATAATGGTCAACTAAACAACAGTGTAAAAGATGTTCTCATCATATTATATATGTTCTTATGTAGGCATAACTAATACTACTATGTGTTGGTTACAAAGGTACAGGAAATGGAAAATTACAAGTAATTGCTAAGTATTACAAGAACTGAAATTACAATTCAACAACAAACTGAAAATTACACAGAACTCGAAGAATAAAATGGAACAGTTTTCGGTATGCTGAGTCGAGTGTTTGCACTCTGTCTTTAAGACAATATTGCCCCGTATGTATCATTTCTACGTCCTGGACAATTGTCTCTCAAGATAAAACAGCAAGTGAACAAATGAGCAAAGGAATCTCAAGTGTTACCGTGAAGAATTTGAGTAATGAAATGATGCTGGAAGGTTGTAAGGAAGACTGAATTCGTTTCTGTTTGTGTGTTAAGTGTAGCTCAACAATGGTGACAATGGGTCATTTATATAGTTGAAGGAGAGGCTTATGAACTGCCCACATAAGTGTCATTACTGGCCAAGTAATGACAATTATGGAGGTAGTAAACTATTCACCAAAATAAATGGTGAATTTGATGTGCAACGGATGGAATTTAGGAAGAGTAATTCAGCCAAAATAAATGGCTGAATTGAGTGCTGTTGACGTTCTGTTCTCTGCCAAATCTGATTTTCTTGAAACTTCAGGGACCAAACTGTACATCTTGAAACTTCAGGTCCAAACTATACATATGAAAGAATTCTGGTCCAAACTATACATATGAAGGAATTTTGGTCCAAACTATACATATGAAAGAATTCTGGTCCAAAAAGATAATATTAGAAGAATCCCACAGCCCACAACCCACAAACCCGGAACCGGACGGGACTGGCGGGCGGCGGCGGCACGCGTGTGGGCTTTCCTCGAACCGAAGAACATCTAGGTCCTCCCTCCTTTAAACACATGGGATACCCCTTGGGGTCCCAAACCCCAAGCCAACTTTGATACTTATAAACAAAACAATTCTTTCTTCCTCCACCGATGAGGGAAAATTGATCTCAATACCACACTTTTCCATGCTTCAAACACCTCACTTCGTGGACCAATATCTCTTTCATTTCTCAATGAAATTTGACGATCCTTGGCCCTACGGTTATCTACTTACTTAGTAGATTATGCACGTGTGAAGAACCAGATTCTCCAACATGCGTAACACTAGTGTTTAAGCCATTAAAGTTGGTCGGACGCAACTCCCGCCAAAGGCAAATTTCCAACTATCCCCTCTTAAAAGAGATTTTAGCGCACTCACATGGTGTCTTTTCATTTCCAGCAATATTTCAGCGGACCGATATTGCATAAGGAGAGGTAGCTTCAGCTTTGAACCTTCCATAGTTAAATACCATCGGACTTACTTACTGCGCGGTGAACGTGATGTCTTGAACCGTCAGTGTTTAGTGTAAGCCAAGTTAATAGTACCAACACAATAAATTCCCTTACTCTCTTCTTCGTAATGTTTTGTCCATTGTGTCCATGGACAACTTCTTGGATTCTTAAGTGCGTTCATTTGAGGCGGCCCGTCTTCGCACTTAAATAGGTGGTCTCCTACAAGGTATCCTGCTATACCCCACTTCACAAGTGTTAGAAACCATTAAAAGTTTCCCAAAACCTAACCTCAACTGTTGAGGATCATTAAAGATTTTGAAAACTTAACCTTTACCCATACTGCAGATAACACTTAACGTCTATCGCGGGAACGACTTTGGATTTGGTGTTTCTTTACAGAAATCACTATCCGAAGTGGTCATGCTTCCACTGAAGCGATCAATTGAACCTTTACAACTTAGTTTTCACATTGAACCAAATTACTAGGATCTCCAGTTAGTAAGGTTGGGTTACCACCGTATTGGTCCTTATTCTTTAGGTTTAAGCCCATTCCCCTAGACAGGCAGACCATCTGATCCTTGGGTAAGACCTTTGTCAATGGGTCTGCTATATTATCCTTTGACTTAATGTAATTAATGGATATTATACTCGTGGTGATCAGTTGCCTAACGGTCTTATGCCTTCGTCGAATATGACGAGACTTGCCGTTGTACATAGCATTATGTTCCCTTCCTAGAGCCGACTGGCTGTCGCAGTGGATCATTACCGAAGGTACGGGTTTGTTCTAATATGGAACATCCTCTAAGAAGTCATGAAGCCACTCAGCTTCTTCTCCTGCTTTGTCTAAAGTGATACACTCATATTTCATTGTGGATCGGGCGATGCAAGTTTGCTTAGAGGATTTTCAAGACATAGCCCCATCACCAATTGTAAATACATACCCACTGGTGGACTTGGTGTTCTCTATATCAGATATCCAGTTTGCATCACTGTACCCCTCTAGTACAGCTGTATATCCTGAATAATGTAACCCGAAAGTTAACGTGTATTTCAGGTATTGTAATACCCGATTCAACGCCTTCTAGTGATCATCACTCGGATTACGGGTAAACCTAGCCAACTTATTGACTGCATAAGCAATATCAGGTCGGGTGCAGTTTGTTATATACATCAAAATACCGATCACCTGTGCATATCGCTCATGGTATACATGTGCACTAAGATTTTTATCAAGCTTTTGATTTGTATCCATTGGTGACTTTATCGGTGAACTGTCTAACATCTCAAACTTTCTCAAAACATCCTCGATGTAGTGAGACTGAGATAAGACTAGTCCGTCAGACGTCTTAGAGATTTTTATCCCTAAGATGACATCTGCGATACCCATATCCTTCATGTCGAATCATTGTTTCAACATGTTCTTAGTCTCTAGGATTACCCTAGGACTGATTCCTGTGATCAACATGTCGTCTACATACATGCATATGATAACAAATGAGCCAGAGTTACCTTTCGTGTAGACACATTTATCACACTCATTAATGGCGAAATCCTTCGATAGTAGAGCACTATCAAATTTTTCGTGCCATTGCTTCGGGGCTTGTTTCAGCCCATACAGAGATTTGACAAGTCGACAGACTTTCTTCTCTTGCCCTTGAACCACATACCCCTCGGGTTGGTCCATATAAATTTCTTCTTCTAAATCACCGTTTAGGAAGGCGGTCTTGACATCCATTTGATGTATCTCAAGGTCACGCAAAGCTGTGATCGCAATGAATACACATATGGATGTCATCCGGGATATCGGGGAGTATGTGTCAAAGTAGTCAAAACTTTCTGTCTGCTGATAGCCCTTGACTACCAACATGGCCTTGTACTTATCTATAGACCCATCTACTTTATATTTCCGTTTGAGTATCCATTTACAACCCAACGATTTATTTCCCAGAGGAAGATCAACCAACTCTCAAGTATGGTTATGCAGAATGGAGCCTATTTCACTCTCAATAGCTTCTTTCCAGAGCGGTGCTTCTGGAGTTGAAAACGCCTTAGCAATTGTCCTTGGTTCATCATTAACCATATAAGCTACAAAGTCAGGACCGAAGGATTTATCCT
The DNA here is from genome assembly GCA_029783415.1 of Anisodus acutangulus. Taxonomy (NCBI): domain Eukaryota; kingdom Viridiplantae; phylum Streptophyta; class Magnoliopsida; order Solanales; family Solanaceae; genus Anisodus; species Anisodus acutangulus. The sequence continues at coordinate 26,125,994 of CM056491.1, forward strand.
TCATGGCCCTTTTACTTCGCCTTAGATCCATCTCTGTAGTCTCCAAGTTCTGAGAATTTGGAACACTAGATTTTGGAAGTTCAGCCATCTCGAGATCCGCTAAATCTGAACCATCTAGATCTGGGCCGTCAACGACTCCCGGCTCTTGAGACCTTTGTTCATAACTTTGTTTGCGAGAGGTTATGTCTTTTTCCTTTCTAGGAAAGGTACCTTCAAAGAATTGAGCATTCCTTGATTCCATGATTGTACCCTGGTGGATATCTGAAATATCTGACTTATGCACTAAGAAGCGATAAGCACTAATATTATTTACATATCTGATGAGTATGCAATCTACATTCTTAGGCCCAATCTTGACCTGCTTTGGCTTGGGTACTTCAACATTTGCCAAACAACCCCACACCTTAAAATATTTGTAGGTGGGTTTCTTTCCCTTCCATGATTCATATGGAGTTTTGTCCTTACCCTTATGTTGGACTCTGTTAAGAATCGTATTACCGGTAAGGACGGCTTCTCCCCACATGTTTTGGGGAAGACCAGAATTGATAAGCAAGGCATTCATCATTTCCTTCAATGTGCGGTTCTTAAATTCCGCCACACCGTTCGATTGAGGTGAGTATGGAGTCATCGTTTGATGAACAATGCCTTCTTGGGCACAATATTCCTTAAATGGCGCTACGTATTCTCCCCCTCTATCGCTACGAATGGATTTAATCTGTAGGCTTAGTTGGTTCTCAACTTCTGCTTTGTAACGTCGGAACGCTTCAAAGGCTTCATCCTTACTTTTCAACAAGTAAAGGTAACAATACCTTGTGCTATCATCAATGAATGTCACAAAGTACTTGTTCCCCCCTCTAGTTTGTGCGAACTTCAAATCACATATATCTGTGTGAATAAGTTCTAGAGGAGCGGTATTCCTTTCGATGGATCGAAAAGGAGGCTTGGTGAGTTTTGCCTCTACGCACACCTCACACTTATGTTGAGGGTTTACGTCGACAGACGGCAACAACTCCAACTTTACCAGCCTTTGGATAGACTTGTAGTTAATGTGTCCTAATCTATGATGCCATAAATTAGAAGACTCAAGCAAATAAGAAGAAGGTTCAACTTTATTACTTGGACGCATTACAGACATGGCATTCACTTTGAAGAGGCCTTCACAGACGAAGCCTCTCCCCACAAAAGTGTCATTCTTAGTGAGTACAAACTTATTGGATTCAAACACTAGCCTAAAACCAGCATTAACCAATAAAGGTCCTGAAATTAAATTTCTTCTAATCTCAGGGACGTGCATCACTTCCTTCAGAGTGAGCTCCTTTCCGGAAGTCAACTTCAGGATCACCTTTCCTACCCCAGCACGTCAAAGGAAGCCTTGTTGCCCATGAACAACTTCTTGTCGGTGACTGGTGTGTATGTGGAGAAGGCATCTCTGTTGGAACAAATGTGTCTGGTAGCACCTGTGTCTACCCACCACTGCCTCGGATGCTCGACCAGGTTCGCTTCAAGCACCACTACCGAGAACTCTTCAATCATGTCATCCAGGAACATGTCCTTGACGATGTTAGCATGCGCCTTGTCGTTAGACTTGGCTTTCTGTTGGTGCTCAGTCTTGGGCTTGCGGCATTCCTTGATCTTATAACCAGGTTTCCCACAGTGGTGACAGTTACCTCTGAACATCTCCGCTGCGTGGGCCTTGTCGTCTTTCTGGAACTTCCGCTTCTTGCTTGGGTTCCCTTTGGCCTCAGCCAGATTTGCCTTTGCCTCAGCAGGTTATTTACCCCTAGGCAATGCCTTCTTATTATCTTCCTGAATTTGGAGTTTGATAATAAGCTCTTCAAAGGTCATCTCCTTTGTCTTGAGTTTCAAGTAACTCATAAACTCATTCCACGAAGGACGTAACTTTTCAATCAGCGATACAATCAAAAATTACTCATTTGGTTTCATTCCTTCCAAATACAGGTGATGTAAAATCATTTGGAATTCCTGGACTTGGGACATCACTGTCTTACTATCCACCATTTTGAATTTAGAAACTTCCCAATGATGAACGTTTTAGTACCTGCATCTTGTGCGTTGTACTTCTTTTACCGTTTTTCCCACAACTCTTTGGCAGTGCCAACGGTGCAATAGACCGTGTAGAGAGGGTCTGCCAAGCAGTTCAGTATGTAATTCTTATGTGCCAAGCTGTTTGATGCATGGAATCATAGCGATTTTAAGGTTGGCTTGAGACTTATAAACAAAATAATTCTTTCTTCCCCCACCGATGAGGGAGAATTGATCTCAATACCATACTTTTCCATGCTTGAAATACCTCACTTCGTGGACCAATATCTCTTTCATTTCTCAATGAAATTTGACGATCCTTGGCCCTACGGTCATCTACTTACTTAGTAGATTATGCACGTGTAAAGAACCGGATTCTCCAACATGCGGAACACAAGTGTTTAAGCCGTTAAAGTTGGTCAGACTCAACTCCCGCCAAAGGCAAATTTCCAACAGAATTCAATCCTCATACCTCCCCACCCCCAACGCACTCACCCAAGGAAGTTAAAAAGCAGTAAAAGGAAGAAACTTCGTACTTTGTTTTTAAAATAAATTCTCATTTTGATCTACATTTACTTTGAATCCCTAATGATTTATGTACTTCTATAGACATCAGGAGAAGAAAATTATAAGTATTCTCCTTGAATTGTTTTCTTCTAATATTTGGATCGTAAATAATGGATCTTAGGACTAACTCAACTCCAAAAGCTAGCTTGTAGGGTGAGGATTGTCCAAGTCCATATAAGGAGTCCTTGTTCCCATTCCATTTCCGATGTGGGACTCTTAACACTCCCCTGCACGCACAGACCCCATTAGTTGTAGCGTGGATGACATAATTTGGGGATCCAACATCGGTGAACATAAAATTGAGTTAAGAACCATAGACTTCAATATACCCATTAACAGAGAATACCATAGAGTTCTTGAGTTAAGAACTTACATGTTGCAAATTTTTTAGTATCCGGAAAATAATGACAAATGAAATTAATTCAAAAAATCGGAGATCTTTAATTTCCTGCAACATTTTACGGAAAAAAAAGAGAATCGGTCATAAAATATGCATCCACCTGATATTTTTAAGAAATATTATTGTTTTGGAGGAAAGGGTGAAGCATGTATTGTCAAACTTTCACTCCAATTAAGGACCAGAAATATGTTTGTTTCTGTTAAGAGTCTCACATCGGATATGGAATTGGAATATGGACTTCTTATATGAACTTGGACAATTCTCACCGTACAAACTAGCTTTTGGAGTTGAGTTAGAACTAAGATCCATTATTTACATGGTATCATAGTCAAATTCATTCCAATTTTTTATTCACCGATGTTGGGCCCCCAAATTATATTATTCACGCTTCATTTAACAAGGTCTGGGCGTGCGGGGGAGTGTTAAGAGTCTCACATCGTATATGAAATGGGAACATGGACTCCTTATATGAACTTGGACAATCTTCACCCCACAAGCTAGCTTTTGGAGTTAAATTAGGCCCAAAATCTAGCTTTTGGGGTTGATTTAGGCCCAAAATCTAATTTTTGGAGTTGAATTAGGCTCAAGATCTATTTTTTACAGTTTCAACATCATAAAATAAATCAGTAGATATTCAACTATGGCTGCAAAAAAGCTGGATTATTTCCTATCAAAATATTAGAAAGAAAGACTCATAAGATTTTGTAGCAGAATTTGTACGACATTTCAAAAGACCAATTTGTTTGATCAATATCATAATAAGAAACAAATTTAAAGGCCTTAAGATAGTTCATAAGAGAAACTAATGACCTTAGGCTTAGACATGAAAGCTTCAGAGAACAAAGGAGGAAAAAATTATTTTGTATATGTTAGCATTTGTTATTTGGGATAAAATGTCCCACATTGGAAAATCACTCATATGTCTTATGTATTAGACCCTATATAAAGGGATGTAATTGATTTTCTTTTACTCACCAATTCACTATCAATAATATGCTTATTTTCTTTTCTTTACTTTTGTTATTGTTTTGTAAGGATTCATAAATTATATGAATTCTAGCATGGTATCAGAGAGAATAAAATAATATTAATTTTAAATTAATATTATATTAAATTATTGGCCGATTCTACCGCCTATTACATAAATTCTTTCATTATGATATTGGTCATTTTTACCGCCTATTACATAGATTCTTGCATTATGATATTGGCCGGTTCTACCGCCTATTACATAAATTCTTGCATTATAATATTGGTCGGTTCTACCGCCTATCTTGTTAGTTTCGCTTTTCTGATTTCGCTATTTGTGTTCGTTATTATTAATTTGGGTTCTTGTTCTGATCGATTCCACCACTTCCGCATTTTGATTGGTGAGATCTGCCCTAACTCTGGATTTCTTTGTTGATGTTGCATAATTAATTTTTTTTGGACACTCTCATCTGTTATTTGAAAATTGGGATTGTTGCTTGTTATTTAGGATTTTCCTGTTTAAGTTATTTTCGATGGCTAGAGGTGACGATTCATTACAATCTATTGGTGTTCGTGTAGATGGAAAAAAATTATTCATATTGGAGCTATGTAATGATAATTTTTTTGAAGGGTAAGGGACTTTGGGACTATATTTCTGAAAAAGGCAAATGTCCTAAAACTGAAGATGAAAAATTTGATGTATTATTTCGTATCTGGGAGACCAATAATTCAAAGATTATTACTTTGATCAATAACTCTATTGAACAAAGAATTGGTGTCAAATTGGCTAAGTTCAAAAATGCTAAAGAGATTTGGGATTATTTGTCAAAACTGTTTGTGCAGAAGAACTTTGCTGTTAAATATCAATTACAATTTGAAATTCGTGTACTAGTACAAAATGATTTGAGTATTCAAGATTTTTTCTGTGCAATGACTACTCTTTGGGATAAATTAGCTTTAACGAAATCTGTTGAATTACAAGCATGTGATGCTTATATTAAATGTAGAGATGAAGACTGTTTTGTTCAACTATTGATGGGTCTTCGCCCAGAATTTGAAAATTGTCGTTCAGGTCTTTTGCACTGCAAACCCTTACCGTATGTTAAAGATGTGGTAAATTAACTCATGGCCGAAGAAACTTGTTTGAAGACTCCAAAGGGGGTGCATACTGCTTCTAATTCCGTCTTGACAACTTCTTCCTCTGCACTGGTCTTTGCAGCCCATACACACGCCAGTATAAAACATCTGTTATAGGTAATTGTAATTATTGCAAGGAACCAGGACACTGGAAAGATCAATGTCATGAGCTACGAAATACGTCAGGTTGGAAGCCTCCACAGTCAGGACAAGGTTGGAAGCATCCGCAGTCAAGGTCACAAGGACGGAAGCCTCTGTAATAATATCATAGTGGGCAACATAATTCATACTCTGAGGTCAATCCCAGAACTCGTACCCACCTACTTAGGCTGCCTTTGTGCCCTCTATTGATCACTTAGCTTCAGAAACTCTTGTAAGTCACAGTATTGATTCTATAACTGACCAATTTCAGAAGTTCCTCGCCTTCCATCAGTTTCAAAGTAATCCCCAGTCTTGTGCTCTTTCTGATCCTTTCGGTCCATCACCATCTATTGGTTCATGTATCAATTCTTCTTCTTGGATTTTGGACTATGGAGCTGAAAATCACATGTCTCCTGATTCTTCTGATTTTATATCTATGTCTTGTGACCCCTCATCCATTTCTATTGTGACTGTTGATGGCACACCTATGCCATTGACATGCATTGGTACCATTCATACATCCACTATATTTTTACCTGATGTTTATTGCATTCCCAACTTACATATAAATCTTGCTTCTACTAGTCAAATATGTGACTCTGGCTACCGATAGCCCTTGACTACCAACCTGGCCTTGTACTTATCTATAGACCCATCTGCTTTATATTTCCGTTTGAGTATCCATTTACAACCCAATGGTTTATTTCCCAGAGGAAGATCAACCAACTCCCAAGTATGGTTATGCAGAATGGAGCCTATTTTACTCTCAATAGCTTCTTTCCAGAGCGGTGCTTCTGGAGTTGACAACGCCTTAGCAATTGTCCTTGGTTCATCATTAACCATATAAGCTATAAAGTCAGGACCGAAGGATTTATCCTTCCTGGCCCTTTTACTTCACCTTAGATCCATCTTTAGAGTCTCCAAGTTCTGAGAATCTGGAACACTAGATTCCGGATGTTCAGCCACCTCGAGATCCGCTAGATCTGAACCATCTAGATCTGGGCCGTCAACAACTCCCGGTTCTTGAGAGCTTTGTGCATAACTTCGTTTGCGAGCGGTTATGTCTTTTTCCTTTCTAGGAAATGTACCTTCAAAGAATTGAGCATTCCTTGATTCCATGATTGTACCCTGGTGGATATCTGAAATATCTGACTTATGCACTAAGAAGCGATAAGCACTAATGTTATTTGCATATCCGATGAATATGCAATCTACAGTCTTAGGCCCAATCTTGACCTGATTTGGCTTGGGTACTTCAACATTTGCCAAACAACCCCATACCTTAAAATATTTGTAGGTGGGTTTCTTTCCCTTCCATGATTCATATGGAGTTTTGTCCTTACCCTTATGTGGGACTTTGTTAAGAATCGTATTAGCGGTAAGGACGGCTTCTCCCCACATGTTTTGGGGAAGACCGAAATTGATGAGCAAGGCATTCATCATTTCCTTCAATGTGCGGTTCTTACGTTCCGCCACACCGTTCGATTGAGGTGAGTATGGAGCCATCGTTTGATGAACAATGCCTTCTTGGGCACAGTATTCCTCAAATGGCGCTACGTATTCTCCCCCTCTATCGCTACGAATGGATTTAATCCGTAGGCTTAGTTGGTTTTCAACTTCTGCTTTGTAACGTCGGAACGTTTCAAATGCTTCATCCTTACTTTTCAACAAGTAAAGGTAACAATACCTTGTGCTTTCATCAATGAATGTCACAAAGTACTTGTTTCCCCCTCTAGTTTGTGCAAACTTCAAATCACATATATCTGTGTGAATAAGTTCTAGAGGAGCGGTATTCCTTTCGACGGATCGAAAAGGAAGCTTGGTGAGTTTTGCCTCTACGCACACCTCACACTTATGTTGAGGGTTTACGTCGATAGACGGCAACAACTCCATCTTTACCAGCCTTTGGATAAACTTGTAGTTAACGTGTCCTAATCTATGATGCCATAAATTAGAAGACTCAAACAAATAAGAAGAAGGTTCAACTTTATTACTTGGACGCATTACAAACATGTCATTCACTTTGAAGTGGCCTTCACAGACGAAGCCTCTTCCCACAAATGTGTCATTCTTAGTGAGTACAAACTTATTAGATTCAAACACTAGCCTAAAACCAGCATTAACCAATAAAGGTCCAGAGATTAAATTTCTTCTAATCTCTGGGACGTGCATCACTTCCTTCAGAGTGAGCTTCTTTCCGGAAGTCATCTTCAGGACCACCTTTCCTACCCCCAGCACGTCAGAGGAAGCGTTGTTGCCCATGAACAGCTTCTTGTCGGTGACCGGTGTGTACGTGGAGAAGGCATCTCTGTTGAAACAGATGTGTCTGGTAGCACCTGTGTCCATCCACCACTGCATCGGATTCTCAACCAGGTTGGCTTCTAGCACCACTGCTGAGAACTCCTCAATCATGTCATCCAGGAGCGTGTCCTTGACGACGTTAGCATGCGCCTTGCCTTTAGCCTTGGCTTTCTGTTGTTGCTCAGTCTTGAGCTTACGGCATTCCTTGATCTTATGACCGGGTTTTTCCACAGTGGTGACAGCTACCTCTGAACATCTCCGCTGCATGGGCCTTGCCGTCTTTCTGGAACTTCCGCTTCTTGCTTGAGTTCCCTTTGGCCTCAGCCAGATTTGCCTTTGCCTCAGCAGGTTGTTTACCCCTAGGCAAGGCCTTCTTATTATCTTCCTGGATTTGGAGTTTGATAACAAGCTCTTCAAAGGTCATCTCATTTGTCTTGAGTTTCAAGTAACTCATAAACTCATTCCATGAAGGAGGTAACTTTTCAATCAGTGATGCAACAAAAACTGCTCATTTGGTTTCATTCCTTCCAAATCCAGGTGATGTAAAATCATTTGAAATTTCTGGACTTGGGACATCACTGTCTTACTATCCACCATTTGGAATTTTAGAAATTTCCCAACGCTGAACTTTTTAGTACGCGCATCTTGTGCGTTGTACTTGTTTTGCAGTTTTTCCCATAGCTCTTTGGCAGTGCCAACGGTGCAATAGACCATGTAGAGAGGGTCTTCAAAGCAGTTCAGTATGTAATTCTTACACATGAAATCACTATGATTCCACGCATCAAGAACCATCTTCATGCTATTAACGACATGGATACCAAGGCCCCCTTCACCCGTTTCAGTAGGCGAAGAGTCCATTTCATCTCCAGCTTGTGGAGGATTTTCCGTTAGGAACCGGGCCATGCCCATAACTGTCAAGTAGAACAACATCTTTTGCTTCCATCTCTTAAAGTTTGAGCCCATGAATTTTTTAGGGCGATCATGGTGGGAGGCAGAAGGTGGAGCAGCAGCAGAGTTACTGCCTTGGACAGTAGCGGCAGCATCAGTAAAGGCATCAGAGTTGTTGCCTTGGACAGTAGCGGCAGTAGCTGGGAAGGCAAGATTGTTGCCTTGAGTGGCGGCAGCAGCAGCAGCAGAATCAATCATGTTTCTAGCCATGTTGCAACAGTTACAGTAAGCAAATATTGTCTTAAACTTGTTGGTTACAAAGGTGCAGGAAACGGAAAATTACAAGTAACTGCTAAGTATTACAAGAACTGAAATTACAATTCAACAACAAACTGAAAATTACACAGAACTTGAAGAATAAACTGGAACAGTTTTTGGTATGCTGAGTCGAGTGTTTGCACTCTGTCTCTAAGATAATATTGCCCCGTATGTATCATTTCTACGTCCTAGACAATTGTCTCCCAAGATAAAACATCAAGTGAACAAATGAGCAAAGGAATCTCAAGTGTTACCGTGAAGAATTTTGAGTAATGGAATGATGCTGGAAGGTTGTAATGAAGACTGAATTCGTTTATGTTTGTGTGTTAAGTGTAGCTCAACACCTCACTTCGTGGATTAATATCTCTTTCATTTCTCAACGAAATTTGACGATCCTTGGCCCTACGGTTATCTACTTACTTAGTAGATTATGCACGTGTGAAGAACCGGATTCTCCAACATGCGTAACACTAGTGTTTAAGCCGTTAAAGTTGGTCGGACGCAACTCCCGCCAAAGACAAATTTCCAACACTATGTTTACTCTTATTTCATAATGAATGTGACATAAACTAATAGAGAAATTATCTAATAACTAATTCTGGTATTATTAATACGAAAACCAAATATGACAAATTGACAACCCAGCACTCGATAAATTAATGCAAAATCTAACCAAGTTTATTTAAAATAATTCGTGTAACCATATTAGAAGTCTTAGTGAAGATTTTTGAGACCTTCATTATAGAGAATACAAAAGGCTTTCATTTTAGCCAATGGAAGAGCCAAACCAATCTCTATTCCACCAATCATATCTCTGCTTTCACATAGAGATACACCACCTGTTTTATCTATTGATATTTCTTCAATTATTTTGGGTCCGCCCCACCCGAAATCCAAGGTGTAAAGATCCACTTTCGGTGACCCGGTTACATTTATATGGAGCCCCGGCCCATGGAACACCTTCCAATCCGATATCCAATTTTCTGCCCCACACAACACATCCCTATCCAACTCCTTTATTGTATCACCAATTGCCTTTGCAGCAAATACTCTACCATTTTCTCCCAATAACTCATTTCTCCTTGCCATTGCTCTACCAAATGCAATGCAATTACCTACATAATTTGCGGGTACCGGGTAACCCAACCGGGTTATACCACCCGCTATGAAACCGAAATAATGGGGCTCCGATTTGTCAATCGGATCTTTAATGTAGTCCATGTTAGCTTTTATCCAACACACCCAAATAAATGAACATGTTACAACATAAGGTGAAAGAAGCAACTGGGCTGACCCGAATAGTTTCTTGGACCGCGACATGATCCACCCTTTAATAACCTCCATGTCGGGTCGACCCATTACAAATGTGGACCTTACCATGTCACTAAAATTGTTAACTCCCAACTTTGACGTACTTTTTTGGTTCCACCATTGTTTCCACAAGATTGGTTCAACCACATTAGTATCATAAATTACTGACTTATCATAATACGGCAAATTCATGTTCAAAACAGGCAAGTGTAACTCTAGTCCATTTCTAAAAATAGCAGCCCACGTCTTCAAGAAATTGTTGAATGTTCTTTCATCTGCCACCACGTGGCGTTTGGAGAATCCAATAGAAACCCCACATTCAGGAAATATAGTTATTTGAATAGCCATAAGTGAGTACTTTGACTCTTGGTCAACAGGTACCAAATCACTAATATGTGGTAATTGAGGGACTAATTGGTGAAAATCTTGGACACCCTTTTGATGGTAGCCTGAGAGGTTGTTAAAATCAGTTGTGGACTCTGCTATGGTCAATGCAACAGAGTCCCCTGAGGTGTAACTGATTTGTGGCTTATTTGGTTGTGGTGGAATTATTAAATTTCCAGCTAAAGGGAAATAATATTGGAGTGTTAAAGAAAGAGAAATCTTGAAGTTGGATAAGATGTTTTGTTTGAAATATGAAGTTTTGTAAGGAAAATCATAGAAAAAAAGTGGTTGACTTGGTGAAAAATTAAGCCAAGGTATGTCTAAGAATGTCAATTGTAAAGTAGTTGATGGAACTGAACCTGTTGGTGGAGAGACTTGGCAACATTCAAGCAGTGTAATTTGCTGTGTAGGTGCCATTGAGAGTGTGGCTCTTTTGCTAGAAAAGAGTTGAACTTTAAAGTGCTTTTAATTGGCTTTTGCCTTTACTAAAACTGTAAAGATATGATACATGAGTCTAACTCAATCCCAAAAGCTAGCTTATGAGGAAAGAATTGCTCAAATTTATATAAACAAAGCACTAGTCCACTCCCTAACAAATGTGGAACTCTAACCCACTCTAACACCTCCTTAATGCCCAGGGCCAAACTGGAGCGTGGATCGAGAGTCCAAACGGGAATGGATCTGACTCTGATACTATGTAAAAATATGACACCAAAGTCTAATTGAACCCCAAAAGCTAGCTCATAAGGGAGATTGCCCAAATCCATAGAAGCAAATCACTAGTCCACTCCCCAATAAATGTGAGACTCTAACCCACTCTAACAAAAACTCAATGGAGTCGATGTCATGTATATTTTGTTATGTTTTTAGTATTAAGTTCAGTTTTTTTAATTGCAAATTGACAATGAAGGAAATATTATTTTATATATTGACCCACCACTCAATCATTATTCCAGGAATCAGGGATATTTTATGCTCCTATTTACAGTTTACTTCACGTTTCTACGTTGTGTTAAAAAACACACACACACTTGTTTTTCTCAAGTAGAAATGGCATCAGGTGCCACTTTTGGATATGCTACTTAACTTTAGCAAGTTATTTTAAAGTATTGAAAGTTATAGTTAGATTTGACAAATTTCATATTCCTCCTCCACTAGACTTTCGGATCTGAATTTGAATCGCCAAAGGCTAACTTTAAATCGAAAGGTCTGAAGTTCTGATTTTGACAGTTCAAACTTTAAGCCTTCACATTCTAAGTAGGCTAACTTTCGCTCAAAGACTTCATACTTGATATTTGAAGTTGCGTCTCATAGTTCAAACTTCGGACACGAAAGTCTGGAGTTTGATTTTGAAGCGATTAAATTTTTAAAACTTTGGCTATTCTATAAATATTTGTCCTAAAAACTATGCTCTTCTAATTACTTTATTTATCCTGATCCAGTGAACTCGAAACTTCATCGGAACACAGGAAAAGGTCACATGCAACTTTTTTTGTCGAGAGGCTAACAATCCAGCGCATTCTGTATTGTATTCTGAACTTTATGTTAGCTGATTTTGTTGGAAGATTCGCATCCCTCCATTATAATAATGTTGAGTCACATCAGTGGGGCGTGGATTTCTTGTTTTCTTATATAGTATTGGGCAATCGTCACATAATGAACTAATTTTCGGGGTTGGGTTAGACCCAAGATCCATTTGCTTATCAGGATATCAGAGCCAGACCCATCTCAACACTTGGTTTACCCAATATTGGAACCCATCTAACATTATCTATGATCCAGACATCTAGTCCTGCACATGCGCGAGGGAGTTTTGTAGGAATTTGTTGGGCTCGTAAGCACAACGGAAGTTAAAATTTTCTTACCCAACAATGATCATGGCATGACTTATACGATAATCATGTTTATGTTCAAAACATAATGAATGAAAACTTACAGGTTTTCGAGCGCGGGATTCAATACTAAGGTATACACGCGATTTGAATCCTGGACTGCAAGTTCCAACTCCACTGTATTTTATATTCAAGAAAGCTAGGAAATCTTGTTTAGGAATTGAGAAGTTATTTTCTGTAACCTTATAATTATGGGGTATGTGTTGTTTATATAGGAGTTCATGACAAAACCTAAGCAGATTTAAAACAGGAAAACCTGGCCCATGTTAATGTTCAGTGGACTAGCCCAGCTGGTCCACCTCACACGTCCAAAATGGATGGCCAGGCCCCAATTTTGGGCCAGTAATTTCTGGCCCAATTTCTACCATGTATTTGTCTGAGTACCCATATAATATATCCAACACATTTAATTAAATCCGAAATCCAATTCGACTTAATTAAATACTTTCTATCAAATAAAAATATTTCATAATTATTATAAATTAAATATCTCGATTCTCAATCGAATATTTAATACTTTCTCAATACATTCTTAGATCGAAGAAACAATCGCATATAGTGTGACCCTATAGGCCTTCACATATCGACATTAATCTAATTAAGGTCCATACGAAACTCCTAGACTTGCGTCGTATGACAAACTCAATATGTGAAGTACATTTACATGAATCCAGCAAACTTAACCTTTATGCGAAACTATAAATTTCTTTCATTTACGACACACTCGATTAAGCTTAGGATTTGCCAAGTGTCTATCCAAATGACTTAATCACTTCATCTTACATTCATTAGTTTACAACTAGACCATATTCTAAATATGTCTCTTGCACTGGCCAGTGACTTTAGCAACCTAATAATATTGAGAAGTTGAGTGCTCTCTCGAATTTTCAATCGAGGAATGAATCATATTCTTGGCTCAACTACCACATTGATTTACATCCTGATGCACCCAACACAAGTTGTATCTTATTCAGAAGGAGTTTAAGTTTAGAACTTGGTCAAAGTACATCATTCTGTAAACAAGGTGCGTATTGACCTCAAGTCAAAGGACATTTATATTCCACACGCCGATAACATTATAGACATGTATAACAAATAGTTTATGGGCAGGGTATACCAATACTTCTCCAAAGTATCCATGTGTCCATCACGAGTAACCATTACTTGTAGTTGTGAGACATACTACATTCTCCATGAATGTGATGCAGACCACATGTCGACTTATAACATATCATCGATATCCCATTCTCGATGATCATTAGTCGAGGCTATTTTGAGAGTTACATTCTATCATTAATAACTCACTCTATTAATGATAATGTAAGCTCAAAAGATGTACATATATGAATAATTGCAAACGATCAAACAATAATTCAATAATTGCAAATGCCATAAATATTAATCTCATTAATAATACGAATGTGTTCAAGTACATTTTTGTTCCTAATATAGATTGTCTCTACGACATATATACTTTCAATCTCCCACTTGGCCTAGAGCCAATCACCAATGTATCTAATACCCATGTTTTTGAAATAACCATTATGCTTAGCTAAGCTTAATGGTTTAGTAAATGGGTCAGCTAGATTATCATCTGTGGGAATATAGTCTAGATCTATTTCTTTACATTCCACCATCTCTCTTAGTGTGTGGTATTTCCTCTGTACATGCTTATTTCTGTTTGTTGATCTTGGTTCCTTAGCTTGCGCAATCGCACCAGTGTTATCACAATATATCGTTATTGGATGATTGGCACTTGGAACAACTCTTAGTTCTTTCAAGAACTCAGATATTGAGACAATTTCTTTACAAGCTTCCGATCCAATAATGTACTCGACTTCAGTTGTCGAATCAACAGTGGTTTGTTGCTTGGAACTTTTCCAACTTACTGCTCCACCATTGAAAATAAAGGCATATCCAGACTGTGACTTAAAGTCATCAATATCTATTTAGAAGCTAGCATCAGTGTACCCAGTAGCGACTAGCTTCTCTTGCCCACCATAGATTAAGAAATATTCTTTAATTCATCTAAGATACTTAAGAATATTCTTGACTGCTTTTCAGTGTTCTTCCCCAGGATTCTGGTGGAATTTGCAAGTCATGCTAAGTGCAAATGCCACATCTGGCCTAGTGCAGGTCATGTCATACATGATTGATCCTATAGCTGAAGCATATGGGATCATCTTCATGCGTTTAAGTTATGTAACAGTAGAAGGTCTATCCTTCTTAGATAACTTGATGCCTTGACCCATAGGAAGACTTCCTCTCTTGGAATTTTCCATTAAGAAACGTCTTAGCACTTTATCTATGTATGTAGACTGTGACAGCCATAACAATCTATTAGGTCTATCTCTGTAGATCCTAATTCCAAGAATGTACAGGCTTCACCTAAGTCCTTCATCATGAAGGTGTTGGACAACCATTCCTTCACTAATTGCATTAGGGACTTATCGGTTCCCATTATTAATATGTCATCTACATATATGATAACGAAAACAATACTATCTTCCTTGCGTTTACTATAAACACATGGATCCTCCTTGCTTCTGACAAAGTCAAACGATTTGATAGCTTTGTCAAAGCAAATATTCCAACTCATTGAGGCTTGCTTAAGTCCATAAATGGACTTTTGTAGTTTGCATACTGCTTTGGGTTTTGAATTGGATGTAAAACCTTTAGGTTGTATCATATACACTTCCTCAATTAGATTTTCATTGAGGAAAGAGGTCTTAACATCTATCTGCCAAATATCATAATCATAGTGTGCATCTATTGCAAGCAAAATCTGAATGGACTTAATCTTTGCAACTGGCAAAAAGATTTCATCATAAGCGACCCCAGGCCTCTGATTGTAACCATTTGCTACCAACCTAGCCTTGTAGGTTTGTACCTTGCCAAATGCATCAATCTTCTTCTTGAAGACCCATTTGCATCCTATGGGTCTAACCCTGTTGGCAAATCAACCAAGTTCCAAACTTGATTGACATACATTGAGTCTATTTCAGATTTCATGGCTTTTTGCCATCTTTGTTAGTCAATGTCTAACATAGCCTCGATGTAGGTTGTAGGCTCATCATCATCAGGAATATCTATCTCATTTTGACTTTCAACAAAGATATTAAGTCTTTCAGGCTGACGATGAACTCTAGTGGACCTACGGAGTTGGTTATTTTGCGTTTCTGTGGTTCTTGTATTCTGATCATGAGAAGGTTCTTGTGTGTTTCCACCACTATGAGAGTTCTCAGAAATATCATCTACATGTGTTTCCTAAATGAAATGATGTACAACCATTGTATCATCTTCCATTGATTGTGTATGAGAATTTTGCATTTCTGCATCAATCCTCACATCACTCCCACTAGCTGAAGGTTGTACTCTAAGTAACACACATTCACCAAATACTCCCACTGAATTTTTTTCTAGATCATTCGACAAAGATTCAACCTCTATATTGCTTTGTAGTTCTTGAATTTTTTCAAGTTCTATCTTATTGTAACTCTGTTCCTTGTAGACATAGTCTTCCTCAAGAAAAGTTGCATTTCTGGAAACAATGACCTTATGTTCTCCAGGAAGATAGAAATAATATACTCTCGTTTCCTTAGTATATCCCACAAAGTAACATTTCTCACTTTTAGATTCCAACTTGTTAGTAAGCATCTTCTTTACATATGCAGGGCAGCCCTATGCTCGCATATGTGTAAGAGCAGGCTTCTTGCCATGCCATATCTCATATGGTATTTTATCTACTGACTTTGAAGGAACTCTATTCAGAATATAGATTGAGTTTTGTAAAGCATAACCACAAAGGTAAGTTGGAAGAGCTGAAAAACTCATCATGGATCTGACCATATCCAATAAGGTTCGATTTCTCCTTTCAGCAACGCCATTCATTTGTGGTGTTCCAGGAGGTGTCTATTCCGATTGGACTCCATGAAGTTTCAAGTAATCTAGAAATTCTCTACTCAAGTATTCACATCATCGATCTGATCAAAGAGTCTTGATACTCTTTTCAAGTTGTTTCTCTACTTCTAAGTTGTACTCCTTGAATTTATCAAAAGATTCGAACGTGTGCTTCATAAGAGACACATATCCAAATCTTATGAAATCATCTATAAAAGTTATAAAGTAAGGAAAATCTCTCTTAGATTGAGTGGAAAACGACCCACATACATCTGTATGGACTAACTCAAGTGCCTCTTTGGCTCGCACACCTTTCCCAGAAAGTGGTTTGTTGGTCTTCTTTCCTCTCAAGCAAGACTCACAGACACCATAGGAATCCAAGTCAAATGGTTTCAGGTAGTCTAACTTTCTTAATCTTGTTATCCTTGATTCATTGATATGACCAAGTCTACAGTGCCATAAGTAGGTGGAATTTCTTGGATTACTTATTTTAGCTCATTTCTTTTGCACATTGAGAATTTCACGATTACAATTGAGAATATATAAACCATTCACAAGCGGTGCATTTTCACAAATAATACCATTAAAAGATAGTATATAACTGTCATTAGCAATATATGTGGAAAACCCCTCAATGTCTAACATTGGAATGGAAATAATATTCCTCGTAATCGAGGGAACAAAATAACAATTATTAAGTTCTAATGTAAAACCCGAAGGTAAATCTAATCTATAAGTTGCCACACGCTCAACATCAACTCGTGCTCCATTTCCAATGCGTAGGTCCATCTCCCATAGTCTAACCTTTCTGATGTCCATTAGGCCCTGCACATTTTTACAAATGTGTGAGCCATATGATGTATCCAATACCCAGCAGTGTGTAATATCCCGTACTTTCGGGTTATAGTTTAAATCGCTAAGCAGTTATAAAATCACTAGGCATGTGTAAATAGACCCGAGCGTTTGGAAATTTTTGTTATATTTACATATGCTAATAAGAGATTAGATTTGGCAAAATGAAACCCCGAAATAATTTTTTTGACGTAACAAGTGTGACGACGGAAGCCGAAAATAAATTTGGTATGTGCATGAAGAGGTTATGGACTAGTGTCATATTAGGAAATTATGACATTGAATATACGAAGGTCTTATGAGTTTTTAAGGATTTAAATGAAGTGAGATCTAGAATTAATTATGTGTGTGATTGATAAATTATGCGGAGGAAGGTCACTTGCATGTGGTGCAAAGTGGCATGAAATGAAAATTCCACCGCCACGGAATTTGGTTGCAAAGGGGGACATCATCATGAGGGCTAATGATGAATAATCATTTTGGGGGGAGTGAGTTCTCCTGGCTTTAAGAAGTCTCGAGACTACAAGAAGCAATTCCAATTCCTATAAATTGCAGTGTCTTAACCCATTTCACAATTCAACTCCACAATTCAACTTGGGTTGTCAGTGAATAATTTCTTGGTTTCTTTTTATAAAAAAAAGAGAAATTGTTACAGCAAAATTCAATACAGTGTTAAGTAAAATTGAGGTATGTTAATGTAAATTATTTTTTTCTTTTGGCATGTTCCACGTAACAAAATATAATCGTGATATTGCTCCATAATTTATTCTGCTCCTAATAGTTAAGAATATTCGTGTTATTGATTCCTATGCTAAAATCATGTCTAAATATATTTCTAAGTCCTTATTAAGACATACGAAAATGATGTTGATGTTCCCAATGTTAGCCAAAGGTATAAAGGTCTTATGTCATCCGTTGAGATTGGAATATTGTGTTATCATTCATGCATTTTTATTTGCATTGCATTCATATATTATCCTGGACCACTTGTGCTATGCACACTACTATATGGTAAATAATATATATATATATATATATATATATATATATGTACGGGGAATGGGAGAAGGGAAAGACGTTATATACGCACACCACCTGCAACTGGTACAGATGCATGCATGGCTTATTGGGACGGGTTGCACGATCCGCAACACTAACATATATTGGGACAGGTTGCACGATCCATAACAGTAACACACACACACACACACACACACACACACATATATATATATATATATATATATATATATATATACCGCACTTGCATCATGCATAGGTTAATTAACCATTACATGTTATAATGCCCACAGAGGCTGTCATGGTAAGGAAATTGCCCGATGAGGCCAATAAATAGGGACATTGCATTGTACATAACATGTAGGCACGTGTATTAGGGCCCTCAGAGGCAGTGCTTGTTGGTCAGTTGTGTATGTTTCAGTTATCAGTATATTTCTGTTATGCTGTTATTTATGCCTGACATACTCAGTACATCAGTCGTACTGACGTTCCTTTTGTCGGGGGATGCTGTGTTTCATGCCCGCAGGTTCGCATATGCGAGGCGACGGCCCACATGAATAGATTGTAGTTTTCAGAGGATTTTGAAAGCACTCCTCTTTCCGGGGTGTCGGTCTGATTTTGGTATGATACAGTTTTGCGTATCTATATGGGTATGGCGGGGCCTTGTCCCGACCTTTGATGTTGCTACTCTTAGAGGCTTGTGGACAGGTGTCCTGTGAGTTGTAGACTTGTACGGTCTTGTCGGCCTTGGTACATGTATATATATAAGTTGGTTACCTGGTTGTTCATAATTTTCTTTCAGCTTAGTCTGTAATTAATTATGAATAGATATTGATAGTGTGATTAGCGGTACCCGGCGAGTGGGGTCCGGGTATCCGTCGCGGCCCTCCAGTTTGGGTCGTGACAAACTTGGTATCAGAGCATGGCTGTCCTAGGGAGTCTACAAGTCGTGTCTAGTAGAGTCTTGTTTATGAGTATGTTGTGCACCATACTTATAAACAGGGGGCAATCTGACATTTTAAGGATGGTTTCTATTCTTTCATCTCATAAATCATGCTATAGAGCTAAATTATAAGACATATTTCAAATATCTTCACAAGTTATCTAGCCTTCACATAATTTAACTACAAGACATATTTCAAATATCTTCACAAGTTATCTAGCCTTCACATCTTTGTTTAACATATTTATGCATAAGGGGTGGCTTTTCGGTCAAGGCTCTAAAGCCTAGGCTTTAGGCCTCTCATTTTTTGGGCCTCTTTTTTCATCAATATATGTTATATTGTTTTCCTTTTTTTTTGGAAAATTATAAAGTTCTTTGAATTTTTTTATTAAAAGAAAATAGTTAACTTGTTGATAGAAAAGAAGGGTCATAAATCAGTAAGTAATGTATATATAATATAAATATTCAATCAATTTTTAGTATATTGATAAAAAAAAAAAAAGAAGGCTCCTGATTGGATTTTCTACAATACTTAATCCATTTTAAACTTTTTTTCTCTAAATTTTGGTATACTTCTACGCTTGCTTTGAAAGATAAGAACTACAGTGAATGAATTTGCTATTTTTATCTTTTTTCGGGCATCAAATATTACAAGAAGTATATTGAAGCACCAAACAAGTATTCTCAAATCAAGGTATCAATTTCTTGAATCAAGTTCTATTATTTCAACTTTTTAGAACTTGATTGTTTTGATATTTTACTATGCAACATATATTGTCATTTTAATTAATTATTAAAATATAAAATATGTCAATTAAAAATATGAATCTTGCATTCAGAACTCAAAAAAGAAAAAGAAAAGAATAATTAAATCTTTAATATAATCTTTAAAAAAATAGCTCTTGAGGAAATATATGAGATATCTGACATAGATTCTCAAAAATAGATTTCAAATAAAAAATATATATTTTCTCCGTTTCAAAAAGATTGTCTTACTTTTCTTTTTAATTCGTTTAAAAAAGAATGTTTCTTTACTTTTTAAATAATTCTTTCATTCCAACTTTCCACATGGCATGTTTAAGACCACAAGAATAAAGAACATTTTTGTATATTCAATACAACTTTAATTTAAGATCACAAGATTCAAAAGTTTTCTCTAATTTTTAAAATTTTGTGTGGGCTTAGTCACCCCTACCCTATGGATGGTTTCATAGCTTCTATCAGGTCAGGAAACTTCGCTGACTTTATCATCAACCTTGATTTCGCTACGCTCAATAAGAACCCGGAATAGACCACAGTCAATCAGTCTATTGTTCTGGTTCTATATAGTCTAACCCCGAAAAGAGTCGCAAGAGAAATAAATTCTGTGAAATCTCCCTTCTCTGATGACTTGCTTTATCAAGTAGAAAAATGCTATTTTCGTGATCGTAGTATGTCACGTCGTCTCGTCCCCGCTGCATCGAAGATTTCTCGGGTGCTACTTAGAATAGAGATAGTCAGACTCACCTGGCGACTCCAGACTTGAGTCCCGGAACCACAGCCATTCAAAAGTCAAAACCAAACAATCTTTTAAAATGGAGGGAGTACTATTTAAGGATGAATTAATGCAGTCATGAAAGAAACAAATTTTCATAGAAAATATTTTCTCTATCTCAATTTATATGACACACTCTTCCTTTTAGTCAGTCCAAAAAAGAATGATACATTTCTTATTTGACAATAATTTAATTTTAAATTTTACATTTTACGTTTAACGAGATATTATATAACCACATAAATATCTTTTGATTATTTTAGATAATAATTTTTTTTTTATTTCTTAAATTTTATGTACAATCAAACTATTCATATAGATGGAGACGGTGGAAGTATAGTATACAACAGAGGTTTGCAGTGGCTGAAAATGATGGTCAGGTGGCAGAAAACCTGAAAGAGAAGAAAAATTATTTGAAAAACAAAAGAAGAAATGAAAAAGTAATTTAAAAAAAACAATGAAAAACAAAAGAAGAAATTAAAAAGTAATTTAAAAAATACAAAGTAAAACTTTACAACATGGTCCACGCGCCTAACAAGAAGTGCAAAATATTTTTTGGGCCACATCAGCATAAGGTATCTAAGTGGATCAAATTCAGTGATACCAATGTTAGATCAAAACAAGTCCAAATTGAAATGTTTAAATAAATTATGTGAACAACTTTAAGAAATCTTGCATACACATATTTATATACATATTGGTATTTGCATAAATCTCGATTCTTGCCGATGAGGATAAAAACAACATCGCTGTCATCCTACCTGCTCGGCTGCTTCTTTGATTTGGAAGACACGCTATTTGGTCATATATGTGTTGTTATCAGTTTATTGGTGGGTCCCACTGGAATATCCTCCAAACGGTATTTTTCCTAACTCAAAATACTTGTTGCATTAATTTTTTTAAAATTCAAATTATATGAACTTTAAAAATGATTTGAGATATATTTTTTTTCATTATATTAATATGAGAAAAATTGTAACTGATATTACTTTTTGTATAGTTTCTGAATATCTCAATTTTAATTTTAAAATATTAAATTAATTTAATCTAATTTAGCTTTAAAATTTAATCAGATTAACTTTTAAAAGAAAAATATGAAAAATATTTTGAGACGGGGAGAATAGTATTTTCTCTATTTCATTTTATATAAAACTATTTTCTTTTATTTGGTGGTTAAAGAATGATAACGCTCTAATAAAAAAAATTTAACTAAATTTTTTTTTTGTTCTTCGTATGTTAAGCTCTTATAATAATAGAAATCTCTTGACATATTTAATTACAAGTTTTAAAAGTACTTTTTATATGCATCAAAAAAATCCCGTTCTTAAATTTTGTGCATCGTCAAACCCTTTTATATAAATGAAAAGGATTAGTATAATACGAGGCAATATATTTTATTCCCTTCGTTCAGTTTTACTTGTCCACTATACTAAAAATAGTTATTCAATTTTACTTGTTCACTTTTAAAAATTAAGTGATGATTTACCACTTCACATCTATTTTACCCTTGTCATTTATTATTGGGTTGACAAGTTCAAGAAAATTTTAGTGGTTGCACAATTTTTAAAGTATGTTTTATTTATTTCAGTTATTAGGTTACTTAGCAATAATTATGGATGATATAGTAAAATTATCATTCTATTTTTGGCTCTTTAATAGATGTGATAAGTCAAAATGTGACAAGTAAAAATGAACGGAGGGAGTATTATTTTATATGTGATGATTATTAATTATTTATTGTTACGAAGACATTACGTTATGCTGATGAATACATTACGTAATATGGTTGTCCATTTAATTTCCCAAGTTCTTAAATATGTTATGAATCCATTTAATTGTATGGATGCCCTTCTCATTTTATGAACCAACCTAATTCATATATCTATTAAAGTACGTACTTAAAGTCTTGCAACTCTTAGCATGATCACAACATCCTATAAATAGAAGTGTTCTCACATTATGTAAGACACACTTGAGAGCACTTGTATACACTTGAAGAGACTTGAACATACTTGAAATAAGAAGAAAGGCTTCTCATTGTCTCATCTATTTTTTATTTTTTTGTCTTATTTGCTCTCAATTTACAACATGTTATCAACACGAATTGCTCAAATCATAGTCGCTTAACATCCTCTAATTTCACTCATGTTTTTTTGAAGTTGATCCTACTTCTTCATCCGGTATGTGTTTACAGTTTTATTCTTACCAATATTATAATATTAATAAGCTACGGTAGAAGGCGTTTAACTTTGATTTTACACTAGTTTCAATTTTAAATATATGTTTGATATAATTTTCACTAGCTTATGTCGGATCCTAATTTAACTTTTGATAAATATAATGTGTGTAATCATATGTTACATGTTTAATATCAAAGGTTAGAATATTACTTTAGAAGAAAAATAATAATAATTTATTTTCATGCAACCATGACTATGCTAGGACCTTAGAATGATTTATAATTGTTTAATCTTCTGAACGATCATAAAAGGTAATAGTAGACTAAGTAATTGACATAAATGATATTTTATTAATTAAATTTATTGAGGTTATCTAATTGCACAGTTGCATTTAGTATACATGGTGTAATTATATATTAAGCATTAATTTACTATGATACATGATAAAGTAACAGTAGATGTAAACTTTTGTTTTCATGAGTTAGTATACTACCATATGATTTTGAAAAAAATTCACCGATAAAAGTTCTTATCATTTATAATTTATTTATTTTTATGATAGTTTTCACTATGACAAATTTATCAAAGCTTGAATTTGTGAAACTTGACATCTCTGGAAAGAATTGTTTGTCATAGGTAATTGATGCTGAAATACACCTTGCCGCTAAGGGGCTTGGTGATACTATAGTCGAAGGAAATGAAGCATCAAGTTAGGATAAAGTAAAATCTTTAATTTTCCTTCGCCATCATCTTGATGAAGGGTTAAAATGTGAATATTTAATCTTGAAAAATCTGTTTGAACTATGGACTAGTTTGAAGTGATGGTATGATCATCCAAAGTCTATGCTATTGCCAAGAGCTCGTTATGAGTGGATGCACTTACAGTTTCAAGATTTTAAGATTGTAATTGAGTATAAGTATGGTGTACACTAGATCACTTCCCAATTAATATTATGTGAGGAAATTATAAATGATGAGGAAATGATGAAAATACACTACTTTTTATGCCTCAAATATTGTGTTACAACAGCAATATCGTGAGAAAGGTTTTCAGAAGCATTCTGATTTGATCTCATGCATTCTGGTGGATAAGGAACATAATGCCCTTTTGATGAAAAATCATGAATCACATTCCACGAGCTGCTCCATTTCCTGAAGTGAATGTGGTAGCGAGATATCATAATCAGGTCCATAATAATGTATGTGGGCGTGTCAAGGATAAGGGCAAAGACAAAGGACGATATAATAATCGTCACGGTGATGATAATAATACAAGAGAGAACATTATGAATTCTCAAGGAAATCCTTCAAATAGCAACTGTCATCGTTGTGGTATGAAAGGTCACTGAAAAAGTGAATGTCGAGCGCCTAAGTATTTTGCTAGGCTTTATCAAAATTCTTTCAAAAGAAAAAAAAATAGAGGTAGCACCTCTTCTACTAATGCTTGGGTGCAGTCACACTTGACTCTTAAAATGATGTTGAGGCAGGGCCCTCACAAAAATATGATGGGAATGATGAAGTAAATTTAGCTTTGAAAGATGATATTTTTGATGACCTCGATAATATTACTCATTTGAAAGTTGAAGACTTCTTTGGAGATCAAAATTAAAATTGGATAATTTACTCGAAAAAATCAATTATGTTGTTCTTATTTATGTGTTTTTTATTATCATGTTCTTCAAGAAGCGCTTAATTTTTTTATTGTTAGTTTCAATATCTTTTATATGTTTTTATTTTATGAAGATAAATAAAAAAATCCAGTCTTCAATTGGATCCAAGATGAGTAGTGAGGAGATGTTCCTTCTAGATAGTGCTACAACACACGTGATACTAAGAGAAAAGAAACATTTCTCTCATTTGATTATGAAAAAGGCCTATGTTAATGCAATATCCGATAGTACAAAATTAATCGAGGCCTCTGAAAGAGCGGCCTTGTTACTACCTGAAGAAATAATATTGGCCATTAATAATGCATTGTATTGTAGTAAGTCTCAAAAAAACTTATTAATTTTCAAAGTTATTCGCCAAAATGACTATTATGCTGAGATTGTGAATGAAGGAAAGGTCGAATATCTTTATATTACTACAATAAGAGAAGGAGAAAAGTTTGTGCATGAAAAGCTACCCGCACTTTCTTCTAGGTTGTGCCATACAAGCATTGGTGTCGTTGAAACAAATGATGTGGTAAACAAAAGGTTTAACGATTGCAATAATTTTATCATTTGGCATGACTGGTTGGGCCATCCCGATTCTAATATGATGTGCAAAATAGTTGAGAATTCACGTGGGCATACTTTGAAGAACCAAAAATTCTTCAATCAAAGGAATTCTCTTGTGTTGTTTGTTCTCAAGGAAAATTAGTTATTAAACCATATGCAATGAAGGTTGGGATTGAATCCCCTGCATTTCTGGAATGTATACAAAGTGATATATGTGGACCAATTCACTCTCCATGTGGACCGTTCAAATATTACATGGTCTTGATATATGCATCTACAAGATGGTCACATTTGTGCTTATTATCAACTTGCAATATGGCTTTTACGAGATTGTTGGCCCAAATAATAAGGTTAAGAGCACAATTTCCAGATTATGAAATAAAGAAAAGTCATCTTGATAATGCTAGTGAGTTTACATCTCATGCATTTAATTATTACTCCACTGGAATAATGGTTGAACATTCGGTTGCTCATGTTCATACTCAAAATGGTCTAGCAGAATCATTGATTAAACGGCTCCAATTGATAGCCAAACCATTACTGATGAGAACAAAACTTTCTATTTCAGTATGGGGGCATGCTATTTTGCATGCAGCAACACTTGTGCAAATAAGGCCAACCAGTTATCATGAATTCTCCCCATTACAATTGGATTTTGGCCAAGAGCCAAGTATTTCCCATCTTAGGATATTTGTGTGTGTGGTATATGTTCCAATTTCTTTACGACAACGCACAAAGATGGATATTCAAAGAAGGTTGGAGGTATATGTTGGTATACCCAATATTAGGGGGAGAAAATAAGCAGTTGAAAAAGAAGATAGATTGGAATGCATTATCACTATATCATTTGGATCCTGGAACAAATCAATGTGAGCAAGAGGTTCAAAAGATAACTTATTTGTAAAATGTTGCAAATCAACTGCCAGATGCATTTACTAATCTTTCAAGGGTTACTAAATCTTATATTCCAACTGTAAATGCTCCAGTTCGAGCTGATGTCCCGAAAAAACAAACAATTAATGCAAATATAAGTCTAGATTGCGTCTGAAACATGGTATATCAATCGGTTCCAAGGATAAAAATTCTCGAAAATAAATAAATAAATGATCATAATGGAGAGGCAATTTCTCAAGAAGAGTCCTGAAACATAACAGATGATAATACCACAAATGAGATCCAGGAACCTGAAAACATTGAGAATAAAGAGATCTCAATAAATTATGTCTCGACAGGAAAAAGGTGAATCGAAATAATACTGTGGTCGATAACATTTTTGCTTATAATATTGTTGTTGAAATAATGCAACAAGATGACGATCTTGAGCCAAAATCTATTGAGGAATGTAGACAGAGAAGAGACTGGCCAAAACGGAAGACGTAATTCAAGCGGAATTGACTTCACTTAAAAAATGTGAGATTTTCGGACCAATAGTCTGAACACAAGAAGATGTCAACCTAGTAGGGTACATATGAGTATTTGTATGAAAACTAAATGAAAAAGGTGAAGTCGTCAGATATAAAGCACGACTTGTGGCATAAGAATTTCCCCAATGACCTGATATTAATTATGTGGAGACATACTCTCCTGTTGTGGATGCAATCACTCTCAGATATCTGATAAGTCTGGAAGTGCATAAAAACTTGACATGGGCCTAATGAATATTATTACATCCTATTTATATGGCTCACTAGACAACGAATTTTGTATGAAAATTTCTGACGGACTCAAATTGTCTGAAGCATACAAAGGCTCTCGAGAAACTTGTTCAATAAAGCTTCAGAAATCCTTATATGGATTGAAACAATCAGGACGAATGTGGCACAATCGTCTTAGCAAGTATTTTGTTTAAAGAATGATACAAAAATGATCTTATTTGTCCTTGTGTTTTTGTGAGAAGGCCTGAATCTGAATTCATTATAATAACCGTCTATGATTGATGATTTGAACATCATTGGAACTCCTGGAGAACTTTCAAAGGCAGTATAATACTTGAAGAAAGAGTTTGAAATGAAGGATCTTGGGAAGACAAAATTTTGTCTTGGCATGCATATTGAGCATTTAAAGAATGGTATATTTGTCCATCAATCTACATACATTGAAAAGATACTAAAGTGATTTTATATGAATATAGAACATCTATTGACCCCCCGATGATGGTAAGGTCACTTGATATAAATAAAGATCAATTCCGACCTCAAAAAGATGATGAAGAACTCTTTGGAGATGAAACTCCGTATCTTAGTGCAATTGGGCACTAATGTATCTTTCTAATAATACTCGCTCAGATATAACTTTTGCAGTAAACTTATTAGCAAAATTCAATTTCTCACCAACAAAAAGACATTGGAATGGTGTTAATCATATTTTCAGATACCTCCTAGGGATCATTGATATGTAATTTATTTATTCTAATGAATACAAATTAGAGATGATTGGTTATGCAGATGCAGGTTATTTGTCTAATCCACATAAAGTCCGATCTCAAACAGGCTATCTATTTACTTGTGAAGATACAACTATATCATGGTGTTCAACGAAACAATCAATATCAGCTACATCTTCAAATCATGCTGAGATAATAGCCATTCATGAAGCCAGTCGAGAGTGTATATGGTTGAGATCAATGACTCAATAAATTTTGCAATTATATTGTCTTTCAATGCAAACGAAGATTCCAACAATATTGTATGAAGATAATGTTGTATGTATAGTTCAATTGAAGGGAGGATACATAACAGGAGACAGAACACAGTACATTTCATCAAAAAAATAAATCACACATGATCTTCAACAAAATGGTAAGATAAATGTTCAACAGATTCGTTCAAGTGATAATCTTGTAGATTTGTTCACTAAGACATTACCAACATCAACCTTTGAGAAGCTAAGATATAAAATTGAAAAGTGTCGTCTACGAGATACCAAGTGAAGTTTCCATCAGGGGAGCAAAATATGCGTTGTACTTTTTTTTCTTATCTAAGGTTTTGTCCCAATTGGTTTCATGATAAGGTTTTTAATGAGGCAACACTCAATGCGTATTACAAGATGCGTGTACTCTTTTCCTTGACTACATATTTTTGTCATTGGGTTTTTCCTAGTAAGGTTTTAACAAGGCATGTTATCTCTCAAATGGACATCCAATGGGGAGTGTTACGAATATATTACGTTATGATGATAAATACATTACGTATGTGGTTGTCTATTTAGTTTCCCAAGTTTTCAAATATGTTATGAATCCATTTAATTGTATGGATGCCCTTCTTATTTTATGAACCAACCTAATTCATGTATCAATTAAAGTGTGTACTTAAGTCTTACAACTCTCAACAACATCCTATAAATAGAAGTATTCCCACATTATATAAGACACACTTAAAAACACTTATGTACACTTGAAGAGACTTGAACATACTTGAAATAAGAAGAAAGTCTTCTCCTTGTCTCATCTATTTCTTATTTTATATTATCTTATTTGCTCTCAATTTACGATATTTATGACTTTGTCAACGGTATTTGATTCATTGCATTAATTAAGAATATAAATGTATGACATTTTTTAGTTTGCAATCAAATTAACTTTTTTTTTTTGTTTTCTTTCAAACATTTGAATTGGACACGATATAATTAAGCGACAGACAGTCATTTGTGTTCCCCGCGCAATTTATTATCATAGTAATATACCTTTCATTTTAATATCGAATATACTAAAGATATGATGTCTTGTTAATAAATATATATGCTAACTTATTTAAATGGAGTCTGAGATAATTACCACCCAATAAATTAATTTTTGCGGCCTTAGGCATAATAAAGCAACCAAAAATAAAAGATAGGGCATTGACATTAAGCAACTCTAAGCTAACGTTTGGTCATATATTTGGATCATATTTTAAAAATTTATCTTCAAATATATGTTTGACCATAGATTATGGAGTAGATTTTGAAAATTTGTCTTCAAAAAATCTTCAAGTTCCGAAAACCGGTCTAGAGCAGTTTTTTTAGATTTCCACTCACAAAACTTTAAAAATTTTCAAAGTAAAATGCATGTCCAAACACAACTTCAAATTTCAAAAATCACAATTTTAAAAACTCAAATTTTCAAGTTTTAAATTTTAACTTGAAAATCTATGGTCAAACAGAAGCTAAGGGTGATGTCTATATTGTTTGATAGAATAATTTCCCTTGGGGATTCCTTTCATTATTCACAATATATATAGTTGTACAAATGTTGATTCCTAATACAGTACGAATCCTAACTTACCTTAAATGATTGATTCTTAATACAATAAAAATCCTAAGTTACCTTAAATATACATCTATCATAATTACAAAATATACGGTGAATATTCGGAGAATATTCGCTAATATTCCCCCTCAGACGGGGCGGGAGGAGGTCGAACGCTAAGGCTGGATCCGAAGTCGGTGAAGAGTTGTCTCGGTAGTCCCTTTGTGAAAATGTCTGCATACTGATAAGAGGAAGGCACGTGTAATATTTTGACCTGACCACGGGCAACCTTCTCTCACACAAAGTGGATATCCATCTCAATATGCTTAGTCTGCTGATGTTGGACTGGATATGAGACATATAGATGGAAGATATGTTGTCACAATAGACTATAGACGCCTTTCGTAGTGGACACTGGAGCTCCAAAAGAAGATTTCGGAGCCAACAGATCTCAGCAACGACATTAGCTACTCTGCGATATTCTGCTTCAGCACTCGAATGGGATAGTGTGGCATGCCGCTTGGCGGACCATGAGATAAGATTATCCCCAAGAAATACACAGTACCCTGAGGTGGAGCGACGTGTGTCGGGGCATCCTGCCCAATCTGCATCTGTGTAGGCGAGTAGCTTGGATGGGCCAGAGGGGTAGAGATGTAATCCAAAGTCTAGTGTGCCCTTAACGTATCTGATAATACATTTGAGGGCGGCAAAATGGGACTCTCGGGGGTCGTGCATAAACATACACACATGTTGAACGGCATATGCAATATCAGGCCTAGTGAATGTAAGATACTGAGGAGCACCTGCAAGACTCCGATATAGAGTGGGATCAGAAACTGGCACATCGTCATTGGCACTAAGCTTGGATTTTGAGTCCACCGGAGTTGGCATAATTTTACAATTTGCCATCTTAGCCATGTACACTATCTCTTCTGCATACTTACGCTGACACAGGAACATAGTGACTGCAGATCTGGTCACTGATATACCCAAAAAATAACTCAGCTTGCCCAAGTCAGTCATAGCAAATTCAGTTTTGAGTATAGCAATGATTTTATTCTTCAAACCGTCATATGAGGTAGTAAGGACAATGTCATCGACATATAATAGCAAATAAGCAGTGTTGCTACCTCGGTGAAAAGTGAAGAGAGAGTTATCACACCTGCTATATATAAAACCAATCTGCAGAAGATACCTGACAAAACGATCATACCAAGCGCGGGGTGCCTGTTTCAAGCCATACAATGACTTCCTGAGACGAGATACAAACTGCGGAACCGCCGGATGAACAAAGCCAGGGGGCTGATGCATATACACAGTTTCTTTCAAGTCCCCATGAAGAAATGCATTCTTCACATCAAGCTGATGAATCGGCCAATGCATGCCCATAGAAATACTGAGAACAGTCTACATAGTGGCCGGTTTAACAACCGGACTGAATGTCTCACCACAATTAATACACTCCTGCTGATTAGTGTCATTGACAACTAGTCTTGCCTTATACCTCTCCAAGTCACCACTGTCTCTGAACTTGTGACGAAATAGCCACATACACCGGATAACATTCACACCGTCTGGTCTAGGTACCAAATCCCAAGTGGTCTGCTTGGTTAAAGCGTTAAACTCCTCGCACATGGCCGCATTCCAATTAGGGTCCAGTTTTGCTAGTTTTGGATTTTTTGGAATGAGTGATAAGGTTTGTGTGGAGAGATTGAATTGAACCTTGGGTTTGAAGATCCCGTGTTGTGCACGAGTCTCCATGCGATGAGAGGGCAGCAGTGAGAGGTTGGGACTGGGGGGTTGCAGGTCCATTGGTTCTGGGTGGTAGCGGCGGTGATCTTTGGGTGGTAACTGCGGGCTTATAGTTCTTTGGGTGAAGCGGCGATCTTCTGGGGTGCAGGAGACACGACTGGATGCATCATGGGTGGTGTTGGGGTGTTTGACCCAGAGCATGGATCTGTTTGGGTGGTGCCGGACAGTGTGGGGGACGGGACTGTCGGGACAGTGGGCTTCTGTTGGTATAGAGTTTGGATAGCCGGGGACAGACTCGGTTCATCGAGAAAGATGTAATCGGTGGTCTGAAATTTTTGGAGATTTGAAAAAGGAAAGGTCGTCTCGTCAAAAGTGACGTGACGGGAGACGATGATTTTGCGAGTGGCAATGTCATAGCACAGGTAGCCCCGATGAGTAGGAGATAGACCAACGAAGACACATGCATGAATATAGAGCAGTTCTGTCCACATGGAATATTGACAGTTTTCTTGATCAAGAATTATAGGGATAGAGTTCTTGATGTTTGTAACGGCGAAAGCCAGGTGAAAGAAGACGATGATCGTTGAGAGGAGTTGTCAAAAATACCAGTGGAGGAACATGAATTTGTGGGGGAGGACATGGTGGCTGCCGGTATTGCCATCGACAGAAGGGAAAATCGAGGGGGAGGGGGGGCTCCGCGGCAGTTTTTGAGAGAGAGGAGAGTAGAGATTAGGTTTAGGCTTTGATACCATGTTTGATAGAATAATTTTCCTTGAGGATTCCTTTCATTATTCACAATATATATAGTTGTAGAAATGTTGATTCCTAATGCAGTACGAATCCTAACTTACCTTAAATGATTGATTCCTAATACCATAGGAATCCTAAATTACCTTAAATATACATCTATCATAATTATAAAATATACGATGAATATTCGGAAAATATCCGCTAATATATATGTCATTAATACTAATCATATAAAGTATGAATGGATATTGTTAAGTATAGAAGAAGTAAGATTACTTGATGATCACAAATAAAAAGGCAAATCAATTGATCCAATTCGTGTCTTTGTAGCCTTTTAGATACTGACAGGGGAAAATGCGGTATTGAAAGAGATTGAAGATATATGTCAAAATAAAAAAAATATCATGTTTACAATTGATTATAGCATTTTTAGATGGAAAAAAAAGAGTCAAGAAAGCCTTCTTAAAGTTCTCAAAGCTACTTGAGAATTTGTTTCTTTTATTTTCCTCTCCTTTTTAAATACTCTTTTACCATTCATAAGGACAAAATTGATGATGAATCTTAGTCTTGGACACATTGTATTAATAAAAAGTGGCACTAAGATGTAATGGAGCGGTTTCTAATCGAGCATAGGCGATCCAATAGACCGTGAAATTTACCGAATAAATAGATTACATTAATTCAATTAATACAATGCTACGTATTTTAAATATATTATTATTACCAAATTATAATCAATTGGTAATACTTGCATTAAGATAGATTGTTTACATTATATCACTTAGAATGCAGTTCTTCTTCGAACCCTACTAACACGAAATAATTTATATACCAAACTATTCTTATTTTTTATATATATTTATTATGATAAATTAATATGATTTGGCGTAAATGTGTCACTAAGTTATTACGGTGCAAATATCACTGTCATTCGAAATGACAAAGACAAATCAAGTGTGATGTGAAGTAACTTAAAGGGGAGGATTTCCAGGTGTGTTGAGTCTAAGGTTGGCCAGTGGCCGGGTCGGTCCGGTCCCGCCCTGATACCGACTTTGTAAAAACAAAATTGCGGTATCGGGACTCGAACCGGGATGGGACATGGTCTCATCCCGGCCCTCCCCAGTCCCATCAGGACCGAACCGATCCCGGTCTCGCTCAGGTCCCGCCCCCGATCCCGCCCGAAACCCCCCTTTGCACAAATAATTGTTGCACCAACGACCATTTTACATTTTGGCCATTGTGCAAATGCCATTTTTTACCTCCCCCCTCCCCCAATCCCCCTACACCCTTAATATTTATTTTTAACTAGGGCTGGCCAGTGTGCCGGATGGCCCGACCCCGTCCCGAGCCCGCCCCGGTCCCGCCACGACCCCGCTAAAAAAAAAATAACGGGGGCGGGACTCGAACTCGGGACGGGACGATGTCTCGTCCCGCCAGACCCGACCCCGCCCCGACCCCGTCCCGAGCCCGAGCCCGACCCCGCCATTTTCCCCCCTTTGCAAATATGGTCGTTGCACCAACCGCCATTTTAGATTATGGCCGTTGGCCAACGGTCATTTTAGGCCCCCCCTCCCCAACCCCCCTACCCCTTAATATTTATTTTTAACCCATAAGTTATTATATTTACACTTTAACCCAATTTTCCAACTATAAATAACTCATTTTCTCTTCATCTTTCTCACAAATCTTCCTACAATCTCTCTAATTTCTCAATATATCTCTCTACAAGTCTACATTGTTTGCTAAATATTCAATTTTATTTATTCATTTGGGAATTGGGAGTGAAGTTGGCAACTAGATTGAGGATCTTCCATCGAGCAAAGTTTCAATTTTCAACCTCTCGATTACACGTCGACGTTACGGCGGCGTTTGGTAGATTCGTCCCTTCATTAAATTATTATTGTCTGTTTATTTTATTTAGCGCAATTAATTTTATTGTCTTTAATTATTTATTATCATAATTAAAATGGAAGGATTAAAAGGTATGTTTAAGGGTAAGGGTAAGGGTGCTTCTTCTAGTAGGGGCAACCAGGGAAAGGGTACTTCTTTTAGTCATCTTATTCCTACACAGGATGATTTTGTTGATACTCAACATTTTCCTAAAATACCATTAGATTTAGACCAGGAGCTATTTTCTGGAACTCAAGAAGACTTTAATTTAGACGATGATCTAGATGATATACCCACTAATGTTGATGACAACACACCCACTAGTGCACCTTTAACTGAAATACCTCATATTCCCCCTAGTATGAGACGAGGTCTGGCAAAACGACCATTAAAATCAGATTCATGGACATTTTTTGATAGGGACGTACATAATCAAGTAGCCATATGTAAAATTTATAAAAATGTTTTAAAATTTAAAACTGGAAAAGGTCACGGTGGGATGGGGGGTTTAATTAGACACGTAGTAAGTGCTCATCCAGTTAGGTATGCCCAATACCAGGCTTCAAAACCGGGTGCGCAAACGCCCGCTCCATCAGGACAAGGTTCACATACTGATACTGTCCCGGACCAAGTACAGGGTCAAATTAACCCTATGACGGGGGGAATTGTAGGCTCAAAATACAATAAACATAGAGATAGGGAAGCAATATCAAAATTAGTTGTTGTGGAGGGTTTGCCTTTTTCATTTCCTTCATCTCCCGGTTTTATTCATTACATTAGAGATATATATAATCCTGCTTTTAACGGTTTTCCTAGATCAACTGTTAAGAGAGATGTATTTAAATTCGCGCATGAATATCAACAATATTTACGTTTTTCATTATATCATTTTAATGGCAAAGTATCTATCACGTCTGATATAGGTCGTAGTACTAACGACCATGATTATTTAACTGTAACTTGTCATTAGATAAATTATAAATAGTCTATGCAAAAACGTATTTTAGCGTATAGATATATAGATGATAGGCACACTGGTACTTTTATTGCAGAAAATATTTATCAAGTGTGCGATTATTACGGAATTACCGATAAAATTATGACTATTACATTAGATAACGCTTCTAATAACAATTACGCAATTACAATTTTAAAAAATAGTTTAACTCCATCTTTTCCAGACCATTTTCATATAAAATGCGCGTGCCATATATATAACTTAATTGTAAAGGATGATCTATCACTTTTTGAAGACATTCTTAGTAAAATACAATTTGCTATAAACTTTATTTTTAAAAGTAATAAAGTACAACGTAAAAAAGAATATAAAAAAATTTGTCATGATTGTGGACTACCTTATAGAAAAATTCCACAAGAAGTATCCACTAGGTGGAATTCTTTATACGAGCAACTACTTGTTGCTTATGACTATAAATTACCTATAACTTTATTTTTTAACTCTCATAATAAAAAGTCAGCTGATATGATTTTAGATAGTGATTGGGAAAATTTTTTCGAACTTATTGTATTTTTAGAGAAATTTTTTCAAGCAACAAAAGAATTTTTCGGTATATATTATCCTACTATTTCAACTATGTTATTTTATATAACTCTAATATTTTTATTACTTAGTGAATATATGAAAAAATCAGCTTATAAGGCAGCTATTAAAAAAATATTTCTCAAAATAAAAAAATATTTTATTTCTATTCCCTCTATTTATATTATTGGTTTTGTATTAAATCCTACTATTAAAATAGACGGTACTAAATCACTAATTGAAACTATTTACGATTGTATAGAAGTACTACCACCTCCAAGTCCCAAAAATCTAAATCACCCACCACCTATTGAACAAACTAAAGAAGAAGTGTTGTCTAGCGTAGAACACCAATGCAAAAATATATATAGATTTTATCAACAAGAAAATGCTAGTAACTTACCGGCTTCCATACCATCTTCTTCATCTTCAACACAACCTCACAAAAGACATGGTGTTTCTGCGGCTAGTATTGAAAGCCTCAGAAATAGAATGTGCGGCCGTACCTCTACTACTAACCAAATTAGCGAGTTGGATATTTTTGCTTTGCAGGGTTCTGTACCGTATCAAGAAGTTATCAATGAAGATGGACATGAAGACTTGCTGAAATACTGGAGGGGGAATGAGAAGACCTTTCCGACATTTTCATTGATGGCTCGAGATGTTTTGAACATTCAAGCATCATCAACTGCGTCTGAAAGCGTTTTTCTGCAGGCAGATATCAAATAGGAGACCACAGACACTCATTAGCCGGAGACAGCTTGGAAATTGCAGTATTATTCAGAGAATGGATACGAGCGGAGCGGAGAAGGTGCGGTCAACCGGAGATCAACGAAGAAGATGATGAAAACTACAACGAAATCTTAACCGAAGGTAGTGGAAGCGACGTGGATCAATTTGACCAACAAATATCAATTCCAACCGAAGAACCACAGGAAATCATCAAGCAATTAGAACATGTTTTTTTGAGAATATAATTTTTTTAATTGCAATTTTATTATGTAATTTGTAACTTTTGGACAACACCACAAAGTTGCAATTTAGATTTTAGACAATTGTATTTGTATTACAAAAAAATCATATGTCTATTAAATAATATAAGAGGCACAAAAACATCCTTGGGATGTTTTTATTACACTATCTTGTTTTGTTTATTGAGTTTTTTTTTATACATATGTTATTTAAAAAAAAAAAGGAAAACCCGCCGTACCCCGCCCCGATCCCACCCCGACCCAACCTGATAAAGACGGGATCGGGATCGGGATCGGGACGGGACTGGAGCAAGTCCCGCCAGACCCGACCCCGCCGACCCCGACCACGACCCCGCCAGACCCGAGCCCGGCCCACTGGCCACCTTTATTTTTAACCCATAAGTTATTATATTTACACTTTAACCCATAAGTTATTATATTTACACTTTAACCTAATTTTCCAACTATAAATACCTTATTTTCTCTTCATCTTTCTCACAAATCTTCCTACAATCTCTCTAAATCTCTCAATCTATCTCTCTACAAGTCTACATTGTCTACTAAATATTGAATTTTATTTATTCATTTGGGAGTGAAGTTGGATACTATCTTGAGGATCTTCCATCGAGCAAAGTTTCAATTTTCAACCTCTCGATTACACGTCGACGTTACGTTGGCGTTTGGTACATTCGTTCATTCATTAAATTATTATTGTTTTTTTATTTTATTTAGCGCACTTAATTTCATTTACTTTAATTATTTATTAGTATAATTATAAATTTATAATGGAAGGATTTAAACGTATGCTTACGAGTAGGGGTCAGACTTCTTCTAGTAGGGGAAACAAGGGCAAGGGTACTTCTTCTAGTCATCCTATTTCTAGACAGAATCATATTCCTACACATGATGATTTTGTTGATACTGAACATTTTCCTACAATACCATTAGATTTAGACGAGGAGCTATTTTCTGGAACTCAAGAAGACTTTAATTTAGACGATGATATAGATGATACACCCACTAATGTAGATGACAACACACCCACTAGTGCACCTTCAACTGAAATGACTCATATTTCCCCTAGTATGACACGAGGTCCAGCAAAATGATCATTAAAATCATATGCATTGACATTTTTTGATAGGGACGTAGAGAATCAAGTAGCTAGATGTACATTTTGTAAAGATGTTTTAAAATTTAAAATGGAAAAAGTCACAGTGGGACGGGGGGTTTAATGAGACACATAGCAATGACTCATCCAGCTAGGTATGCCCAATACGAGGTTTCAAAACCGGGTGCGCAAATGCCCGCTCCATCGGGACAAGGTTCACATAATGTCCCGGACCAAGTACATGGTCAAATTAACCCGACGACGGGGGAAATTGTAGGCCCTAATTACAATAAACATAGAGATAGAGAAGCAATATCAAAATTAGTTACTGTGGAGGGTTTGCCTTTTTCATTTCCTTCATCTCCTAGTTTTATTTATTACATTAGAGAAATGTATAATCCTGCTTTTAACGGTTTTTCTAAATCAACTGTTAAGAGAGATGTATTTAAATTTGCACATGAATATCAACAGTATTTACGTTATTCATTATATCATTTTAATGGCAAAGTGATTATCACTTCTGATATAGGCCGTAGTACTAACGACCATGATTATTTAACGGTAACCTGTCATTCGATAGATTATAAATGATCTATGCAAAAACGTATCTTAGCGTATAGATATATAGATGATAGACACACTGATACTTTTATTGCAGAAAATATTTATCAAGTGTGCGATTATTACGGAATTACCGATAAAATTATGACTATTACATTAGATAACGCTTCTAATAACAATTACGCAATTATAATTTTAAAAAATAGTTTAACTCCATCTTTTCCAGACCATTTTCATATAAAATATGTGTGCCATTGTAAAGGACGGTCTATCACTTTTTGAAGACATTCTTAGTAAAATATAATTTGCTATAAACTTTATTTTTAAAAATAATAGAATACAACGAAAAAAAGAATATAAAAAAACTTGTCACGATTGCCAACTACCTTATAGAACCAGAAGAAGTACCCACTAGGTGGAATTCTTTATACGAGCAATTACTTGTTGCTTATGACTATAGAAAACCTATAACTTTATTTTTTAACTCTCATAATCAAAATCCAGCTGATATGGTTGTAGATAGCGATTGGGGAAAAATTTCCGAACTTATTGTATTTCTAGAGAAAATTTTTCAAGCAACAAAATAATTTTTCGGTATATATTATCCTACTATTTCAACTATGTTGTTTTAAATAGCTCTAATATTATTACTGCTTAATGAATATATGGATAAATCAACTTATAAGACAGCTATTAAAAAATATTTAGCAAAATAAAAAATATTTTATTCCTATTCCCACTATTTATATTATTGGTGTTGTATTAAATCCGACTATTAAAATAGACGGTACTAAATCACTTATTGAATTTATTTGTGATTGTATAGCAGTACTACCACCTCCAAGTCCCAAAAATCCAAATCACTCACCACCTATTGAACAAACTAAAGAAGATGTGTTGTCTAGCGTAGAAGACCAATGCAAAAAAAAATATAGGTTTTATCAACAAGAAAGTGCTAGTAACCTACCGACTTCCATACCATCTTCTTCTTCTTCTTCTTCAACACAACCTCACAAAAGACAACATATTTCTGCGGCTAGTATTGAAAGCCTCAGAAATAGAATGTGTGGCTGTAACGCTACTAACCAAATTAGCGAGTTTGATATTTTTGTTTTGCAGGGTTCTGTACCGTACCAAACAGTTATCCGTGAAGAAGGACGTGGAGACTTTTTAAATACTGGAGGGGGAATGAGAAGACCTTTCCGACACTTTCAATGATGGCCCGAGATGTTTTGAACATTCAAACGTGATCAATGGCATCTGAAAACGCTTTTTCTGCCGGCAGATATCAAATAGGAGAGCACATACACTCATTAGCCGAATACAACTTGGAGATTGTAGTATTATTCAGAGATTGGATACGAGCGGAGCGGAGAAGGTGCGGTCAACCGGAGATCAACGAAAAAGAAGACGAAAACTACAACGAAATATTTTCCAAAGATGGTGGAAGCGACGTGGAGCAATTTGATCAACAAATATCAATTCCAACTGAAGAACAACAGAAAATTATCAAGAAACTAGAACAGGTTTTTTTCAAAATGTAATTTTTTTAATTGCAATTTTACTATGTAATTTGCAACTTTTGAACAACACCACAAAGTTGCAATTTTGACAATTGTATTTGTATTACAAAAAAAATAATATGTCTATTAAATAATATAAGAGGCACAAAAATAACATTGAGATGTTTTTATTATACTATCTTGTTTAATTATTGAATTTTTTATATATATGTTATTTTTTAAATTAAGTGAAAAAAAAATCTCGCCCCGTCCCTTTTCCGACGGGACAGGAAACGGGACGGGACGGCGGCGAATCCTGCCTGTCCCACCCATCCCCATTCCCGCCCCGATCCCGCCGGTCCCGACCTGACTCATCCCGGCCCGGCCCACTGGCCACCTCTAATTGAGTCTCAAAAACGCTTTAAGATTCTTATTATTTTTGTTTTTTGATAATCCAGATTTCCAGGCTTGCGCCTGACTACTTCACTAGTATTACCCAGACGTCCTGGAGGTAATAGCACCGGTCCTTCAACACTATTACCAGGTAAATCACGGGATGTGCTCCGGTGGTCAGTTTTCTGGGAGCGTACAATTGATCAATGAGACAAGGTCAAATTCCCCAACATGCAGAGTTTCTTCGTGCTTGCGGAGAATCGAACCCACGATGTTAAATGTCGAGGCGTCTTATAAGCGCCAGAACTTTCTTGCATCTTATGCCTTTGGAGGACGCTTTAAGATTCTTATTTGTCTCAAGTTTTTCCTTGGCGCCTTCGAAACAAGAACTCTCTGAACAGAACTACAAGGAAAACATTTACTCTGTGAGAGGCATAGATAATATCAGTTGTGTGACCCTTTCTATGCCTGACAAGTGTCCACTGGGGACCCAAAATTTACCCACTTTGTTTTTCGTTTTTTTTTGTTCGAATCCATTTCATTTCTCTGCACCTACATCCACTTTACTCCTACTAACTAATTCAAGTAGAGACCGATTCAAAAGTTAAAAAATTCCAGCAACTCTAATTTTTTTTTAATTATTATTATTAACCCATCAACTCTAATTAACCCACAACCTTATGATATTTATTTCTCTCTCCATTTTAATTCATGTAATGCAAGGTCGGGAAATCAATGCTTGGAAAATCAGTATAAGAAAAATTGATTGGGTAATCAGTATAAGTAAAAATGGTTAATACTAACCCAAATTTTATCATGGATTAATATTAACCTAAATTAACATCTATCTTTTTTTCTCTCAGTGTTTTTTAATATGATTAAAAAGTCTGATTTTTTTCTAATTTTTATTTTTGGTTAATAAGGCCATTTAAGTTAATATATTTATCTTATAAAGTAATAATAAATAAAAAAACTACAGCAAAGATAGAATAATTAACAATTTTGAGTGCATGACTCATACTTTTTAATCATACACCTTTAATATGTGTCTTTCTTTTTTGTTATTTAAACCTTATATTATGAGATTAGTTGAGTTTTTGTAAGGAATTAAGGAGATTTCAAGGTGCAAAATATGAAAAATAATATAAGGTGTAAATCACAAAAGAGCACATATATTAAGAATGCAAATTGCAAATTATTTTATCTTTTGAGTGGTTTTTTTTTATCTATTGCTATTTTGTAAGATAAATATATTAATTGAAATGGCCTTATGAAAATAAAACAATAATAAATAATTTTATTTGATATTTTCGTTAAGTTGAATGACTGTTCGTGAAATTAATTTGGTGTGTACTTGTTAGAAAACTTAAGCTATGAAGCCTAAAAATTAATTAAAAAATTAAAACGAGGAAAAAGTTCAGATTTTTTTAAGCATATTAGAAAATACTGAAAAAAAGATAGATATAATTTATATTAGAATTAATCCGTTTCTGATAATATTTGTGAAAAGTAGGACTCCACACGTAGCAAAAATTTAATGCATCAGACCTGCATTTTTTTTAGGACGACGAAAGAGAAGGGATTAAAATAGAATAAAATTTTTGACTTGAGGGAATTTGAAGAAATGAAATGAAAGTGAAAAAGAGTTGGTTGACAAGGAGACCCCACAGAAACACTCGTCACAAATATAGAATGTCCTCACAATTATTGTTAGGATGTGCCTGGCTCATAATAAAAAATTTCAACTACAAGCATACAATAACATAAAGAACCAAAAAGGGCAGTGGGAAATGTCAAAATGCAGCCAACGAACCTGCAGAAAGGAAAGCGCCTTTACAATTTCCTCACCATACAATAGGGGCATGTAGAGTTAATTGTAATTAATTACTTTTACAATATCAATTTATGTGATATTATTTGACCGAACAATAGGCACGTAGACTTAACTACAAGCATACAATTACTTGTGTTTATTTTTTTATTTTTTTGTCACAGTAAGTATTTTTTAAGATTAACGGAGGGAGCATCATTTTCAAATTTTCATTCCTTTAACTTACTCTATTAAGTTTAAGGGTGCTACTCATGAGTATCTTATAAACCATGTGATCTTAGAAAGTTCAAGTGAATCAGTCAATATCACGCGTTTTCCCTTTCCTTCCTTCTCTTTTATATATATAGATCCGAATTTCTCTAAGTCCTTTACTATTGTCATTCGAATATACTTTTCTTTCTCAGGTAAATCTTCTGTTTCTTTGCTTTATTCTTTTACTATTTGAATTAACAAGCAACGTTTAATTTAATCGAATTGCACCATCTCATCAATCTCTTTGAATTCCTTGTTGATCGTCGTTTCCTATCGGAATTACGTATAAAATGTATGCGAATTTCGGTTTATGAAAGTCAAAGTAAATGTATGAACAAGTTTGACTAGTGAATATGAGGAATCAGTGTTTTTTGCAGGATACATGTTTGTTGAAAATCCTCTTACGGCCTTTGAACAGAGTAATTTCCATAATTCTGTCTTTTAAAGTTGCTGAAAGATGTGATAATGGCGATTATTATCGTCTACGTTCTTCATTTTTTGTGTTCTACTTACGAGATAATGGTAAAAAACAAACTGAAGTGTTTTTTTTAGTGAGTTTCCTACCTATTTGCGTTTTCTACCTAAACTATCAACAACTATTTATCAAAATACACCTCGAAGTTGGCTAGACCAAGTGATAAAGGCATCCATATGGCAATTGACCCATTAGTTTCGAGGTGATTTTTTTTATAAATAGCTGATGATAGTTTAGGTAGGAAATGCAAATACCTGATAGTTGAGGTTGGAAACTCGCAAAATAGTGATACTTCAAGCGTGTTTTTACCATTATATCTTAATCTTTTTTCCAATTAATTCCTTTAATTATCCTCGTGGAGTACTATTTACCACCATTTTTAATCATAAAAAGAGAGTGTACACTACGCACCATTAGATATTAGTCGAGGCGTGTTTTGATAAATAGTTAGTGATAGTTCATGTAGGAAACACAAACGTCTAATAGTTCAGGTAGAAAACTC
The DNA here is from genome assembly GCA_029783415.1 of Anisodus acutangulus. Classification (NCBI taxonomy): domain Eukaryota; kingdom Viridiplantae; phylum Streptophyta; class Magnoliopsida; order Solanales; family Solanaceae; genus Anisodus; species Anisodus acutangulus. The sequence goes on from CM056491.1 coordinate 26,168,748, forward strand.
ACAAAAAAGTGATACTTCAGTTGTGTTTTTTATCATTATCTCTTTGCTTATTTTGTGTAATTTAGTTGTTAGTGCGGCTTGCAGTTAGAGTTAATGGCGGATTCTGAGTCCGAGATGAGTAACAACATCCATAGAGACTTCTATATTCCTACCTATATACTTGCACCGGGTGCTTCGAGCAACAGTATACGTTTACCTGATGTACCTACATGCCCTGTGTTAGTGTTCATCAACTCTAACAGCGGAGGTCAACTTGGAGGAGAACTTCTTTGTACATTTCGCCATCTTCTTAACAAATATCAGGTACTTAAAGCTGTTTTCCTTGATTTCACTAAGGCAAAAGAAATAAGAATGATAGTCTCTGTGGCACCTTCGGATTTGTAGATTCAAATAAGTCTTTCTTTGACCGTAATTGTATCTTTTATCTTTTACTAAATATTTTGAATTATCAATTTAGTGTCACCTGTTTGCACAAGTCTTTTTTGCTTGATTTGTGACTTATAATACTTTTTAAGTAGTTTCCAATTATGTAAATTTTATTTCAAAAAACTTGAAGATTCCATGCCGAATTCACAGTCAAAATTAAACTGTTTGACTCTCGAAATCCGAATTGTGCACATAAATTGGGACAGAGGGAGTAATTGATTGAAAACATGCACATATATTTTTTCTCTTCTATATAAATTTTTATTTACGTTTCAGATTTCTGAATTGTTATTGATTGAAGACCGGTTTTCATTTTCCGGTACTCATAGAGGTGTACATAGCTTTTCAGGTTTTTGATTTGGGAGAAGAAGCTCCTGATAGTGTTTTACGTAGACTGTATTTGAATATAAGAAGGCTCAAGAGTAATGGTGATCAATTTGCTGCCGAAATCGAAGAGAGAATGAGAATAATCGTGAGTTGAATTCTTTGAGTTGGTTCATGATTTTAACAGGTTTTCTCATAACTTCACCAGAGGGCCAGATGATTATTTTCCAGCATAAAGTACTGAAGTTGAATTATATATTAGGTCGCAGGTGGAGATGGCACGGCTGGCTGGCTTCTCGGAGTTGTATCTGATCTCAAACTATCTCAGCCACCTCCAATTGCGACAGTGCCTTTGGGAACTGGAAATAACCTTCCATTTGCTTTTGGCTGGGTATGGATCTGTGGCAGAAACCGTTGACTCACTAGATTTGTGAAGGATGTATTTTCCTGTAAATTGTAGCTCTCAATATAGCGGTGCTTAAGCTCTCAGTTTACTCGCCTGGTGTCTTGCTGTGCAATTTGTTTCCTAGTTTTCTCATACTATGTTGAAATTATCTATAAACAACATGGAATCTGTGCATACAAAAAAAATTGCTCATAAACATGTTCATTTAGTTAGTAGCTAGAGTAAAAGTCTTTTAGTTTTCTATAATACATTAGTGTGCCTTCAGTTTTGAGAAAGATACTTTATGTGATGTGCAGTTTGGTGATTGACAGGGAAAGAAGAATCCAGGGACTGACCTTAACTCCGTCATCTCATTTTTGAAGCAAGTAATGAATGCAAAAGAAATGAAGATGGACAGGTTATTTTGTTAGTTCATATGTGATATTGTGGCCTGTGTGAGATATTCTCAATTTATTTTTGATTCCTTGATGATCAAGCTTTAATTCTTTGTTCAAACTTCTTGGCAGTGGTACAAGCTGAATGCATCGTCTATCTTGAATTGGATATCTTGTTTTTATATTAAAGAGATGAGAGCTTGTAATGTATAGTTAATTTAAGTGCGCAGACATTCGGGGTCTCATTTCACTATATATTGTTATCATTTTTCTTGAATCAGAAGTAAAGAAATAAAATGTAACAACAAATGCAAAAATGGGCTCGATGTAACTATATCTATTTCTGTAATACTATGTGGATCTTCCTTAAAGATCTATCTTTTCAAGGAAATTGGACAATATTTTTCTGGTCTCTAGCTAAGTCAAGGAATACTGTATAAAGAGAGTTGGAACAGCATAACATGCTCCTAAAGTGTGATCTCTCCGTTTATACTGGTTCATAATCTAAACTGCAGCGCAGAAGAGATTGCTATATACGTCAATTTTTTGTGCTTAGCATCCAATATTGGTAAAGGGAACTGATTTCTGCATATTCTATTTCTTGTGATAACTGACCTATCTTAACATGAAGACAAATTTGTGTCATTCTAAAGGCCTTTTTTGCTATTATACACAACCATAATAAACTCTTCCAAAACAATCGGAAGTTCAAGTTTTTGGGAAGTTTTCAGTGGTTATATCTGTTGGTATTACAAAGGATTGCAGGAACGGAAATTACAAGTAACTGCTTATGTAAGAATTGAAATTACAATTCAACTAGAAAACTGAAAATTACAAAGATGAACTAGAAAAACTGAAAAATTATTTTTGCTGAGTCGAGTGTGGCACTCTGTCCTTAAGACAATATTGCCCCGTATGTATCCTTTATACGTCCTGGACAATTTGTCTCCCAAGATAAAACAACAATGGAACACTTGAGCAAAGGAAACTCAAATGCTACCGTGAAGAATATTGAGTAACGAAATGATGCTTGAAAGATGTAGGAAGAAACTGTTTTGCTTGTGTATTTTCGTGTATTGTAAGTGTGCCTCAACAATGGTGTAAGGGGTGTTTATATAGGTGAGGGAGGAGCAGCAAAACTGCCTCCATAAGTGCCATTACTGGCCAAGTAATGGCCATTATGGAGGTAGTAATGTCACCAAAATAAATGGTGAAGAACACCAACGGATTGGCCATTATAGGAGGAGTAATTCAGCCAAAATAAATGGTGAATTGAGTCTTTGTGGCGTTTCGCTTTGACCGTCAAATTCGACTTTCTGAAACTTCAGGGACCAAAGCTGTACATCTTGAACCTTTAGGGACCAAACTGTACATCTGAATGAATTGGTCCAAATCAGCACATCCAAACTTCGGGATCAAACTGCATTTCCGCCAAGTTTTCTAGCCCAAAGATAATATCGAGGCCCACACCACAAACCACACCGTGAACTCAGAAACCCGAGAACCCTAACCCTGAACCCTAACTGAACCTAACCTGAATCGACCGGACGGGCAAGCGGCGGCGGCGCGGTCTTTCCTCGAACCTAAGCACATCTTGGTCCTCCTCCTTTAAACACATGGATACCGGGGGACCCAAACCCCAAACCAATTTCGAGTCTTATATACACAACAATTCTTTCTTCCTCTACCGATAAGGGAGAATTGATCACACACCACACTTTTCCATGCTTCAAACACCTTACTTCGTAAACCAATATCTCTTTCATTTCTCAATGAAATTTGATGATTCTTGGCCCTACGGTTATCTACGTACTTAGTAGATCATGCATGTGTGAAGAACCGGATTCTTCAACATACGTAACACTAGTGTTTAAGCCGTTAAAGTTGGTCGGTCGCAACTCCCGCCAAAGGCTAATTTCCAACAATCCCCTCTTGAAAGAGATTTTGGCGCACTCACATGGTGTCTCTTTATTTCCAGCAATATTTCAGCGGACCGATGTTGCATAAGGAGAGGTAGCTTCAGCTTTGAACCTTCCATAGTTGAATACCATCGGACTTACTTACTGCGCGGTGAACGTGATGTCTTGAACCGTCAGTGTTTAGTGTAAGCAAAGTCAATGGTACCAACACAACAAATTCCCTTACTCTCTTCTTCATAATGTTTTGTCCGTTTTGGCCATGGACAACGTCTTGGATTCTTAAGTGCGTTCATTTGAGGCGGCCCGTCCTCGCACTTAAATAGATGGTCTCCTACAAGGTATCCTGCTATACCCCACTTCACAAGTGTTAGGAACCATTAAAAGTTTTCCAAAAACCTAACCTCAATCACGAGGATCATTACAGGTTTTGAAAACTTAACCTTTACCCATACCGCAGATAGCACTTAACGCCTATCGCGAACGACTTTGGATTTGGTGTTTCGCTCGTAAATCACTATCCGAAGTGCTCATGCTTCCATCGGCGATCAATCGAACCTTTACAACTTAGTTTTCCCATTGAACCAAATTACCGGGATCTCCAGCTAGTAAGGTTGGAGTTACCGCTGTATTAGTCCTTATATTTTGGGTTTTAAGCCCATTCCCTGAAACAGCAAACCATCCGATCTTTGGGTAAGCCGCTTTGTCAATGGGTCCGCTATATTATCCTTTGACTTAATGTAATCAATGGATATTATACCCATGGTGATCGATTGCCTAATCGGCCTTATGCCTCCGTCGAATATGACGAGACTTGCCGTTGTACATAGCATTCCGCGTTCTTCCTGTAGCCGATCGACCGTCGCAGTGGATCATTACCGAAGGTACGGGTTTGTTCCAACACGGAACATCCTCTAAGAAGTCATAAAGCCATTCAGCTTCTTCTCCTGCTTTGTCTAAAGCGATAAACTCTGATTCCATCGTGGATCGGGCGATGCAAGGTTGCTTAGAGGATTTCCAAGACACTTCACCACCAATTGTAAATATATACCCACCGGTGGACTTGATGTTCTCTATATCGATATCCAGCTTGCATCACTGCATTCTAGTACAAATTTGGATATCTCGAATAGTGTAACCCGAAATTTAACGTGTATTTCAGGTATTGTAATACCCGATTCAACGCCTTCCAGTGATTATCACTCGGATTACGGGTGAACCTAGCCAACTTATTGACTGCGTAAGCAATATCATGTCGGGTGCAATTTGTTATATACATCAAACTACCGATCACCTGTGCATATCGCTCCTGGTATACAAGTGCACCAAGATTTTTATCAATCTTTTGATTTGTATCCATTGGTGACGCTATCGGTGAACTGTCTAACATCTTGAACTTTCTCAAAACATCCTCGATGTAGTGAGACTGAGATAAGACCAGTCCGTCAGACGTCTTAGAAATTTTAATCCCTAGGATGACATCTGCGATACCCATATCTTTCATGTCGAAGCATTGTTTCAACATGTTCTTAGTCTCTAGGATTACCCTAGGACTGCTTCCTGTGATCAACATGTCGTCTACATACATGCATATCATAACAAATGAGTCAGAGTTACCTTTCGTGTAAACACATTTATCACACTCATTAATGGCGAACCCCTTCGATAGTAGAGTACTATCAAATTTTTTGTGCCATTGCTTCGGGCTTGTTTCACCGTGCAGAGATTTGATAAGTCGACGGACTTTCTTCTCTTGCCCTTGAACCACATACCCTCGGGTTGGTCCATATAAATTTCTTCTTCCAAATCACCGTTTAGGAAGGCCGCCTTAACATCCATCCGTGTATCTCAAGGTCACGCAAAGTCGCGATCGCAATGAATACCGTATGGATGTCATCCGATATCTGAGAGTATATGTCAAAGTAGTCAAAGCCTTCTGTCTGTCGATAGCCCTTGACTACCAACCTGGCCTTGTACTTGTCTATAGACCCATCTGCCTTGTATTTTCGCTTGAGTATCCATTTACACCCCAACGGTTTATTTCCCGGAGGAAGATCAACCAACTCCCAAGTATGGTTATGCAGAATGGAGCTTATTTCACTCTCAATAGCTTCTTTCCAGAGCGGTGCTTCTGGAGTTGACAACGCCTTAGCAATTGTCCTTGGTTCATCATTAACCATATAAGCTACAAAGTCAGGACCGAAGGATTTATCCTTTCTGGCCATTTTACTTCGCCTTAGATCCATCTCTGGAGTCTCCAAGTTCTGAGAATCTGGAACACTAGATTCCGGATGTTCAGCCACCTCGAGATTCGCTAGATCTGAACCATCTAGATCCGGCAACAAGGACTCCCGGTTCTTGAGAGCTTTGTGCATAACTTCGTTTGCGAGAGGTTATGTCTTTTTCCTTTCTAGGAAAGGTATCTTCAAAGAATAAAGCATTCCTTGATTCCATAATTGTACCCTGGTGGATATCTGAAATATATGACTTATGCACTAAGAAGCGATAAGCACTATTGTTATTTGCATATCCGATGAATATGCAATCTACAGTCTTAGTCCAATCTTGACCTGCTTTGGCTTGGGTACTTCAACCTTTGCCAAACAACCCCACACCTTAAAATATTTGTAGGTGGGTTTCTTTCCTTTCCATGATTCATATGGAGTTTTGTCCTTACCCTTATGTGGGACTCTGTTAAGAATCGTATTAGCGGTAAGGACGGCTTCTCCCCACATGTTTTGGGAAAGTCCGGAATTGATAAGCAAGACATTCATCATTTCCTTTAATGTGCGGTTCTTACGTCCGCCACACCGTTTGATTGAGGTGAGTATGAGGCCGTCGTTTGATGAATAATGTCTTCTTGGGCACATTATTCCTCAAAAGGCGCTACATATTCTCCCCCTCTATCGCTACAAATGGATTTAATCCGTAGGCTAAGTTGGTTCTCAACTTCTGCTTTGTAACGTCGGAATGCTTCAAAGGCTTCATCCTTACTTCTTAACAAGTAAAAGTAACAATACCTTGTGCTATCGTCAATGAAAGTCACAAAATACTTGTTCCCCCCTTTAGTTCATGCAAACTTCAAATCACATATATTTGTGTGAATAAGTTCTAGAGGAGCGGTATTCCTTTCGACGGATCGAAAAGGAAGCTTCGTGAGTTTTGCCTCTACGCACACCTCACACTTATGTTGAGGGTTTACGTCGATAGACGGCAACAACTCCATCTTTACCACCCTTTGAATAGACTTGTAGTTAACGTGTCCTAATCTATGATGTCATAAGTTAGAAGACTCAAGCAAATAAGAAGAAGGTTCAACTTTATTTCCTTGACGCAATACAGACATGACATTCACTTTGAAGAGGCCTTCACAGACGAAGCCTCTCCCTACAAATGTGCCATTTTTAGTGAGTACAAACTTATTGGATTCAAACACTAGCCTAAAACCAGCATTAACCAATAAAGGTCCAGAAACTAAATTTCTTCTAATTTCTGAGACGTGCATCACTTCCTTCAGAGTGAGTTCCTTGCCGGAAGTCATCTTCAGGACCACCTTTCCAACCCCTAGCACGTCCGAGGAAGCGTTGTTGCCCATGAACGACTTCTTGCCGGTGGACCGAGTGTACGTGGAGAAGGCATCTTTGTTGGAACAGATGTGTCTTGTTGCACCTGTGTCCACCCACCACCGTGACGGATTCTCAACCAAGTTGTCTTCTAGCACCACTACCGGTAGATCCTCAATCATGTCATCCAAGAGCGTGTCCTTGACGACGTTAGCTTGAGCCTTGCCTTCGACTTGGCTTTACTGTTGCTCGATCTTGAGCCATGCGGCATTCCTTGATCCTATGACCAGGTTTCCCACGGTGATGACAATTACCTCACGAACATCTCCACAAGGGGGCTTTGCCGTCTTTTTGAAACTTCCGCTTCTTGCTTGAGTTCCCTTTGGCCTCAGCCAGATTCGCCTTTGCCTCAGCATGTTGTCTACCCTTTGGCAAGGTCTTCTTATTATCTTCCTGGATTTGCAGTTTGATAACAAGCTCTTCAAATGTCATCTCCTTTGTCTTGAGTTTCAAGTAACTCATAAACTCATTCCATGAAGGAGGTAACTTTTCAATCAGCGATGCAACCAAAAGCGCTCGTTTGGCTTCAGTCCTTCCAAATCCAGGTGATGTAAAATCATTTGGAATTCCTGGACTTGGGACATCACTGTCTTGCTGTCCACCATTTGGAATTTTAGAAATTTCCCAACGATGAACTTCTTAGTACCCGCATCTTGTGCGTTGTACTTCTTTTGCAGTTTTTCCCACAACTCTTTGGCAGTGCCAACGGTACAATAGACCGTGTAGAGAGGGTCTGCCAAGCAGTTCAGTATATAGTTCTTGCACATGAAATCGCTATGATTCCACGCATCACGAACCATCTTCATGCCGTTAACGACATGGATACCAAGGCCCCCTTCACCCGTTTCAGCAGGCGAAGAGTCCATTTCATCTCCAGCTTGTGGAGGATCTTCCGTAAGGAACCGGGCCATGCCCATAACTGTTAAGTAGAACAGCATCTTTTGCTGCCATCTCTTAAATTCTGATCCCATGAACTTTTCAGGGCGATCATGGTGGTGTGAAGAAGAGGGTGGAGCTCCAACAGTCGGGAAGGCAGCAGTGTTACTGCCTTGAACAGGAGCAGCAGCAGCAGTGAAGGCGGCGGAGTTACTGCCTTGGCCAGTAGCGGCAGTGGCGGGGAGGGCAGCAACGTTGCCTCGAGAGGCAGCAGCAGTAGCAGCAACATCGGTCATATTTCCAGCCATGTTATTGCAGTTACGGGGCAATATTGTCTTAAGTTGTTGGTATTACAAAGGATTGCAGGAACGGAAATTACAAGTAACTGCTTATATAAGAATTGAAATTACAATTCAACTAGAAAACTGAAAATTACAAAGATGAACTAGAAAAACTGAAAAACTGTTTTTGCTGAGTCGAGTGTTGTGGCACTCTATCCTTAAGACAAGCCCCGTATGTATCCTTTATACGTCCTGGACAATTTGTCTCCCAAGATAAAACAGCAATGGAACACTTGAGCAAAGGAAACTGAGTGCTGTGGCGTTTCTGCTTTGACCGTCCAAATTCTGACTTCTGGCACCAAACTGTACATCTGAAAGAATTCTGGTCCAAACTGTACTTTTGGCAAAGTTTTCTGGCCCGTGAACCCTGAACTCAGAACCGGACGGGCGGGCGGTGGCGGCGCGCGTGTGGTCTTTCCTTGAGCCCACAGCCCGTGGCCCGTGACCCGAGAACCCGGAACCCGGAACTCGGAACCAGACCGGACGGGCGGGCGGGCGGCGGCGGCGCGCGTGTGGTCTTTCCTGGAACCGAAGCACATCTAGGTCCTCCCTCCTTTAAACACATGGGATACCCCTTGGGGTCCCAAACCCCAAACCAATTTCGAGTCTTATATACACACAATTCTTTCTTCCTCTACCGATGAGGGAGAATTGATCACACACCACACTTTTCCATGCTTCAAACACCTTACTTCGTGAACCAATATCTCTTTCATTTCTCAATGAAATTTGACGATTCTTGGCCCTACGGTTTTCTACGTACTTAGTAGATCATGCATGTGTGAAGAACCGGATTCTCCAACATACGTAACACTAGTGTTTAAGCCGTTAAAGTTGGTCGGTCGCAACTCCCGCCAAAGGCTAATTTCCAACAATATCCTATACTCTTAGTATGGTATATATATCTCGATTGCACACACTTCTTGAAGTATTACAGGAGTAGTGTTATTTCATAGTAAAATCAGTGCATCATGACTGCTCATTCTCAACCAACTGGTATTAAAGAATTCGCTTTATGCAGTTGGCACATTCTTATGAGGATGAGACCACAAAAAGGCGGTTCTTGTGATCCTATTGCACCTCTGGAATTGCCTCATTCTTTGCATGCCTTTCACCGGGTTTCTCCATCTGATGAACTGAATGTGGCAAGACATTCTCATCTATTACTAATGTTTTTGTGTATAAAGAAATTTTGTCTTCTCTAACATGAATAACACACACACTTTCATATAGTTTAGCTCCAACTTTTGTATCTGGATAAGATCTTGGCCGCTTGTATTCATTTTTTTCTTTTTTTGCTGTGTTATACGTCTTTTCTGATAGTATATTAAACCTGGAAAGTCCTGCTCCATAATAAATATAGATGTCACCTTTAAGTCTTCTGTTAATGAAATTGGCCACAGAGGCACCTTATATAGGAGTACATGGATAGGATTCCAATATACTACAATATAACATAATTATTGCAAAATAATTTATTCATCATTCTTATGATAGTCTTGGCTTTCAACAATAGCATTGATTTTAAAGAATATTCTACAACATGAGTTTTCTTGCTTTGAGAGAAAGATAAACCAAAAAATCACTGCATTGTAAAAACTTGTTTGAATTATGTCGCAAAAACAGTGAACAATGATTGGAGTTGATATAATATTTGACTTTCAGCACTTTACACATATATAAAGGTACATGAGTTTCAAATTGGCATATCTGACATGGTTGGATGGGGATACCATTATTGTTAATGGCTTGAACTACATAGTCTCATTGCAATAAGTTGTTCAAGCATAATATTTTATGAGAAAGGAGAATTGCAGAATTCACCATTCTGATTTGAGTGCTATTTGAAAGAGTGAAACATATGTAAAAGAATCAGTATCTTTTACAAGTATCAGCTTCTGCATAAGTACATCTACTACTTTACAAAGGAGTTTCCTTGTGTATTTACAAAGGGTGGGGCATATTTGGGTAAGATTTCCATTTTCAAATGCATTCAAATCTATTAAGAATGAAAAGTGAGCATATGGATATGTCTATCAGTGTGCATGCGTAATTTCTGGGCTTTTGCAAGTTACAATTTTCTTAGCTTGGTCTGTTTTAAAATGTTACTCGTGGATGAAGTGGATAACTTATTCCCTCTTTTTACCTGATACAATGCAGGAAGGTTTCCATACATTCCGTGGAGGTTTCTGGAATTACTTCAGCATGGGTAAGTGCATGTTCTTCTGATTAGGAATTAAATTCTATATAGCCATTTAACTTCTTCATTTTATCAGGCCAGTTAGTAATATCGAATAGAATAGGGTAGGATGTAATAATCAATCCCTATATGGAATGATTATCTTTATATCAACTAGAGAAATAATCTAAGCATCCAAGGCAAAAAGTTAGTAGTTCAAGATCTTTTTGAATGTTATTGTATACCTGATTTATATACTCCTATGAAGGAAAGAAGACGAGATAGACTAAAGATTATATGAAGGAAAGCAGTTCCTAAAGATATACAATCTCTCGGTAGCAGACCTAGCAACACAATGGAAGCAAAGCATTCATATAGGTAGACCAATAGTTGGAATTAAGACTTAGTTGTTGTTACACTTACATGAGGTCCACGTAAGTAAAATGAGAGCCTGTAGAGTGGAATCAATAGGGATTTATTTAGCCCACCCCAACTAGTTTGGAATTGAGGCGCAAATGATTGATATAAAAACCTTGTATTGAGTTTGGTCTCTCATTTTCCCCCTGCTGTTGTCAATTCTTGGTTTGCCTTTTAGTTCTGAGTTAATTGGCCTACTAAAGTGTTTAAAATAACCATATTTTCCTTATCTTAATTCTTGTATTAAATTTGAGTCAAGTAATTTCATTCTAGAGATAGTTCAACTCATCCATAGTTTTTCATAGTTTACATTTTAAAATAATAATTAAAAAAAAGAAACAGAAAGGAGGTCCTCTAAATTATGGCAACTTGAAAAAAGGTCGGTGTAATTGACTCATTAGATATTTACTAGAAGCAAGACTTAATTTGTCGTAATGCATTAGGAATTGATTTTCGTGGATGACTATCACGACGGTTAGGAACCTCAAATTCCCATAGAAATAAACCAAATGTCTCTGGGTTTATGTCTTAACCTACAGAGACTATGATCTGAAGTTATTTCTTTGCTTGTGCTGTTAGTCATCTAGTACTACATCTAACACGAATTCTCTGTTAACAGGGATGGATGCACAAGTATCTTATGCATTTCACTCAGACCGTAAAATGAACCCTGACAAATTCAAAAACCAGCTTGTCAATCAGGTAGTAAAGTGAATGAAAAAAATTAAGATGATACAGCTTCTCTTTGGTTTATTTCTCTGGATCTTTGCATATCAATTTGAAGTTGATTGTCCTAGTCTTGTGCTTTTGGACCTTTTGTTTTGTTCTATCTAGAAGAAAAGAAAATTACACCCAATTAAATGACTGCTGTGACAAAACAGATAAGTTGTAAGATGTAGGTTAGGTTCTTGACAGCAGGGGTCAAGATTCTCGGTGTTCCATATTATCTTGTGAGTTCTTAATAGGTTCTGTTCTATCACACAGAAAGTCAAAAAGTGTATTTTCCACTGTTAACTTTGTATTGATATCAGCTTGTGAAGGTTTGAGTTAATGGAACTCCAGCTTTACATCCCCTGCTGTTGAGACAGATCAGAACATATGATAGATCAAAGAAAACTACATAATTGTGCAGCTTTTGTCTTGATTTATGTGCCGCAGACCCTCCTATAAAACTTAGTATATCCTATCCTTGTTCAAACCAAGTAAAATCAACGTGCTATCTATGCAAATACTATGCAAAACGTCCTATCTATGTAAATACTATGCAAAACATGCTATTCCTTCCCTGTTTCCTCAGATAAGCTTCTAATGCTTCTTATTGTCTTTTAATTTGTTTATCCACATCTCCCTCGAACTAACAGGCGCATATGCATCCTTGAAGCCTTAAACACTTCTAAAATTGTCTACTAGGATAATGTTTCAATAAATACATGGGTATGGGTTGGTTTTGAAGTCATGTTGCTAGGAATATGGGTGATTGGAAGAGGAAAAGCTTAAGAAACTGATCAAGGTCGATCATAGTTGGTTTTATTTTTCCTTTTCTTAAAATACGCAGACAGAGGGAAGTAGGTGATGTTATGCTTATTATTAGGATAGGAACATCCGTGGAAAGACTTAAGATATGTGGTGCTTTTGCCTTCTAGTGGTATGTCGTGAAGTTCATTGATATACATTTTCCTTCTTAGATTGCTTATGCCTCTAGAAACTATTTAACGGAATCTATGCTTTCCCTGTGAGTTAATGTCATAAATCTGCCATGCACCCTTATCTTAGGTGGTACATGCTTCAGGAGATCCACATCAATATTTGTCATTGCTTGGTATCTCTTTCAATGTGGTTCCTAAGCCATTAGATTATGCTTGATATTTCTTAAGAGATAATTGACACATGATTAGGGGGGAACATTTGCTTACTTTGAAAGTTTGTTCATGAGCAGGAACAAACAGAAGGATGGTTTAAGTATATGGGGAACTTTGTTTCTAGGAGTGACCAGAACTATTTTGGTTGGGAACTATATTTAGCACTTCACCTTAATATGGAGCTCTCATGAATATTGTTGTGTTAATGCCTCAAGTATATGGGGAAAACATCGTTTCTAGGAGGTTCAGCAGTTTGACTTAATACCTTTTAAGATAATGTTGGCTCCATTAGTCTTAATTCTGTTAGCACCTCATGTCTGCGTATTCATAGTGACCAATAAACATCAATAAGCAGATGTCCGAAGTGACTAGCAGGATGACTGAACTTTCACTTTCTGTTACGTAATTAAGGACATTTCTACCATTCTACTTCTTTCATCTCACTCTAATGATAATGATACACAGTAAAACAATTCGCAATGACTGGTACTCAAGATGAATGAGGGATATCCCAGTGTTAGGGACCCTCGACCTCCAAGCATAAAATTGGATATCGAGTCAGCAGTGAAGCAAAGTGAGAAAAGCCACAGTTAGGCTACCGAGTAGGGGTGGGGTTTATATATATATATATATATGGACCAATTAACAATTATTGTTAAACGCAACAGTTTATATAATTTCCATATAATACCATGATAACTTTTTACTTGGCATTTAATAACTAAACGGAAATCGTGGTTTCACTATCCTAGCTCAAATGAAGTTATTTTGCCTCTCTTTTTCTTGAGGTAGTGTTCTAGTATCTCTTAACATTCTGTAAATGATTTGAATTACCTGAAATTATCTATTGCTTCAGTTAAGATAATGTTTGAACGAATGCCTAATGCTAATTTTTCTTTGCTCCATAGAGTTCATATTTAAAGCTAGGATGTACACAAGGATGGTTTTTTGCCCCCCTCGTTCATCCTTCTTCGAGGTGAGTCTGCAATGTAGTTTTGTTACTCAACTCCTTCCATATCTTTTGCAACTTAACAAAACTGTATCCTCTGCTTCGCCTCCTTAAAGGCCTGAGGTAAGCTGCACCTAATTATTTTTTGAACAGAAAAATCAAAATTGGAATAATCATCACAGTTTGGACTCCTGAGACTGACCATATTCAGTTCTATAATTTCGCCCCGACTGTAAAAAGCGTGTACCGTGATCTCTTCTATTCAATTGAAAGCAACTTATTAATCTGCTTAAACTTTTTATATCAGTTTCATCAGTGTGTGGTACCTGCTCTTAGCCTCTTTTGTGCTAACTTTAAGTAGCCATTTGATCTTCTTGCCGGAAACATTAAAATGTGAATTCGATGATTGCTCTTGGTAACTTAGTGAGATATTCTCGTTTTTTCTTTTTAGTTCATCCTAAAATAGTGTAATTTCTTCAAAAGGCCACGTTTTTAAAAAACAGTAGAGTAGTCTGTCGACATAATAATTAGCCAATATGTTAGCAACTTCTATGCTAAATTTACGCAAGTTGATTGTTCCTACATACATGACAATGTGGGAAAACGTGAACTCTTGCATTATTACCCTTGCCCGGTAAACCATGACAATTACTTCGGATAGAAAGATAAAACTACAAATTCTGCAGGTGTCATTAGTTTCCAACCAGCATTTTTCCCGTTCATAATTTGTGCCAAGTAGCGAGCATAAATTTGAACAAAACCTTGAGGAGAATAAGAAATTTTCCCGTCATAAGATGGTTCGAGTTAATTACTTCTGGATTGAGCATTTTACTATCATCCCTTATGATGGTATACCTTATTGAGAATTTACTGGTCTCTGTTGGCTGCTAATTTCGGTTTACTGCAGGAACATAGCTCAACTAACCAAGGTTAAGATAATGAAAAAGCAGGGTGAATGGCAAGACCTTCAGATCCCTCCCAGGTGTTATTAGTTACTTGTAGTGTAGGAACCTTTGATGACGGCTTGATTAAGTTGGTTTCTAAAGAACTACCTATGAGTTTTAACTATTCTTTTTTGTTGTCCAATTGTACATGCAGTGTCAGGTCAATCGTATGGCTCAACTTGCCTAGCTTTTCCGGTGGACTAAATCCCCGGGGAACACCAAATAGCAACAAACGCCAATATGTATGTATTCCAAACAAGCTTCTTCCCCAAATATGCCCCTTGTTTCTGTTTCCTTAAAAGTGTTTTATGGCTTTAGTTTTTTTTCCTTTTCTGTCCAGGTCAGTGTTCTTGAAGTCTTTTTATTCTTTTGTAGTTATACTGACGTGCATATGTTTCTTGATTGGACAGAGGGACTTGACTCCTCCATTTGTAGATGATGGCCTTCTTGAGGTTGTTGGATTCAGAGATGTTTGGCACGGATTGGTCCTTCTTGCTCCAAAAGGGCATGGGACACGTCTTGCCCAGGTTAGGAACGAATTGCGGTTATTACAAATATTTGCGTGTATATGTATGTCGACCAATGAGAAGTTCTGTTTCTACTAGTGATTGTCTTTGTGTTGCAAGAAGGATAAAGACGTTTGAGCCGATAGAGTTATCCAGAAAAAGATAAAACATTGAACAAATAGAACATAAGACCCATAATTCTTTGGAATAATAAAATATAGTTGCAGCATCTCTGTCTAAATTATTGCTTATGGCCCTGAGAAAATAAAATATCCACCATGACCTACTTTCTTCGGGAGAGGTCATCTTCTTAGATCTTTTCTGAAAAACAGATTTTATGTGTACTTATAATCTCACCTACTTATTATGCTGAAAACTTAGCTGCTTATTTCCTCTACAGTTTCCCTATTCGTAGGCACATCGAATCCGGTTTGAGTTTCGCAAAGGTGCAGCTGACCATACATTTATGAGGATTGATGGGGAACCATGGAAGCAACCCCTACCTGAAAATGACGACACCGTTGTGATAGAAATTTCTCATCTGGGCCAAGTTAAGATGCTTGCTACCCATGACTGCAGAGCCAAAAGTATACATGATCCCTCAAGTCAATTCAATCATGAGGTTGATAGTGATGAAGAAAATTCCGTCGATGAAGAACAGAGGAAATTTGGTGCAGCAGGCAATTTCAAGATTCCAGACGAGGTTGATGTTTCAAGTCTCAGTTAATTGCATAATTTCTCTTTGTTCTTCTACTACCTCTAGATTCCATTTGTTGTATAGTAGACAAAACGAGGGTCCATATCGAATTTGTAGACATGGATATTTTAGAGTTTTTGCATAGAATATTTCGTGATCAATTGATGTAAAGGTCAAGTTCAGTGACTTGGCGTATGATAAAGACGACGCTTGAAATCGTCATTATAGCATTTTACAGGACTTATTTTATTTGAGCAGAGTATTATTTGGCTATTAAACTTGCATTCTCTACCAGAAGTGACCAGATTAGGAATGTCATTTTTTTAATACTGATAATAGAGAACACTCAACAAATGACAGACGGATCCAAGGAAATGTTAAAAACATTGAATATTACCAGTCCCGACCTTGTAGCATATGACCACATATTTTAGTGGCAATTAGTCGTGGGAAATTTCTCACTGAAAATGGGAAGAGTGAAAAAATGTTTGGTTTTGAAGTAAGCCGTAACATTTCAAGATTTAGGAAGATTTTAAGTAACTTGACAAACCAACAAATTTAACTCCTAATGCAACAATCTAACATTTTGCTTAACTTGAATGTGCCTTTAGAAAAACACAAACGGAACTTTAAAATCCTCAATGAAATAACTGACGAAGTGCTTTGAAGTATATTTTGAAGGCCCTAAGCTTCGAGGATAGGGTGGGAGATCTTATTGCTTTTTTACATTTACGAACTTTCTGTATGAATACTCACCACCACCCACTTGAAGAGCTATATCTACATAGTGAATTGTTACAGCAGAGTTCATCTGATTTTATCTGTACTTTGGTCAAAACCAAAGAAAATGAGATAGCATTACTGCTGAGCAAATCCTTGATTTTTGTCACTACATAGAGGCTTTATCTACAAATAATTTAGAGATAGTTGCAACAATAAAGCTGTTCTGTTTAACCAGAAACTAATGAACATTGCTGTATATCTCAATTACTGAAGTAAAAAACATTCAACGTAACTTTGATCTTCTAATATAACTTGCCTGCGCTTTGGAGACTGAGCTCTATAATACATGGACTGTTCCATAGCGAACAAGTCAATGAGGTACAAGCAGGACGACAATGATATTTGCCTTACCTCCCAGCATATTGGTAGTCTCCCAAGCATTTTGTCACCGTCTCATTGGCCTTCTGACTTTCCCTTTCTCCTCTCTTTTTCTTCTCCCTAAACAACACACATTGTAAATTTGAGATAAAATGGTAAACGTATTTTCACCAGACAAGGTCTTGATTGACTACATTTGCACTATACCAAAATACATGTGAAGAATGTAAATGATGGAGAGAAAGGGAAACAAGGGGGCAAAAACAAAGAGTTTTTTTCCCGGGGGTGGATAAGTAGGGCAAAAATAAGAGAATAGTCATGGATATCAACAGATTACGATGAACAAAACCTTGTTAGAATTTATCCAAGAAGCATGCTAGAGAAAAAAGCCGCTGAATAGTTTATAGGAAACAGTTAAGAGAAAGAATACCGAAGAGTGTCAAACCAAGAAAGAACTCTAACCTTTCCACGTATTCCTTCAACAGCTCTTTAGCCTGAACCAGCTTGGAGAGCAAATTGCGGTAAACGTCAAGGTCCCGGTCCACACTTTTCTTATTTACATTGAGTGCAGCACAAAGCTGTCATGCCAATTCCACAAGTCAACAATGATATTCTCGTCCAAGTGTGTTGAAATTTACATGAGCATAAACATTTAAAAAAAAAAAAAGGGGGGGGGGTGGTGGTGGCACCTATACGTGAACACATTCAGGAAACCTCTGCTACACTAGTTACTCCAATTATAAGCAAGACCATTGTTATTTCATCAATCCAATTATCCAAACAAGTGACTCTTTTATGGAAAATAAACTCATGATTATCTTGCTTTGCTTGTGCTTTGTCTTGAGCCGAGGGTTTCTCGGAAACAACCGCTCTACCTACCAAGGTAGAGGTAAGGTCTGCGTACAATCTACCCTCCCCAGACCCCACGTTGTGGGATTTCACTAGGTATGTTGTTGTTGTTGTTGTCAACTCATGATTATCTTAAGTTTAAATTGTTTTCTTCTTTTTGCTTACTCGCACAAATCTCTTCATTTAGCTTTCTTGTCGTACAGAATTTTCAAGAAAGACAAAAAAGCAGTTGTGCTATAACCAACAAAGTGCAGGGAAATTTAACTCTCTTCATACATTGAGGGCTAACTGAAACCTTGTACTTTGCCGTGCAGGTTAAGAGACAAAATAAGTCTCATGGGAGGAAGCCTAGACTATGGACGCTTTTAAGGAATTTGCTTGCTTTTCGTTCAGAGAGACATTGAATTTATCTTAATGGAGGATAATGTTGTATATGAGAAAAATGATTTGAATTTAATTTGTTCCCCATTTTCCCTTTTTTGTGATGAATGTAACTGTTTGTGAAGATCATCATCTAACAATCACACATTTGTTGATTCGTCAGTGCAATCAAGGAATGCTAGCATTGATAGATGATTTATGTGACAGAGAGAGATAGTAGAACTCCTGAAGGCTGGAGATCCACATACCTCAGTGAAAGACTAACTAAAGACTGCTATTTCTGGTACAATCACAGGGGTATCATGGACTGGTTAAATACATTCAAGAAACTTGCACAGAAAATAACACACAGAGTTCCTATTTTACAGTTTTGGCCTCTATGACGAGTGCCATTAATTCTCTTTCTCACAGATTTCCTGAGAACTCACACCTTTGGCTTCAGAATTAACACTTCTGCATAACCATGTTTTATCGAATAAAGATTTCAATGCTCTTTTAAGTTAAATTTTTACAGCTCCTGACAGTTAATTGTAGTTTTAGTCATACAATACACAGGTCTGAGTTTTACCTTTTATCATAAAACAACCATGTAAGATTTTAAACACTTTCTTCTTAAGAAATGTATTGATTCACATCTACTTATAGTGTGATCCATAGCACTCATGGATGTTCATTTTTTTCATCAAAAAAAGTATGTCAAGAAGAAAGAGAAACAGTAAAATAGGGCAAGGTAACTGAAAGGAACATAAATGTGAATCAGTTAACAGAAAGTGTCAAAAGTAAGTGCATTCTCTTTCATCATAAACCAAAATAAGCAAGTCAACTCCCTCCAATCTAAATTGCAACTCTGAGATATCGGTTCAGCTTCAATGCCTTTCAATATAATCCCTTTAAAATCAATTTAGTTCATCACCAAAGTATTCATGCCAAATTGCCCAATCCATAACCAACTATATTGAGCAAAGCCTCAAATGTTAAGTAATCTACATGCAGAGAGTCAGTCTTCTGCTCTTTTCAGAAACTCAACTTTGAAAGAGAAAAAGTCAAGAAGACCGGACTCAAATGCGGCTGAACTTTCACAGAAGGACGCAAAGAGATGACTAGAGTCTGGAGGCTTTAGCAGCAAACGGACCTATTGGGAAATGCTGTTGCTAATGGCTAGGGATTACCTGAAGCAAATAGTAATGAAAGAATATCTCTGCTGATCCTTTTGCAACTAACAGACATTAATATCAAATCAATTAAGACTCATGAGAAGGAAAGAGGAGTGCCAATCTTCTTGAGAGCAAAGCAGAGCAGAAAATTGGACACCAGATGTCAGAAAACTAAGTGAAAACCCCTAAATCAACGGCATGGTCATGTCTAATTCTAGGCAATTTAGAAGGTGTAGCCAGGAAGGGGAATGAGAAGGGAACTGACCCTTCTTTCTGAAATTTCTCTCTGATTCTCTGAATGGTTTTCGATCATTCCCTTTGTCTGTTTGATATCAGCCAGAATGATACCATAGGTTTTCTCAATCTGGCGGTAATAAAGTATAGAGGCTAGCACCCAAACATGAGTGAAAAGACAAGAACAGAAACTATACCTAGCCCCAAGTCTTGAGAAGCTCTAAGAGAACATATTTGTCATCAGTGTTATAACTTGAACCAGGTTTCCCGATTTTTAGAGTTCTATCCAAGATGAAAACTTGAAACTTATATGTTTTTGTTAGTTTTTTTCTTTCTTTTTCTTTTTCATGTTTTCAATGCACCCAGTAGTTAGCTATGCAAAGGGCAACTTGAAACTATTTGTTTCTCACCCGGATATGGGCTTACAACTCCTGATCATGTCTAACCTTCTTTCTGACACTAAATTCTATTACGCGCTGATCATAACCATTTGAAGAGTGTTACAGATTCACAGAAACCAGAGTACTTGTGGTGTTTCTAAATGAATTAAGAAATCCAAGTAAACTGAGATGACCAGGAAGTTCTTGTAAAATACAAAATGTACTATGAAGAATGTTAATGATATATACCTTTTCTAAGATGGTCGGATCAGTTACATTTGCCAACTCAAGTAGGCGAAAGAGACCAACTGCAAATAATCGACTGTAGCAGAAACTGTCCTTGGTTCCAGCTCGCTGTGCAATATCTTTCAAAATGTTTTCAACTTCTCCATCTTTGGTTGAAAAGTCAACTAGCGTGCTGGCATTTTGAGTACGAGCCCATTCTTCTAATTTTTGTGCATCAGCTCTATAAACATACTGGGAAAGTTAGAAATCTCTAGAAAGGAAAGAATTAATGGTCATACATCATAATAAAAGGTCTTAGAGCAAGTACATGTTTGATAAATCTACTCAACGTTAGACAAAAGATTATAACAAACTACAACAATAACAACAACAACAACTATACCTCAACCCCAAACTATTGGCACTCTGCTATATGAATCATCAATACGCATTTCGCTTAGATGCAAACATTTCATTTACAACTCACGACTATAACAAATGTGGAAAAAAAATAAGAACATCCACAAAATGTTCTTACCTTCTTACATTGGGTGGTCATGATATTAAAAGGTAATACACAGAAAAAATCTTTAAAAAATGAAAATCTTCCCATATTAATAAGTTACAATAAATGGGGCATAGTTTCAACATTTTCTTGGTTGGTTCATTTTAACATAATATAGCCACCTCAATTCACCATCTGCCTTTTAACAAAGAATTCTAAAGCTCAAGTTTTTGTGGCAAGACTTTAATATTATAAAATCCGATAGTCTCTATTTGAATGGAAAATTAGAGACTATAAAGGGGCAGCATGGTGTACTAAGCTCCCGCTATGCGCGGGGTCCGACGAAGGGTCGGACCACAAGGGTCTATTGTACGCAGCCTTACCTTGCATTTCTTTCTGCCAGAGGCTGTTTCCCCGGCTTGAACCCATGACCTCCTGGTCACATGGCAGCAACTTTACCAGACTCTGATTTTATAATATTGAGATTATTACTGTTGCAAGACTTTAGTCAGTGAACATTGTGGTCCTTGGATTTATTCTACTCCGGGCATTATTATTACTGTTGTTGTCCCTTCAAGGCATTAGAGACATAATATGCTTATAGTCCACATGGTTAAATTCTTCAAAATTTGACCTCTTGTGATTAAACATCTGCTCCATTCCAAAGGCAAAGATTTGCAGTTAGACTAGATAAAGCTTCTTCAATGAAATACGAGATGCTTGTTTCTAGGTCATGGCCCTAACCTTTCATGGAGTCATGGAGCAAACTCTAGAACACCATTTGAATTCTCTTAACAAAAAAGACAGACTGAATATTTTGGCCACCATGAGGAAGATGAGAGGGTCTCCGGGAATCGTACTTCTTGTACATGAAGACATATTATGCTTCAAATCTTTACCTAAATCTAATTTCTCCTTCTTGCAATTCGGGTGAATCATGATCGAGAATTGTGAATACTAGGTTGAGATGTATTTACACTATTTTTGGGTTTCGCTAAGAATAGATGAAGTTTGGTTATGAAATGTGATCTATAAGTTGAGTTTTGCCTTGAGAGGCATGAGTTACGTTAGCCAGGTCGAGATGGTTCTTGGTAGGGTAGAGCCTGCCGAGTGTCAGTCATGGCTCTAAAATGAGTCATGACACTTTTTTTAAAAAAATGAATGAGCCATGACACTCTACAAGTGGAAAAATGCATAATTTTTCTTGACCAATCTCATCCCATGTAATCTCTGGTTAAAATACTTACAGTAGACATATCCACTCAGAATGGGGATACTTTATTCAATTCATTCATGGTTTCCTCTTCATAAACTCTATACTGTTAGATTAAGGATAACAGTAGCTAGTAGCTACACCTTAATAAATGAAAGTTGATCAAGGGTTCTACAGCTAATTCACTGTTCTGAATAGCACTTTCATTCATTGGGAAATCATACATCTGCATTTCTCAAGCACCATAATACGGCTAAGCCTATTCATCTTGGGTTTTGGTTCCATCCTCCAAGAAACTCTTAATGGTAATTAAAAATATATTTTATCTACAACTACCTTACTGGCAGGCTCAATGCTAGCAGTCTATCACTTATAAATAATCATTTGTGTGCCTTTAAACAGCAAAGGAGTAAAAGCAACAAAAAAAAAGTGACAAGAGATGGATCAAACATGCCTGTATTGCACAGGATCCTCCTTTAGTGCCTCTATATATGCTTTGAAGATGGCATCACGATCCTCTTCACTTGGGTAGCCCTCCATAAGTTGATCATATACAGTAACAAAACCTAGTGCAAACACGGGATCATATTGGTAGGATTTCTTGTACCTTATCAAATGTTGTTGCACAATTAGCTCTTGTAACACTGTGTTGTAGACAGTTGGAATTGGACGCTTATAAGCGGTCAAGAAATTCAATTTAGTGTCGGCAACAGTTGGCAAATCTGGAAACAATTAAATATAAACACTGCATTATTGCCTCATAAAATAAACACTTGAAAAATCACTAAGATAGAACAGAATAAGTAACCACAAGGAAATTAGACTAAACAAAATGTAAATATAGAAATTACAAATAGTTGCAAGAATGCAGACAGAAATATTAAACCAGAGAAGGCTTCATTTTCTCTATTAGTTCAATATTCCAATTTTTTTCCTTTGACAAGGTAATTCAATCTTCATTAGCAAGAAAAATTACTCCCTCCATTACATTTTATACGATGTTATTTGGATGAACATGGAGTCTCATATGTTTATTTGACTAATACATATATTTGATAATTCTTTTAGACTGCATTACTTCATTGCGAAAGGTATATTGAATCATCTCCTTAGAAAATTAGGGAGCTAACAAAATCTAATTGTATTAATGATAATTGAAGACAAATATTGAATTTATGGTTAAGAACTTAGTTTGATTATCAGACCAAAGATTATAACATGAATAGTTAACAAACAACAACAACATACCCCACAACGTGGGGTCTAGGAAGGGTAGAGTGTACGCAGACCTTACATCTACCTTGGTAGGTAGAGCGGTTGTTTCCGAGAGACCCGGTTCAAGACATAATAGGAATAGTTAATGAATTTAAATTCATGAAAGTTCTAAACGTTGCATAGAAATGGAATAGTGTAAAACATTTTGGAACATCTAGTGTTATATGAAGTAGAATGCCGTGAGTATATAACAGTAAAATAACCTCAATATTTCAAATCACATATAAGTAATTCCAACAAGGAAACATCTGCATTTCACTATATCTAAATCCAAATTCAACCATTACACATTTCATATCAAAAGCTGAAAGATAAAGACTAATGTCGTCGTATTAGAAAGAAATTAGTTAATCAATTGTAACATTATACATACACCTCCACACAATTAGTTATAGACACTTGATGAGTAACTAAACTAAAAGAGATAATGATAAAAAAAAGTATCACTTTTTTAAGAGTTTCCTACCTGAACTATCACGTGGTTTGCGTTTCCTACCTGAACTGCCACCAACTATTAATCAAAACACACCTCGAAGCTGACAAGACCAAGTGTTTGGATACAATCGCCAAAAGGCGCATGACAGGTTAATCTGTCCATAAAATTCCATCCACATGGTAGCTGACTCATTAATTTCTAGGTGTGTTTTGATTAATAGTTGGTGATAGTTCAATTAGAAAACTCAGAACACCTCATAGTTCAGTTAGGAAACTCGCAAAAAAATGATTTTTTCACCATTATCTCTTAATTATTTGTTTTACTCTTTACTCTTGTTTTACTCTTACTTTGTTTTGATTGCCTTGCTTTGTGAGTATGCTTTGTCTTGAGTCGAGGGTCTCCCAGACAGGTGGACGTAAGGTCTGTGTACCCCAGACTCCACGGTGTGGGATTTCACTAGGTATGTTGTTGTTGTTGTATCTCTTAATTATTTTTAAAAAGAAAAATTCCAATTAATTCCTTTAATTATCCATGTAGAGTGCCATTTGGCACCATATTTAAACAAAAAGAGAGAGTGTATACCCGCACCATCAGATAATAGTCTAAGTGTATCTTAATAAATAATTAATGATAGTAGTAAATGCAAACACCTAATAGTTCAGTTAGGTAACTCGCAAGAAAGTGATATACTTGAGGTGTGTTTTTAACTATTATTGTTTTTATTTTCTTAAACTTCGTGTCAAATCAAAACACACAAACAAATTGAAACGAGGGAGTAGTATTTTTTTTTCTCGATTTCAAATTCGAAGCAATGAATTAAAGGAGAACTTGCCTGCGGATGCAATGGACACGCAATGAACGAGAAAGCGAGAGGTGGAAGATCGAACATTGAGGGAATCAAAGGAGAAGTTGGAACGGAACCTAAATGTATCGATAGAACGACACGAAGGAACACATGATTTCCTTTCCGTCGATTGAGCAATCGCCGAGAAAGATACTGAAGTAACCGCCGCCATTTCTACAACCAAAAAGATGATGACGAAGAAGATAAAGGAGAGAAGCCAAATAGTGTGTTGCTTTAGACAACTGAGTTGTTTTCCATTTCAATTTTTCTGTGGAAAATGGAGTGTGAGGCTTGGATTTGGATTTGAGGGCTTATCCAATGTTTTTTTTTTTTTTAAGATTACAATTTAAGGGGTTTACTTTCTAGATACGAGTTTTAAAAATAAAGGAAATTTTTAAAATTTAGGGATTTAAATTAAAAATATGTTATATTTGAATTGTCAACTTATTAAATTTAAAAAAAAAATATTTTAGAGACGTATCAAAAATAAAGTAAGATATTTAAAATAAAAAGGAGGGAGTATTTCTTTTTCATTTTCAATATTTATTTGACAGATGAATAAGACCGCAACACGTAGACTCATCATGATGCTGACCTCTCATTTCTACTACTCTTTTTTGTGGTTATGAACGATTGTAGTTGGGGCCGGGCATATTTGGGTTTAAACTGAATCGATTTTTTTTTTAAATTTTGATTTCGGTTTGTTTGATTGATTTCGATTTTAATTTTCAGAAATTCTGTTATTTGGTTCGATTTTCAATTTTGTTAAAAAAATTATTAAATCAAAAAATCAAAATTGTTGATATTTTAAAAATTTCCTTCTTGGTCTTGTTAGAAGATAGGTGAAACGTGAAAGTTAAAATTACTAGTTTATCTCATATGATAGGATACCTAGAAACTCAAAAATATATATATGCTTATATTAGAAATTGACATAACAAAAATAGATCAACATTTCTGCTACAAGTTCAGTTAGCTCGCCATTCAATTTTTTTCTTAAGCATTTATATGTCATCTATCCTCATCATTTCATCTTTGAATGTAATGAAAATTTTGGAGTTCAAATATTTTATGTTGTTCGTCAAAATTTAGTGGAGAGACACATTATTGTCTCATCAAACTTAATCAAGATGTTGAGAAATAACAATTCAATATAATGTGATTTGTTTTTAAATTTATTTGTACATGAACATGTATCAAATGATACATTGAGTGGGATTCTGATAATGTGATTTTTTAAAATATGTTTATTTTTTAAAAAAATTGACTTTCAAATCACAGATCTGAAAAGCTCAAGATGATAATACCCAAACCGAAAATCGAACCGAATTTTTAAAAAAAAATGAAGCAAACTGGATTAATTTTAGTTCGATTTGGATTTTTTACTTTTACCAAATCGAAAATCGAATAGAATTTCTCAAACCGAACCGATCGAAGGCCCACCCTAATTGTAGTAACTTGTAAGCTATGCCAGTTGAACACTATAAAGGCCATTTGGCTATGGGAATTGTAAAATTTGAATAAAGTATTTTTTATTTTCAAAGTGAAAATGATATTTCAAAAATTAAAATTTTGATTGGCGATAAATATAAATTAAAGTTATATTTGAATTTTTGCAACTAATTTGAAATAGAAAAAAAATGAAAATAACTTTTTGATGTTTTTCAAATAGTTGAATTCCTGAATTTCCCAAAATTTTATGCCAAATATGATTTCGGAATTCAACACCGAAAAAAATAAAAACTATTCATGGCCAAACGGCGACTAAGAGAACACGTTTTCAGTGGAGGATAAAATTACTTCCCAAAAAAAAAATTGATTCGGGTCCCAAAATAATATTTCTTGTTTAAAAAAAGTCCTCCAAAATTTAAAAAACATGACAGTTCAAAATGCGAGTTTAACATCTAAGTTAACTCAGTGGTTAATAATTAATTAAATAAATTTACATATTTTAAAACTACATTAAAAAGTATTACAAATTATAACCTTATATAATTAAAAATTATTTTAAAAGTATTGTAATAAAAACAATGAATAATTGCTGAATATTTACTTCTTAATTTAATTTGACTTTCTATCGTTTGAAAATATGCATGCCGTCTTGCATTAAACTTTTTCCAAAGAACATTTTCCTCCTCAATGTTTGGTTTAAGGAAAATTTCCGCTTACACTTTCCAAGTAGATCAAACAGTCTTTCAAGTGTTATCATGTAGCATTGGGTTAATTTCTTAACAAAATTATCGTTTTTAAAAAATGGACGGACATCAAATATAAGGCTGATTATAAAAATTACTACTTGTTTGAGTGACCTTGGATCCTTTGGTGATACTGATACTACTTAAACTCTTAAAGCATCTCTTGCTTGATTTTCATTAATTCAAATGTGGATCTAGAATTTATTGAAAGAATACGAAATATACACGGCTAAAACCGTGTATATCACAAGTCCTAATTTGTATATACTTTATTATATTTAGGGATGGCAGGTGGGTATAATTTTGCGGATTCCGCACCGCACCCGCCTCAATTGGGGCGGGTATGGGTATAACTTTGGCGGGTAGTAGGCGGGTATGGGTATTGAAAATGTACCCGTCACGGGTAGACGGGTAGGTGGTGGATTTGCAGTCATATCAGCCTACCCGCTTCCTTCTACCCCACTACCCGCCTACCGCCTACCCGCCTACCCGCCTAGCTTATATAGCTAAAATAATATCTGACTTTTGTCTACATTTGTAGTATATAGTTATTTGGGTGGATAATTTTTTGGGTTTCTTAGAAATTTTATTTTCTTGATTCTTTGTTGTGCAATGGGGAAGAGGTGAAAAAAATGGGTGGCGGGTAGGCGGACTGCGAGCGGGTAGGTGGGTAGGCGGACGGGTAGGTAGGTGGCGGGTAGGTGGCGGGTATAGGAATATACCACAAAGTGTATGGATGTTGAAAATTGTACCACGCCACGGGTGGCGGGTAGGTGGCAGTATAATTTTTTTTTGGCGAATGCAGTGCGGGGAGGGGTACCTTGCCCGCCCAATTGCCATCCCTAATTATATTTGTAGAATTATTGTACAAGTGTAATTATGATAGTAATTGTATTAGGAAAAGCTATTAGAGTTGTATTAGAAAAAGGTAAATTTAATTTCCTTAATTAGATTTTATATATCATGTATATATATATATATATATACATCTTCATTGATGAAATAATTAAGGGGATTATTCTCTTTCATGGTATCAGAAGTCTAGGGAAAATTTTCCTTCTCCACATTCAACTTCCGCATCCCTCCTCGGTATCCCAACCCTCGGCTGACGCCCAATTTTTTTTTTTTCGTCTCCCAAATTTTCTACCACAAAGAACACGTTTCATCCTGCCCTCACAGTCTCCAACATCAAGAACAACATCCCTATCATTCTTGAGATGGAAAACGTCCAATACGCGACTTGAGCGGAATTATTTAAAGTTCACGCACGGTCTCATCGAGTACTCCATCACATCACCCCCTCAAGAACAGGCAAGGGGAAGGTGCCTGCCACCAATGATGAATTAGAGTTGTGGGCAACTCTTGATGCGACGGTACTCCAGTGGATTTACTCCAATATCTCTACAGATCTGTGGCAGACTATTATAGAACTAGACGATACAGATATAGACAATTGGGATAGGTTGCGTGATATATTCCAAGATAAGAAAAATTTCTGTGTCATGACCTTTGAGCAAGAATTCTCCCACGTCAAAATGGAGGATTTTCCGAATGTCTCGGCCTATTGTAAAAGGCTCAAGGAGTTGGCGGATCAACTCAAGAACGTTAGTGCGCCCGTCACTAATGATCGTCTTGTTCTTCAAATTGTTGCAGGCCTATCCAAGACATATAATGGCATTGGGACGCTTCTTCGTCAAAGTAATCCTCTCACGACATTCTATTAAACACGTTCCATGCTCACCTTAGAAGAAGCCGACTTGGCTAAAAAGGCGCTACCGAAGCCAAGTCCGTCATGATGGTGGCCAGCCTACTGGGCCGCAGCACCACTGGGCCAGTGCACAGTGGTCGTGGGGCTGGGCTAGTGGGCAGCGACCCAATTTCTAGCAACAGTACCCAGGGAATGGGCCAGCCATTCCCAGCAGTTCCAGAGGCCCAATTCATAGCAATTCCATAATAGGCATCTCTGGCGGGCCTTGGCAGAAGGCTGGCCTGCTTGGGCCTCGGCCTCAGTCGGCCTTCACTGCTGCGGGCCCAATGGCAGTCCCGACACCCACGGATATCGAGGCTGCGGTGCATACACTTGGATTAAATCCCCCGAACGCAAATTGGTACATAGACACCGGTGCCACTTCTCATATGACGTTTGCGCCACGTAATCTCTCATCTTATTTTAATTTGAGCAAAAATCATGGAATAATTATTGGTAATGGTAATTCAATTCCAATTCGTGGTTATGGTCACACAAATTTATCTCCCCGCATCCACCTCTAGTCTTGAAAGATGTCCTTCATGCCTCTCACTTAATTAAAAATTTGGTGTCTGTCCGAAAATTCACAGCTGATACTTGGATGTCTGTTAACTTTGACCCTTTTGGATTTTATGTGAAGGATTTCAGCGGGGATACCTCTAATGAGATGTAATAGTCGGGGAGAGCTTTATCCAATCACCACCACCACCACTTCCTCGAGTCAAGCCACTCCATCAACGTTTGCCTCTCTAGCACATTCCTTATGCATGCTCGGTTGGGTCATCCGGGGGCGTCTGTTATTTCTTCTCTTAAGAATAATAATTTTATTGATTGTAAGAGTACGCGTAGTACTCATATTTCTCTTTCTTGTTCGCTAGGAAAACATGTTAGATTACCTTTTGTAGCCTCTACTTCTAGTACGTTGATGCCTTTTGCCATTATTCATAGTGATTTATGGACATCTCCCATTTTGAGCTCATTGGGCCATCGTTATTATATTTTATTTTTGGATGATTATTCTAATTTTTTGTGCATCTTTCCATTGTCTAAAAAGTCTCAAGTTTTTTTCCACTTTCTTAAAGTTTAGAGCATTCATCCGTACCCAATTTGAATGGAAAATTAAAAACATTCAATGTGATAATGGAAGGAAATTTGATAATGGGCCGTTTCGGGAATTTTGTGACACTAATGACATATCTTTTCAGTTCTCTTGTGCTCATACGTCCTCAAAAAATGGGAAGGTCGAAAGAAAAATTTGTACCATTAATAATATTGTCCGAACCTTACTAACTCATGATTCATTACCTCCTTCTTTATGGTATCATGCTTTACAAATGACTACCTACCTCCTTAACATACTCCCTAGTAGCTGTTTAGCATATCAATCCCCACTAAAAAAAATTATCATAAAGATCACTCATATTCTCATCTTAGGGTGTTTGGGTGTTTGTGCTATCCGCTTTTTTCATCCACTACAATTAACAAACTTCAAGCCCGTTCTACCGCTTGTGTGTTTTTGGGTTATCCGTCTAATCATCGTGGCTACAAATGTTTTGATTTATCTACTAATAAAATCATAATTAGTCGTCATGTCATTTTTGATGAATTCCAATTTCCGTTTGCTAAATTGTATAATTTCATGCCTCATTTGTATAACTTTTTGGACGATGGACTCTCACCGTACGTCATACATCATTTAGCCCAACAGACTCGTGATCCAATTCTTCCTGCAGGACTACTGCCTGCTGGCCCAAATAGTCACGATATTGTCCCTGATTCTCGGCCAGAAAGCCCATCGCTGGCCCAACACTATGTCTCGCCTCGATCCGATTCTGTTTGGGTTCTCGGCCCGGCCACGACCAGCGCATCTTTGGCCCATATTCGTGTCTCCCGAGTCCAATATGTCGGCCAGTAGGCCCACTGCCTGCTGGCCCATATTCGTGTCTCTCGAGTCCAATCTGTCGGCCGGTAGGCCCACTGCTTGCTGGCTAGTCCCGACCAGACCCGCCACTGACCCAAATCTCGTCCCCTTTTATTTTGAGTCAATGGCCTGTTACTCGGAGCCAACGGGGTATTTTTAAACCTAAAAAATATTTTAATCTCAATTCTAATGTCACTAAATCACCCCTACCATGTATCCCTGTGTCTGCCCTTCATGACCCGAATTTGAAAATGGTCATGGATGATGAATATAATGCTCTTATTAAAAATAAGATGTGGAAGTTGGTGCCTCGTCCGCCTGGTGTCAATGTTATTCGTTCTATGTGAATTTTTACTCATAAGGAAAAATCTGACGGTTGTTTTGAGCGGCATAAGTCCCGTCTTGTAAGTGATGGCAAAACTCAATAGGTTGGCGTGGACTGTGGAGAGACATTTATTCCGATGGTCAAACCGGCAACCATTCATATTGTTCTCAGCCTGACTCTCTCAAAAGCATGACTCATTCATCAGTTGGATGTGAAAAATGCTTTCTTACATGGTGATCTCAAGGAGACAGTATACATGCATCAACCCTTGGGTTTCAGGGACCCTAATTATCCTAATCATGTCTGTTTGCTCAAGAAGTCCTTATATGGGCTTAAGCAGGCCCCACGGGCTTGGTATAAGAGATTTGCAGACTATGTGTCTACTATTGAGTTTTCTCACAGCAAGCCTGATAATTCTCTGTTCATCTATCGTCGTGGTACTTCTCTAGCATACATTATGTTATATGTGGATGATATTATCGAGGGGTAGCCAATGTGGTGTCTGAGTCATGTTGGCTGCGTAATCTTCTATTAGAGCTTCACTTCCCTATTCAGAAAGTTACCTTGGTCTACTGTGATAATGTTAGTGATGTCTATCTCTAGGGAAATCCGGTCCAACATCAGCGCACTAAACATATCGAGATGGATATTCACTTTGTTCCCGAAAAAGTTAGCTCGTGGACAAGTACGTGTCTTGCATGTCCCTTCAAGGTACCAAATTGCTGATATTTTTACTAAGGGTCTTCCTTTAGTACTGTTTGAAGATTTTATGGACAGTCTCAGCGTACGACAACCTCCCGCTATGACTGCGGGGGTGTGAAAGAATAAGAAATATACATGGCTAAAAACCGTGTATATCACAAGTCCTAATTTGTATATACTTTACCATATTTGTAAAATTATTGTACAAGTTTAATTATGGTAATAATCTTGTATTAGAAAATAGGAAAAGATAGATTTAATTAAGATATAATTTTTCATTAATAAAAATAATGAATGAGATTATTATCTTTCATTTATGTCAGTAACAAAATACAATATCGACATCATAATCACTTCTGCCCGCACATTCAAATTAATTTGATGTCCACTTCTGGAGAAGAATGTAAATTTCATGATCAATCTTTTGTAACTAGTTATTAACTAATGACTAAAATTAAAATTAGCTACTAATCTCCTTCTTCCTCTTTGTGTTTTGCTTTGAGTCAATGAGTGTGGTCATTGATCTGTCGTACATTGTTCATTTAGTGATTTACTTCTTTTTAATTTCTCATGCGGTATCCGATAATTGCATTTAAGTCTGACTAAATTCGAATCTCGTATTGCAAGGCCATTTTTGGGATAACGCTCCCAACTCCATTTAGTGATGTACATATCAACAATTCAATGTCTAAAAAGGCAATTTTAGGACTCGCCTTGGGGCGGGGCATTGTCAAAACGCCTCGAGGCTCACGTGCGGGGCTTAGTTCCTATGAGGCTTACGTCCTAAACGCCTGACTGTATGCCCTAAACACACCTTACGCCTAACGCTCGAGGCTTGCCTAACAGTTCTTACAAAAATTATATGTTAAATTCCTTAATTAAAATTGTTGACCCTCATAATTCTTTAACAAATGAATGATACTTAATAATTTTTCACCTAGAGAAATAAAAAGATTGGATGTAACTCAAATAACAAATCGTAGTATTGCATATTTACTATTTGAGAACATTGTGAATGTGAATATCACTTAATATTTTTTTTTAAAATACATAGCTGAATTGTACATTTTACTTGTCATTGGTCTTTTGTCCTATGTATTAATATTATCATATTTTATTATTTTGTTATTTGAAAATAATATTATTTTCATTCATGAAGGAGTTATGTTTTAATTATAATACTGACAAAGTTTATTGATTATTTGCTTATAGGGAGATAAAATGAATAGTATGATAGTAATGTTGTTTTAAGAAATTGTGATTTTTTCTTGTTTCAAAGTTAAGATGTTAGAGTTAAGTTGCATTTCATAATAGCTTTTATGTCATTGTATTATTTATACTTGTAAAATTATGTTATATATAATTATAAGTTGTAAGTGGCGTATAATGTATTGCTTTGATTAATTTTTTGTGATGATCAAACGCGCGTGATATATATATATTATTTTTTTATAATTTTTTTATGTAATTTTACCTATTTAAAAATATTTATTATAATAAAATTATTATATAAAATACTAAAATTAAATATCCATGGAACTAACGCCTCATTGAGATATATGTAAAACGCTTAGTCTTACGCGCCCGCCTTTTAAAACATCGATCAACATAAACAAGATCTAGCTGTAGGTCATACCCATTGAGGAAACCTTTTATATCACTGAATATAGAGCCACTTGCAAACGTAGATATTTCTGACTTTCACATGTTTATGTCTTCATCTTTTTACATGCACTTTGGTAAAGGTCGTTTTATTCTAGTACTAACAATAAACCACCTTCTGAGTAGGTCTCACGAGCTTATATGTTAAGAATGTGACCACAGTGGGGGACTTACTTTGGGAGTTAGCAAATTATATTTGGGATCTTAGTTAAAAAAAAAGAGCAGGTGATAAGCTCGAATCCTTCTCCACACTATAAGTTAATCTCCAATTAAAAATGTTTTTTCTGCCAAACTGCAAGCCTTCCGCTGTTCTCCACACAATAACTTAACTCACACAACTCAAGAGTTAAAAAAGTTTGTATATCATCCAATTACAATTTTGCTCATGGACCATTCTTAGCACCTCTATCTTCAGGTCAAAATAATACTAAAATAGTAATATGAAATTATAGAGTTTAAAACTTTACTAATTAACGTGCTATTTTTGCCAATGATTAGCTAGGTGTATGTTGTTAATCCAAAAGAATATTACTCCCTTAGTAAGTAATATGAAACTGGAAAACACGCCGTTCTTATCCTTAATTATTTCAATAGTCGTACAGATATTTATTCAGTGCAATTGGACATGTACAGCAATGACCACAAGAATAGAGGATTAGCACATGATGTGATAAAGATATTACCTAAAGCAATAGAAAGTCATAAGTTGATCATTTCAAAGTAACAAGAAAAAAGTAGTACTACTACTCCATAGTATTTTTGTTTGACAGTGCAGCGCAATTAAACCAAATTCGAGACATCTAAAATTGTACCCTATTCTCAAGTAGGAGTACTGGTTTTACAGCAAATATATTTGTAAATTATCAATTTCAGTAATTAAGCTTCTGAACTTATGCCAAACAGGAAAAGAAAATCTGGTCATTGAGAGAATTTGGATATCACCACTAATTAGAAGAAATTGCACTGTTTCCCCTTCAAATTGGCTGGTCTTTAATATTTGTTCTTCAAAATTCAACTTATGCCTAGTAAGGCATAAGTTCTTTAAAAGATCCAACATAATTTGCGGGATAATATGATTCAAAAATATAAACTTAAACGTCCCAAAAAAATTATTTGTCAGGGTAAAAATTAATTAAAGACCAACACAAAATACGGGAATAACTGCAAATGACCCCACTGATTAAGCACCGGGTCCAAAATGATCATATATCAGGCCCAGAATGAGTAATTTCCCTTCGTACGGGCTGGTCTTTAATTTTTGTTCCTCAATTAGCTGGTCTTTAATTTTTGTCCCTATTTCTTATTTAATAAAAAATTATGGGCTAAAATACTCTTTATTTGCGGGTCTACTAAATCAGAGATTCTGGGTTCGAATTCCAGCTGAGGCCAAAAAGAAAAAAAAATTCGCAAGACAAAAATTTTCATAGAAATTATGCATATTTTGCCAGAGTTATATAGAGCCATAGTTTCTATGTAACTAGCCGTACAAGGAATAATTTTGATTTTTCAACGAACATTCAAGCATAGCTACATAAAAATTATGTCGCTTAAGGCATAATCTCTATACAACTTTGGTCGAATAGACATAATTTCTATGAAATCTTGCCTTGCGATTTTTTTTCTTTTTGACTCTGATGGGATTCGAACCCACAATATCAGATGTATTTTTGGAGGCATAAATTACATAAAAACTATGCCTCTTAAAGCATAATTTCTATACAACTTTGGCAGAATAGGCATATTCTTGTGAATTTTTTCTTTTTGACTCTCCTGAAATTCGAACCCACAACCTCAGAGATATTTTCAGTTATTTTTTAAGCAAAGCGCAAAAATTAAAGACCATCAATTTAAGAGATAAAAATTAAAGACCATCCTAAAATAGGGGCAATCGGGCTAATTGCCCTAAGTTTCGTCACACTGCTGATGCAACTGTGATCATACTCCATTTTTTCAGTCCATGACCCATATGGGCTATAATTTCAGACCATGAGAATATATAATTTAGGACTTAAGTTCTGGAAGAAGAAATACAAAAGTATGGACAATCTAACCAACTTGATCAGGAATATTGGGCCTTGTTATAAAAAAGGGAGTTGGATAAAGCAAACTTTCTCCTTGGAGGAGCACGAGCTTAGTCAAGTAGAACCGGGTTGCGCTGCTTGATGCTCCGATCGAAAATAAATCAGTGAGGCCATGCCGATACACGACTGAATGTGCGTTAGGTCAGCATACAACTTCAATATAAAGATTTCCACACGAATACATGCTATTACATATTTTTACAAACTTAGTCAAAGAAAATGTAGGTGGAAAATGCCGACATGATGTGACGATTAATCGCGTTACTCGAGTAACAAGGGCTTCCTAAGTCAAGTATATTATTCCTAAACTTAACTTTTAACCTTTTTTTCCTTTTAAGTTCCAAACACAACTAAGTTGTGGAAATCTCTTTGACATTCTAGATACTAGATAAAGGGCGCCTAGACAGTATTAAGAAAAGATAGCCCTATGATTGTTGAATGTGATCTAGATCATAATGGAATAGTTACAAATCTCATAAGTACTGTTGAAAATAAGAGATCAGAGGCCACGGCTTTTTGTATCGAGAGAATTGTTTTCCCACTTGGTTGTTCGGTATCCGTATTGGAATTCGATTATATCTGAATTCGCGCTGCGTAGAGTTCATTTATGGGGAAGTGCTCCCTACCAAGCATTTTTTCATATTCATGGCTCGAGCCCGAAACCTCTGGTTAAGAAAGGAGCAGTCTCATCCATGGCCCCACATCCTTTAATGGTGAAAAAATCTTTCAAACATTTGATTACATCTCAAGAAATTAATTTTGTCTGTCTCAAAACTTAACTTAAAAAATTGCGATGTCGCATATGTTATGATTTTTTTAAAAAGATGAAAGCAGCACAAAGGCTCAAAATATGATTAAAATCCTGTCAATTAAATTTTACTACTTTGTTCGTCCCAATTTAAGTTGTTGTATTTTTTTTTTTGGTTTATCCCGAAAAGAGTGTCTCTTTATATATTTAATAAGTTTTGACAAATTTGAAACTAAAAGATTTAAAGGACCACATACATCTTTAATTAAAGACCACAAAATTTAAAAGTCTTTCTTTATTTTTTAAACTCCGTGCCTAATCAAACTAAGACACTTAAATTGGGACGGAGGGATTATTAATTATAATGATTTTAAATAGCCGAATGAACAAATTAGTAATAAACTCTCCGTATACTTTCAATACTAAACTCTTACTACAACTAAAAAATTAAATAATATAATATATTAAATATTAAATTTCTTTTATAACTAAATAACACGTAATTCTAGAAAAATTATAATAATACGACTAAATAACTCATTATTATAGAAGTATTATAGTAACACTGCATTCTTAGATCTCTTTCGACTAAATAACTCATTATTCTTATCAAGAGATGAGGTTGTAAGTTTAGCAGATCTCCATTAATGGAGAGAAATATGAGAGGAGAGTTCGAGAAAGATGAGAGGAAAATGATAAAATGAACTGATTGGGTTGTATTGCAAGTATACCATCAGTGTATATACAAAAGAATTACATAATTGCCAATGAGTTGGATGAAACCTAACTAACACTAACTACTTTGACAATGACATCTAACAATATCTAACAAACTCTAATTAACTAACTAATCTCACTTAGCTAATCATTAACGATCCTATACACTTAATACATACAACAATAAATACTCTCAATACCCCCCTCCTAAATTGGAGGTGAGGATTTCACAGACAACTTGTCCAATATAGTAGTTTGCTTGATCCCAGTAAGAGTTTTGGTCAAGATGTCTGCTAGTTGACATGAAGTGGTAATGTGGTGCAAAAAAATTAGACCCTCTTGCAATTTATCTCGCACAAAATGACAATTCACTTGTCACGACCCCTTTTCAGGAGTCGTGGTGTCACCTACATTATTACATCACGTAAGCGAACCACTCTCAAATCATTAATATGATACGACATAAGTAAAAGCAAAAGAAATACAAATAATATATAAGTTGTTTCATAATATAATACAAAGGAAAATAATAAGTCTGATACATCCAAGACAACCCCTAAGTGATCTAGACTGTGGGTACAAGAGCACTAACAAATCTGATACAAGTCTGAGAAATGGGCACGCAGACCAAAATCAAATACATAGTTTGGAACAACTCTCTCAAATGCAAGAAAAAGACTGTGATAAAGAAGGAGCATCCAAGGGTATGCTGAAGATAACATCCTCACCCTTAATACAGAGGATCCCGCTACTCGAACTCAACCACGTGGTCTCGAGCTGGTAGTCGGATCTGTATCTACATCCAGGAAATATTCATCAAGTGTAGCATGAGTACACAACATACCCTCGTAGACATCATATGCCGACAACGACGGAAGGTACACAATCAAAGATAAATATCAAGTTGACACCAAGTAATCCTATACTACACAGTCCAATGATCCAGGTAAGTCACATAGTCCACATAAAGATTCACAGAGTTCACATGTTTCCTTATTTCAATAATAGTCCATATTTACTTACGTAACCAATTCCAAGATTTCTACAATAGCTCAAGTATCAAAATGCAAGTATAAACCTTTCATGTCAAGTTTTTATTCAAGTCATCAACAATCACTTCAAATACAAGTCCATTCACAAGTAATCAATGATATGACATATATATGTATGATATGAATGCAATGTATATGCCATATACCTTTTCATCAACCGGTATACATAATTCACAAGGTTTGCCATATAAAAGTGACCCATGGAGGACCCGCGAAGTCCATATACCCCTCAACTCTGGAATAACTCATCGATCACGGAACCCAGCTTTTGGCTGTAATAATATTATATTGCAGGCATGCAACTCCGCACCCCACGTATCAATATCATCTTAGTGTTGTCATAATCTCAACAGTGTTCTTACATTTTTCGGTCCCTTGAACCCACAACATAATCATACCACTCCAATATCAATATTACATAGCCATGAATGTATGAATGCAAATGATAATTTAAGGCAAGATATCATGATACAATGAAATGCAACCAAGTAAGAGATGAAATATCATATACTTTCAAGAATTTAATACATATACACAATCTAATACATCATATTAAAAGCATGTGTGATGAGTAGAGATGACAGTGGATCCTGGACCCGGTCCGGATCCGGTGGATCCAGATCCGTTTTATAGGATATGGATCTTCAAAATTTGGACCCGACGGATCCGGATCCATTTATGACGGATCGGATCTGGATCTGGATCTTGTATTTGAGATTCGTATCCGATCCAGATCCGACCCGTGGATCTATTTTTTATTAAATATATTCATAACCTAGAATATAATTTTATAAGTATTTTCTTAAAATTGCTAAGCACATCATTGCAAGTTTAATTCTCAAAACAAGTTTAATTTATCCCCGCGTTAACTCAAAAACTAAAAAATAAAGAGGTAACTTCGAATATAAAATCAATGTTATATTAGAGAATGACTAACATCTCCATAGACAAGTAGTTAAAATTATATTCACTTCATTTGTGAAGATTCCAAGCACATGCAAGTTCTGCATTGTGGAAATACTAGTCAGCATTTTCCACAACTATTGTCATTGTCCAACATTTTCAATTAATAGCTCACAATCAAAACGAGACAACGAACAAAATATCTCATATGAACATTTCAAAATTGAAACACAGTAAACTGTTAGCTAAGTAAAAATCGTTTGTCAGTTAAAAAAAATTCTTAGCAAGACAAATTTTTTTACATGTGGATCCAGATCCGATCCGTGGACCTGGTGGATCCGATGGATCCGGATTTGGATCTGCTTTTTATGGACTCGACAGATCTGGATCCGGATCTGGATTCAGGTATGAAAAATGGATCTGGATCTAGATCTAGTAGGATCTGGTCCAGATCCGATCCGTTGCCATCCCTAGTGATGAGTAAACATATCAAGCAACTATGACGACAAGCCCAAATAATTAGCAGTTGGAACTAGCACAAGGCTGATCCCCAAAACCCATCATAACAGTTCAACACCGGTACCCACTTAGACGTTCATCATAACTGCCTGACTGGGACCTCCAAACAACCCAACCCCTCAATATTTATAACTAATTATGTACTTCTATTGAAGTCTAGAAAAGCTAAATCGTAGCCTACCTCAAAGTCGAGCAGGAGTGTTATATAATCAAACCTCGGTGATATCCTTGCCCTTCCTCTGCACCACGTGACGGTCGAAGTCTATCTACGCATATACTATTCGTTAATACAAGACTTACACAACAAAAAAGACATAACCTTGACAGAATAAGACTCCAAATACCAAACCAGACCCATGATTCCAAGACTCAAACTTTAACATTCAAAAACCATTAATACATACTAAGTAATTATATTCTTAAGTTAATTGAAAAATAATACACATTTGAATCCCCAATTGAACATTATTCAAAAGCCCCAAATTGAAATCCTAGAATTTCCCCCCTTTTTAAAATAAACTTCTATAACCAAATTAAGCCTTACAACATGATAATCTAACCTAATTCAATCCCAATTCATGATATTAACACAATTGATCTATAAACCTCTATTAAAATCTATAACATAACTCTCTTATTCTCATAGAAACTTGAACTCATTTCCACCCCAATCTAATAACACTCTACATCACCATTAATGAACTTAGAATCATAAACTTAAGCCATAAAAGGAAAGAATCTATTACCTCAAGGATGAAATTGCTCCTAGGGTTTTGAAACTACTTCAAGGCGACGCTGGTTTCGAGGTTTGCTATTTGGAGAAAAGAAATCCAGACCTAAAGAATATATAGGACACCTGAACAGAACTTTGCCCCAGCGGAATCGACATCGTTGGAGTAGACCCGCTCAGCGGACAAAACCCCCCGCTGAGGCGCTATCACTTGGCACCTTACCTCAACGCCACGACGAGTTAGACTCCGCAGAAACGAACTCGCCATGCGAACAGACCCTCCGCCAAGTCGAAAATCCATAAATCCTAAGCCCTCGCTTCGGCGAGCTAACCTCCTCCAAGGCGGATATGCCGGAGTGGAAACAGGTTCTGCCAGAGCGGACATCAGATAACGGCAAAAGGGAAAATAGTCCAAACTTCCATCCAATATCCGAAACACACCCGAGACCCTCCGGACACAAACCAAATATGCTTGTCTATGGTAAATAGTGCTACAAACTCGCTAGTACCCTCGGATTTGACATTTAACTGAGCTAAGATATACTTTTCTAAACAATCATCCGGGAAAACCAAATATCTAAATTTTACAAATAATGCCACAAAATACATCTGATTACCTCGGGAAGCGAATTAATGACTTGACTAAGTCATAAATGATACTCTGAAACTATCGGAAGCGACGAAACTCAGAAACGAACCCATCTAGCCAAAAGTTAATTTTGAGTCAAACTAACTAACTCTAAGTTTCTAGACTTTGGATTTTTCATCCGAAACTCATATAAATGGACCTCGGGATTTGTGCCACCATCCCATGACAAACCCCACATAGAGTCTACGAGAATGGTCAAATAAGTAAATAATGGTATTTAGCTAAAAACAACCAGACGGGTCATTACATCAGATACCAATTAAAATAACGTTCGTCTTCGAACGGATAGAAACAAACAGAGGAGGCGTACCGAAAGAAGTGAACAAGCCAAGATATCTGCTCTTCATATCGGAGTCGGTCTCCCAAGTCGCCTCCTCGACAGGACGATGCCTCTACTGAACCTTCACAAAAGCTATCTCATTTGATATCAATTTCCTCACATGCCTGTCTAAAATAGCCACAGACTCCTCGAACTCCAAATTCGGATCAAGAAATACCTAGTCCAACTGGATAATATAAGTACCATCGGTATGATACTTCTTCAGCATAGACACATGGAAAACTGGATGACCGCTTGAAAGTCCTGGTGGTAGTGCCAACTCATATGCCACCTCCCCAACTCTCTAAAGAACCTCAAATTGTACATTATACCTCGGACTCAACTTCCATCTCTTGCCGAATCTTATCACACCCTTCATAGGTGAGACCTTCAGAAGGACCTTGTCACCCACCATAAATTCTAAATCTCGAACCTTCCGATCCGCATACTACTTCTGCCTGCTCAGTGCTGCCAGGAGCTTGTCCTGGATCATAATCACCCTCTCTCTAATGAATCCCTCAACAAATCAGTACCCCAAGGCCAGACCTCAAACGCATCAAACTAATCTATCAGAGATCAACATCTTCTATCATATAAAGCCTCAAACGGTGCCATATCGATACTGGAGTGATAACTATTGTTATATGCAAACTATGTCAAGGGTAAATGATAGTCCCAATGACTACTGATACTGAATAGTTCGCTCAGACTAACCGTCGTTCTAAGGGTGAAATGCTATACGGAGATCCAAGCGATTACCCAACTCTCTCTGCAAAGTTTATCAAAATTGCAAAGTAAACTGAGTACCCCGATCCGAGATGATAGAAATAGGAATCCCATGAAGATGAAAAATCTTTCAGATGTAGATCTTAGCCAACTTCTCTACATTATACGTCGCCTAAACTTGAATGAAATGCACGAACTTGGTCAGTCTATCAACAATGACCCAAAAAGCACTAAACTTGCCTAAATTCTTAGGCAATCCAATAGAAAAATCCATGGAAATCCTCTCCCATTTCCTCTCAAGAGTGGGCATCCTCTAAGACACACCACCGGGTCTCTCGTATTCATACTTGACCTGCTGACAATTCTGACACCAAGACGCAAAATCAGCAATGTCTCTCTTCATCATTCCCACCAATAGTACTGCCTCAAATCACAGTACATCTTAGTAGCACCTGGATAAATCGAATACCTAGAGCTGTGGGCCTCCTCCATGATCAATCTAGTCAATTCTCCCACTCGAGGCACACACGCTCTACCATTGATCCTCATAACACCCTCACTATCAATCATGTCCTCCTTAGCCTCGTCACTCATCATCTTATCTCAAATTTTTCACAACCCCACATTATCATACCGGTGTGCCCAAATATGATCCAAAAGAGATGACATCACCTCAATAAAAACCAGAATCCTACCCGAATTTGAAATATCGAGTCTCACAAAATGGTTGGCTAGAGAC
This sequence comes from Anisodus acutangulus, assembly GCA_029783415.1. Classification (NCBI taxonomy): domain Eukaryota; kingdom Viridiplantae; phylum Streptophyta; class Magnoliopsida; order Solanales; family Solanaceae; genus Anisodus; species Anisodus acutangulus. The sequence continues at coordinate 26,210,917 of CM056491.1, forward strand.
TGGACCTCCAATGCTAAAGGACGCTCGATAAAATCTAAATAAGATAAACTCCCCATTCTGACCACTTTTCGACCCTAGGAATCCACCATTATATTGTCCTTGCTTGGATGGTACAAAATGGTCATGTCATAATTCTTCAACAACTCCATCTACCGATGCTGCCTAGATTTTAAATCCCTCTGATTAAACACGTATTGAAGGCTGTTGTGATCGATATATACCTCACAATAGATATCATAAAGATAATGCCTCTAAATCTTTAAAGCAAACACAACGGCAGCCAACTCCGAATCATGAATAAGGTAAGTCTTCTCGTGCACCTTCAACTGCCTCGATGCATAAGCCATCACCTTACCCTCCTATATTAACACACAACCCAATCCAATCCTAGAAGCATCACAATATACAGTAAAGTCCTTCCCCTCCATCGAAAGGGATAAAATTGGGAATTTGGTCAATAGAGTCTTAAGTTTTTGGAAGCTCTACTCACACTCATCTGAGTCAAATGCGTCAAATGTGAAGCAATAGAAGAGAAACCCTTGATGAACCTGCAATAGTAGATTGCAAGACCCACAAAATTCCCAATCGCTATCACAGAAGTCGGTCTAGGCCAATCCCTGACTGTGTCTATCTTCTTAGGATCAATCATAATCTCATGCAACTCATTCTCCTTTAAAATCCCAACGACCACTCTCAGATGCTGCTCGTGGTCCTCTTGACTCTTTCAATATATTAGGATGTCATCAATAAACACAATAACAAAAGAATTCAAGTACGACTTAAATATCCATTCATCAAGTCCATGAACATTGCGGGGGCATTGGTAAGACAAAATGACATTACAAAAAACTCATAATGCCTATAACGAGTTTGAAAAGCCATCTTGGGAACATCCTCAGCCTAGATCTTCAGTTGATGATACCTGGACCTCAAGTCAATCTTTGAAAACACAAAAGCACCTTGAAGCTGGTTGAACAAGCCATCAATAAGCAGAATCAAATATTTGTTTCTAATGGTGACCTTGTTCAACTATTTATAATCAATGCACATACACATAGTGTTATCCTTCTTCTTCACGAATAAGACATGAGCTCCTTATGGAGATACACTCAGTCGAATGAAGCCCTTACTTAACAAATCCTGAAGCTGCTCCTTCAACTCTCTCAACTCTAATGGAGATATACGGTACGGAGGAATAAAAATGGATTGTGTACCTTACTCAAGATCAATACATAAGTCAATGTCTCTGTCTGGCGGCATACTCGGTAAATCTGAAGGAAAGACTTTCGCGAACTCACTAACTACCGGAACAAAATCAAAGGAAGAAGTCTCATCACTCGTATTTTGAATATGAGCAAGATAAGTCAAATAACCCTGGTCCACTAACTTTCTAGCCCGAATATAAGAAATAACCTTCCTAGGAGCAGTGCTGGAAGCTCCTCTCCACTCTAACTTCGAAAGACCAAGCATAGCTAGCGTGACCATCTTGGAATAGCAGTCCAGAATCGCATGATATGGTGATAACCAATCCATACCCAAGATAACATCGAAATCCACCACATCTAGGATGACCAAATTTACATAAGTGTCGTAACTCATGAAAGTAACTACACACATGCAATAAACTCTATCTACAATCACTGAATCATCTTCTAGTGTAGACACACGAATAGGAAAATCAAGCATATCACACTACATATACAATTTATTAAAAAAGTAGGTAGACACATAAGAGAATATAGATCATGGATCAAATAACACAGTAGCAGACCCATGATCGACTGAGATGATACCTGTAATGACTGCGTCAGATGCCTCAACCTCAATCCTACCAAGGAATGCATAGCAATGGGTGCGTCATACCTCAGACTGAGTACCTTACTGGCTACCTCGACTCGAATGAGCTCTCTCTCTCTCCCCGACTGGGGTTTGCCATGACTAGATTGATGGCTACCACGACTTGAATAAGATTCTCCCCAGCTACTCTAACTACCACCTCTGACTGGCTGTGCTGGGGTCCTAGTATATGGGATGCACTCGATGCAAGTCTGGGGCAATCCTTCTTGAAATGCCCAACCTCTCCACACTCAAAATAGGTCTTGGCCGCTGAAGGCTGACGAATAGAGATCAAATAACATGAACCACCATGGTCGGAATATCTAGGATAGGAACCCCTGGAAAACTGTCCCCCACAGTAACCATAAGTAATTTGTAGAGCTGCCTGAACCGGTCGTCTGGGCTGCGATTGCTGATATCTCCTTTAATACCCATAACCGCGGGAAGTAGAACTACTGAACTGACCATATCACCTCGCCTTCTTATTGGGCTCATATATAGACAATCTGCCTCTTACGAACTCCACCATCCTGGCACGCTCTGCCACAGTCTCAAAAGAAGCTCCTGAAGCCACCAACTACAATGTGTCCAACTAGAGCGGAATACACAAACCTTTAACAAAACATCTCACTCGCTCAACCTTAGTAGGTAACAACGGTGCCCCGCATAATGGCATAATGCATGAAAGTGAGTCTCATACTGTGCAACTGAAGAATTGCCCAAACTAATCTTTTGAAACTCATCACGTGTGTGCAATCATCGCAAGCTCAACTGCTTATACTTCTCCAAGAAGACCTTGTAATACCTAACCTAAGTCAATTGAGGCATCCCGTGGGCAAACAATCAACATATGCCCTATACCACTGCTTCACGTTCCTCAACAACTAAAGGGCTACGAAACTAACTCCATGAGTCTCAAAATTTCAAGAGTATAAAATCTCATGGCTGCTCACGATGAACTCATATGTATCCTCCTCGGGCTAACCATAAAACTAGACCTGTCCACCGGGTCGGGGACCCGCCCGGCCCGGCCTGACCCGACCCGAAAATACCTGGGCCAGGGTCAGCTATAAGCTGACCCGCGAGCCACTCGACCCGAAAAAGCGGGGACCCGAGCAGGGCCAGGGTCAGATTTTTTTATCCGTCCGACCCGACCCGGCCCGACCCGAACAGTGACCCGAACAGTAACCCTTCACTATATAAGTGAAGGGATAACATTTCAGCGGCTGCAACCCTCATTTGTTGTAAGCGCCGCATATCAAATTATCAATCCTCTCCACTTCAATCCGGCCTCTACAATTCATAGGTAAGCTTCCATTCATTTGATAGGTAAGTTTCATAAGGTTCATAGGTAAGCTTCTTATACGCCATTTTTCTCCTTTTTGTTCTTTTCTTCTATGCCTGTTTTTGCATCTGTTTTATGCGTTTGGGCTTCATAGATAATAAGTTCCATGCTTTCTGCGTTTGGGCTTCTTCTACGCTTTCTTTGCTATTGTTGGTGTTGAAAAGCTTTCATTTTCTCTTGTTTTGTAATTTCTTGTTGGGCTTCTTCTACGCTTTGTGATTCTCATCTGCTACCTGTTGGGGTTGTGAAATTTACAATATACATTCGCTATTAATTTTGTAATTTGCTTGGGCTTCTTCTATGCTTTGTGATTTCTCGCATCTACTACTGTCGGCATCATGTTGTAATTTTGTATTGATGTCTATGTCTCCCCGTGATTAATTTTGTTATTGGGGTTGTAAAATTTACAATATACACATCATTAATTTTGTAATTTCGTGCGATATGAATTTGCTTTGTAATTTTGTAATTTCATGAATTTGCTTTGTATTTCTATTTTCAGATCTCAGATCTGCAGATATGATTTCTGCATTTCTGCATCTGCATATGATTTCTGCATTTCTGCTATCTGGATTTCTGTTTCTGCATCTGCATCTGCGATTCTGTATATGATTTCTGCATTTCTGCATCTGCATATGATTTTTGTATCTGCTATCTGTATTTCTGTTTCTGCATCTGCATATGATTTCTGCATTTCTGCATCTGCTATCTGATTTTTTCATCTGCATATTCAATTGGTGTTGATTAATTTTGTAATTTCTTATTTCACAGAATTCAATTATCATATGGAACGTGCTAGCGAAAACAGCAACGCCAATTCTACAGGTATGGTTTGAGGAGTATGGGGATGAAGGTTGTCAAAAGCACATTGATCGTATCATGAACGCTATTAAGGTATGGTTTGAGGAGTATAAAAGGGACATTGATAGTGACACAAATATACATAATAGTGTAGATGGATCTGCAATAGTGGTGGCAATTTTATTACTCAAGATACTTTATCGGATTTTGAAGATTATGATGTATTTGTGACTACAGAGATAGAAAATAATGCAGTTGGTAAGAGTGAGTTGGATTTGTATTTAGAGGAACCAAATCGTCCAAGGGATGATGATTTTGATATTTTGGACTTTTGGTATAAGTCTTCAGCTCGATATCCAATTCTCGCAGTAATGGCTCGTGATCTCTTAACCATTCCTGTTTCAACCGTAGCATCTGAATATGCTTTTAGCATTGGTGGGAAAACAATATCAGCTACTAGAAGTTCTTTGAAATCAAAAACTGTGCAAACTTTGGTTTGCCTTCGTGATTGGGTTCTTGCGGAAGGTATATTGTATACATATATATATTTGTCTTTTTAAATTAATATATATATATATTTTACTTTATTAATATTTATTTTTACTTATGTAGGTGAAGTGACAAACGAAGAAGAATCTAGTGATGATGACGATGACGATGCGTATGATGATGTTGAATGAATTATTGTAATTAATTTATGATTATGAAGAAGACTGTTTATTTTTTGCTTACTGTTAATTTGAATTATTGTAATTGCATTGTTTGCTTATGTTGATGATGTTTGCTTACTGTTGGTTTGTAATTATCGTGTGTGATGTCGGTTTGAAATTTTGAATTATCGTGAATTCGTGATGAATTATCGTGATGTTGATTATGATGTATTTTTGCTTACTGTTTTTTTTAGTTTTGTAGTGCATGTCGTATTTCACCCGTGACCTCGTAGGGTCCCAGAAGTCGGGGCCAGGTCGTAAATTTTTAAAAAAAATAGGGTCGGTATCGGGTGGTCAGCCAGAAAAACGCCACTTGACCCGGCCCTGACCCGGCCCTGACCCGAGTTTTGGACAGGTCTACATAAAACAATGGGGCTTTATGTTCGAAAAATGCTCCCAAATATTCCGCTCATCATGGGTCATAGTTTTCCCTCCAATAGACCGGGGACCAAACTCTAGAGCATGAACCTTATCTATGCAGAGCGTTGATATCACCATAGACTAAATACCAAGTATACCAAACTTAGGAGTTTGAGTCTACACCCCTCCCACATAGGTATGAGAACCATCTGGAGTAGTAAGATATGCGCCTATCGAAGCAACACCATCAAGAACACTCAAAAACCTAACTAGTGTGTCATGTAGAACCGGAGTAGCAATAAATCCAGGATGGTCCCATCTTCTCCTCTAGCATATCATCTTGAGGCTCAATATAGGGCTATGGGACTCTGATCTAGCACGAGTCTAACCAGATATCTGTGCTCCATCCTGAGTTGGTGCTGCTGTTATGGCTCTACCTCGGCCCCGAATGCATGCACTACCACGACCACGCATGGCCAGTGTCAGTGCTTGCGCCTCTTCTTTTGTCGCGTCGGCATGAGTTCTCACAATCTGTGAGAGATTAGAAACAAAGGTCAAACACCAATTTAATTCAACTTAGCACGAAAGGAATAAAGAAGGTAAAATTTCCTAAATGTCTCATAGCATCTCGAAGATAAGTACAAACATCTCTACACCAATCCACGAGACTCTAATAGACATTGCTCTTGTACTTAAGACTGTTTAACTTAGGGCTTAGATACAAACTTTGTCACGACCCCTTTTCAGGAGTTGTGGTGGCATCTACATAATCCCACCACGTAGGCAAACCACTCCCAAATCATTAATATGATATGACAAAAGTAAAATCGGAAGAAATACAAATACTATATAAGCCGTCTCATAATATAATGCGAAAGAAAATGATAAGTCTGATATATCCAAGATAACCCCCAAGTGATCTAGTCTGTGGGTACAAGATCACTAACAAATTTAATACAAGTATGAAAAATGGGCACGCAGGTCAAAACCAAATACATAGTCTGGAACAACTCTCTCAAATGCAAGAAAAAGACTGTGATAAAGAAGGAGCATCTAAGGATATGCTGAAGATAACATCCTTACCCTAAATACCGAGGATTGACTACTCGAACTCAGCCACATGGTCTTGAGCTGGTGGTCGGATCTGTATTTGCATCAAGGAAAGATGCATCAAGTGTAGCATAAGTACACAAAGTACCCCCGTAGACATTATAGACTGATAACGATGGAAGGTACATAATCAGTGATAAATACCAAGTTGACACCAAGTAATCCTATACTACATAGTCCAATGATCCAAGTAAGTCACAGAGTCCATATAAAGATTCACAAAGTTCACAAGTTTCCTTATTTATTTCAATCATAGTCCATATTTACTTACGTAACCAATTCCAAGATTTCTACAATAGATCAAGTATCAAGAAGCAAGTATAAACCTTTCATATCCAGGAAGCCAACCTCCCATCAAGGCGGACACACCAGAGCGGAAATAGGTTCCGCCGGAGCGGACACCAGACACCAACAAAAGGGGAAATAGTCCAAACCTCCATCCAACATCTGAAACATTCCTGAGACCCCCTGGACATAAACCAAATATTCTCATCTATGGTAAATTGTGCTACGAACTCGCTTGTACCCTAAAATTTCATATTTATCAGAGCTAAGCCATACTTTTCTAAAGAATCGTCCAGAAAAACCAAATAACCAAATTTCACAAACAATGCCACTAAATACATCTGATTTCCTCAGGAAGTAAACCAATGACTCTACCAAGTCATAAGTGACCCTCAAGAACTACCAGAAGCGATTGAACCTGAAAACGAACTCATCTAGCCAAAAGTTAACTTTGAGTTAAACTAACCAACTATAAGTTTCTAGACTTTGAAGTTTTCATCCAAAACTCATATAAATATACCTCATGATCCGTGTCACCTATCCCCACACATCACAAACCCCGCATAGAGTCTACGGAAAGGGTCAAATAAGCAAATAATGGTCGTTAGCTAAAAACAACCAAACGAATTGTTACACCACTTCTATGTGCTTGGTGCGCTCATGGAAGACTGGATTCCTTGAAATGTGATTACTAACTATCACAGTCGACATCAATAAGAGAAGAACAAGGAATGGTCAGATCTGAGAATAATCTGCTCAACCAAATCAATTCACCAACAACTTTCCTTAAGGATCTGTATCCAGCTTCTACTGATGACCAAAAAATGGTTTCTTGCTTCGTAGACTTCTAATTAATGAGGCTATAACCTAACAAAACTAGGAGTGGCCAGTGGGCCGGGTTTGGGGCGGGATCGGTCCTCCGGCGGGACTAGCGCACCGAGACTGGCGGGATCTACCGATTTTCGTCCCATTCCCGATCCCATTGGAAAAGGGGACCGGTTTTATCGGGGTGGGGCGGGATCTGGTTTTCCGATTTTTTTTTGCACTTAATTTAAAAAATAACATATATAACACCTCAATAATTGAACAAGATAGTGTAATAAAAATATCCCAAGGTTGTTTTTGTGCCTATTATATTATTTAATAGAAATATGATTTTTTTGTAATATAATTTTAAAATTGCAGCTTTGTGGTGTTGAATGTTGTAAATAACATAGTAAAATTGCAATTAAAAAAATCACATATTTATAAATACATTTTCTAGTTTTTTCACAATGTCTTGTGGTTCTTCGGTTGAAATTGAAATTTGATGGTCAAATTGCTCGACGTCGCTTCCACCTCCGTAGGATAAGATTTCATTGTAGTTTTCGTCGTCTTATTCGTTGATCTCCGGTTGACCGCACCTTCTACGCTCCGCTCGTATCCAATCTCTGAATAAAACTGCAATCTCTAAACTGTCTCCTGCTAATGAGTGTCTGTGCTTTCCTATTTGAAATCTTTCGACAGAAAAAATATTTTCAGACGCTGTTGATGACGCTTGAATGTTCAACACATATCGGGTCATCTTTGATAGTGTCGGAAATGTCTTCTCATTCTCCCTCCAGTATTTCAGCAAGTCTACACGTCCTTCTTCATTGATAACTGCTTGGTACGGTACAACACCCTACAAAATAAAAACATCAAACTCGCTAATGTGATTAGTAGTGGTACCACTATACATTCTATTTCTAAGTCTTTCAATAATTGCCGCAGAAACAATGTGTCTTTTTTGAGGTTGTATTGAAGAAGAAGATGGTATGGAAGCCGGTTGGTTGCTAGCACTTTCTTGTTGGTAATGCGTATATTTTTTTTTTGCATTCATCGTGTATGCTAGACAAAACTTCTTCTTTAGTTGGTTCATTATGTGGCTGTTCATTTGGATTTTTTGGAGTTGGAGGTGGAAGTATTGCTATACAATCATAAATAGTTTCAATAAGTGTTTTACAACCGTCTATTTTAATAGTCGGATTTAATACAACACCAATAATATAAATAGTGGAAAAGGAAAAAAAATTAATTTGATAAATATTTTTTTAATAGGTGCCTTATAAGATGGGCTTTCCATATATTCACTAAGTAACAAAAATATTAGAATTATATAAAATAACATAGTTGAAATAGTAGGATAATATACACCAAAAAATTCTTTAGTTGCTTGAAAAATTTTCTCTAAAAATAAAAAAAATTCACAATCGTTATCTACAACCATATCAGTTAGATTTCAATTATGGGCGTTAAAAAATAAAGTTATATGTCTTTTATAATCATAAGCAACAAGTAGTTGTTCATATAAAGAATTCCACCTAGTCGCTACTTCTTCGGGAATATTTCTATAAGGTAGTCCACAATCGTGACAAGTTTTTTCATATTCTTTTTTTCTTTGTATTGTATTACTTCTAAAAAATAAAGTTTATATCAAATTGTACTTTATTAAGAATGTCTTCAAAAAGTGATAGACCATCATTTACAACTAAGTTATAAATATGACACACACATTTTATATGAAAATAATTAGGAAAATATGGAGTTAAAAGATCTTTTAAAAGTCTAATAGCATTATTATTAGAAGAAGCATTATCTAACGTAACAGTCATTATTTTGTCAGTTATACCATAATAATCACAAACTTGATGAATATTTTCTGTAATAAAATTTCCGTTGTGCCTATCATCAATATATCTATATGCTAAAATACGTTTTTGCATAGACCATTTATAATCTATACATTGTCATGTTTTAGTTAAATAATCATAGCCATTAGTACTACGGCCTATATAAGACATGATAAATACTTTGTCAGGAAAATGATATAATGAATAACGTACATATTGTTGATATTCATGTGCAAATTTAAAAAAGTCTCTCCTAACAATTGATCTTGGAAAACAGTTAAAAGTATGATTATATATATTTCTAATGTAATGAATAAAATCAGGAGAGGAAGGAAATGAAAAAGGCAAATCCTCCACCACAACTAATTTTGCTATTGCTTCCCTATCTCTGTGTTTATCATATTTAGGGCCTACAATTCCCCCCCCCCCCCGTCATCAAGTTAATTTGACCATGTACTTTGTCCGGGACACTTTGTGAACCTTGTGCCGACTAAGAGAGCATTGGTGCACCCGACTTTGTAGCCTCGTATTCATCCCACCTTGCTTTGTGAAAGTTTTGTACATGTCTCAATAAACCTCCTGCCCCACCCTGACCTTTTCCCATTTTAAATTTATAAACATTTTTACAAATTCTGCATCTAACTACATGCTTCTCTTGGTCCCTATCAAAAAAATCCCATCCAGCAGATTTTAATTTTTGTTGTGTGGGGCATCGTCTCATGCTAGGGGGAATAAGAGGCATTCCAATTTCAGTTTGAGGTGCACTAGTGGGTGTGTCATCTAGATTAGTGGGTGTGTCAACTAGATTATTTTCTAAATTAAAGCCCGGTTGAGTTGCAGAATATATCTCATTGTCTAATGGTATATTATTAAAAAATTCAGTTTCATCTATATAAGTATAATCAATCAAATCATCCTGTCTAGCAATATCATGACTAGAAGAAGTACTCATGCCCTTGTTACCCTACAAGAAGAAACACCCTTACCCTTAAACATACCTCTTAATCCTTCCATAAAGATAATGAAATTACGTGCGATAATTAAAATAAAGTAACAATCATAATTTAAAGAAGGAACGAAGGTACCAAACGCCGACATAACGTCAACGTGTAATCGAGGATGAAAATTGAAATTTTGCTCGATGGATGATCTTCAAGCTAGTTGCCAACTTCACTCCCAAATTTTGAACTTTGATACAGTTATACAAATGAACAAATAAAATATAATATTTAGTAGGCAATGTAGACTTGTAGAGAGATAGATTGAGAAATTAGAGAGATTGCAGGAAGATTTGTGAGAAAGATGAAGATAAAATGAGGTATTTATAGTTGGAAAATTGGGTTAAAGTATAAATATATTAACTTAGGGTTAAAAATAAATATTAAGGGGGTAGGGGGGAGGCAAAAAATGGTCGTTACACAATGGCCAAAATATAATATGGTCGTTGTGCAACGACCATTTTTTGCAAAAGGGAGGGGGCGAGCGGGACTGGGGCGGGATCGAGCCTGGGGTGGTATGGGCCCGGGTGGGATGAGCCTAGGTCCAGTCCCGGGTTTGAGTCCCGTGCCTATTTTTTTAGGGCGGAGTCAGGTCGGGATCGGATAGGGTCGGGACCGGGCCACTGGCCAGCCCTAAATAAAACCAAATACCCACTGACAAACTTCACAAAGTTTGGGGATGCAGCCCAGTTAGAGTCACAAAAAGCCTTCACAGTGCAGTTTGAGGTTTTTGGACATAAAAATACCAAGAGTGGGAACTCTCTTGAAGTACCTCAGTAGGTGAAATGCAGCTTGTAGATATGGCTTCCTTAGATCTTGCATATACTGACTGAGATGTTGTACACTGAAAGCTATGTCTAGCCTCGTATTGGTGAGAAAAATCAATTTTCCCACCAACTTTCTGTAATAAGTGGGATTAGATAAGGTTGCACCTTCATTGGCTCTGAGTTTGATGTTGGGATCAAGTTGTGAGGCTATAGGTTTGTAGTTGAAGCAATTATATTCCTTCAGAATGTCAAAATTAAACTTCCTTTGTGATATCAATGCACCTTCATTCTTGTAAGTATGATATCATCTACATACACAACTACAAACACCATTAGTGAACAATTATTCATGTAAAACAATGAGTAATCATGTAATGAGTGTTGGTAGCTCCTAGATGCTAGTGCCTCTGTCAACTTTGCATACCACTGTATACTAGCCTACTTTAAGCCATAAAGGGATTTGTTCAATTTGCAAGCCATACCAGTCCCATTTACTTCATTTCCTGGAGGTATTGTCATATACACCTCCTAATGCAAATCTCCATGGAAAAATGCATTGTTAACATCTAGTTATGACACGTGCCAGTTTCTTTTGACTGCAACAACAATTAAGGACCTAATAATGGTCATTTTTACTACTGGAGAATAGGTTTCTGTATAGTCAACACTAGCTTGCTATGTATATTTCTTTACTATCAATCTAGCCTTAAATATTTCTACACTACCATCAGCCTTGTGCTTTACTTTGTATACCTACCTACAACCAATAACATGCTTGCATACAGGAAAATGAACCAAATCTCATGTATTGTTGGCATAAGGGGATTCAAATTCTTTGGTCATGGCTTCTTGCGCGACGTAGTACAATTTTTTTATATGAAGATGGCTCACTATCATGATAAATGTTCTTAACAACAAACTGACTATCATGTGTCAATACATCAGGGGAGGGGAAATGGTGTGATGATTAGAAAATAAGACATTAATGATACTGGTTGAATTAACATGTTGAGAAGTGGTGGATAAAGGTTTTTTTAAGATAGGAATAGAATAAATGAAGTCTTTGAGATGTTGTGGGGGCTTATGTGTTCTCAAAGATGTTCTTGGTGGTATGGGTTGGACATGCTGAGTAATTGGGAATTGATGAGATGAATGTGAAGGAGAAGGGGAATGCGAGATAGAGACATGTGAGGTATGTGTAGGTGAGGTAGATGTAAGTGAAGTATATATAAGTGAAAAATGATATGAAGGAGCAAGGTCTATGACTATCGTATCCACATAATCTACTACTAAGTTTTGTTCAGTGCCAATTTGATAAGTATGTGACAAATCAATAGGACTATACACTGACTTAAGAACAGAAGGGAAAGAAGACACACCAGACTTAAAGAGAAAAGCAAAAGGAAAAACACCTTCATAAAAGACTACATCCCTGAAAATATGTATTTTTCTTGTAGTCAGCCTTAGCGCATTGTAACATTTTGTACCGATCCAACAAACCACATGTGAGGTTGTTCTTGGTTCAAATTTATATTTGTATGACTTAGGTAGAGTAGGATAACATAAGCATCTAAATGATTTGAGGTGTGAATAGGTTGATTTCTTTCTATTTAGTAATTCCTATGGACACTTATTATTTAGGTAAGTTCTAGGGAGTCTATTTATAGTATGTGTGACTGTTAGGACACACTCTCCCCAATACTTCAAAGGTAATTTAGATTGGAAGAGGAGAGCTCTTGCAGTTTCTAGTAAATACTTATGCTTTGTTTCAACAACACTGTTCTGTTGAGGTGTGTAAGGGCAGCTTTTCTGATGGATAATTCCTTTAGTTGTGAAAAATTGTGTGGCTTCATTACTAGTGAATTCTAGGCTATTATCTGACCTCACGTGTTTTACAGAGGTGCTAAAATGAGTTTCGACCATGCTTACAAAGGTTGTGAGTACTTGCAGGGCATTGCTTTTACTACTGAGCAAGTGTGTCCATGTGGACATGTTATAATCATATACCAAGGTAAGTACTGTAATTGTAATGTGTGGAAATATGGTATGGTCCCGATAGGTAAATGTGAAGGAGGTCAAAAATATGATTGGAGTGACTTGTGCTAAAAGGAAAGAGAAGTTTAGTTTGTCTTGTCATAGGACAAATAAGGCATAAAAAGGTTATTTTGGTGAAAACTTGGCTGGTATTGAATTTATACCCTTCATTTTGACAAAAGAAACATGGCCAAGTCTATTATGCCATAACAAATCTACATTATTCCTAGTAGATAAGTAAGGAACAAAAGAATTATCAGCAAACATGTCAGTCTTATTATTCAAATATGGTATATTTACATATGGGGATGAATGGAAATAGACAGCATCATTGGACATGTCACGCTTAACAACTAAATGAGGAATACCATCAGGACTTTTACCAGCAAAAACAGAACCAATACTTGGAAAGGAACAACAAACAAAAGCCTTAGTGATAGAAACATTATCATCTATTTTTAGACACCTTGAGCAAAGGAAGTAGAGACCATCATTGCTCTTACCAATCACCTATGGCCTCTTCACTGAAGGGCCCTACAATTTACACCATGCATTAGTAAACAATACAATGCACTTTAGGTGATCAGTCAAGGAATGTACAGAAACAAGATTATACTTGAAAGATGGTACGAACAATAATTTGTGTAGTATGATTCTAGGAGAAATAATCACGTCACCAAACTCAATCACTTTCACTCAACCATCAGGAAGGGAAAGTAATAAAGGATAGGGTAATGTCTGCATATTGGTCATCCCTGCGTCTATGATCCATAACTCAGTTTTTTATTCAAAATATTTACATAAAGGTTTGTCAAAATCAATAGATAAAGTGCAAACTACAATATCTGCAAAATTCAATTGAGCCAGTGTTGATGCTAGCATTGTTTGAGTTATCTGCAATGTTGTTAGCTTGGAACTATTGAAGCTGACTCATGAGTTGGAGATATTGCTCTTTGGTGAGATTTGGATTCAGATTGTGATTCTCTTCTTGTAGTTCTAATTCTTGTCCATGATTTTATATCATATCTGGTGGAATTCTATGAACATTTGCAACAATTCTCTTACCCGTGTTGAACTTGTTAACTTAATTATTGCCTTGGTATTGATATTGACTATGATAAGGATAATGACTCTAAATCTGAGGATATCCACCATTTTTGTAGTCGTTAGAATAAGTGTTGTTTTGAGGATATCCATGAAGTTTATAGAATTTATCCGTAGTATGACATGTCCTATTGCAATGCTCACAAAAAGGCCTACTATTACTAGAATTTCCTGCATAATTGTTCTCAGAGTAGTTTTTTCCAAACCCACTATTGCTAGATGAACTTGGATATGCATTACTAGCATTAGATGCGTTCACAAGAAGTGAGGTAGATTCTATCATCATACGATTGTTTGGTTTGAACTCTCTTTGTTTCTCCTCTTGAATTAGTATGGAAAACGCTTGTGCCATAGATGGCAATGGATTCAGCATTAGTATACTACCTCTAATTATAGTGTATACCTCATTCAATCCCATAAGGAATTGAATCAACCTTTTTTCCTGCTCAGCCTTGTGCATGCTCTCCTTGGCTCCACAAGTGCATTGACAACTACATTATGTTTTGACAGACAAAGTACTCAATTCCTCCTATAATTTCTTCATTTTCATATAGTAAGCAGTGATATCTAGGTTTCCTTGAGTCAAATCATTGATCTCTTTCTGGATTTCATACCATTTTTCTCCATTAGTTTGATCATAACGATCTTCTAATTCTATCCATATCTCCACTGCTGTCACACCCCAAACTGAGGGGTGTGACCGGCATCCGTTGTCGTACTGGACCGAGCGTACTAATATAACTTGTAAACTGATAGAAACTTTGGCCAACAAGGCCATAACAACTGTGAAAGGTATGAAGGTATAACCAACACACTAATAGGGCCGACGAGGCCACCAACAATAAATACATGACGTCATCTAGACATCTCAATAAGAAGGATAAATAACCCAAAGGATTTGTGTACATGCATATACAAGACCGGTAAGGTCATCGTACATATTGATTGACCAATATCTAGGCTGATAAGGCCATAAATAAACAACAGACCATGACATATAAATTTATAAGCCTCTAAGAAGTACAAATGGTATATGGTCAAGATAGGGCCCCGACTTACCTATCAACTGTATATATATATATATATATATATATATAGATAGGGCCCCGACTTACCTATCAACTGTATATATATATATATATATATATATATATATATATATATATATATATAAGACTCAGCTCATAACTTCTGAATCAGTAGCTCCGGAAGAAGTGAAGCTTACCACCTACAACTAAATTCACAAGCTCTTACTAGGGAGGCCTATTTGTGCCTCTACCTGAACCTGCAGCATAAAATACAGCGCCCCCGATAAAAGGGACTTAGTACGAATGAACGTACCGGTATGTAAAGCAGGAGAAGTAATATGAAAGTATAAGCTGTAAAACAGGGCATAAGAAGTAACTTAATACTCTGATAACATGTGTTCCACTCAGGGCAAACAATAAAACTGTGAAACTGTACTGAAACTTCTATACAAGTGTTTTATTATATAGCCTGCCCTCGATTTATATTCGAGATGTTTAAACAATGTACTGCCCTCAGGTAATAGTCTGAGGTGTGTGTATGGATGCATATATAAATGTCTGCCCTTCGGTTATAGTCCGGGGTGTGTATGCACATAGATAATTGCCCATCGATATTAGTTCGGTGGTGTGTATCATATATATATAGAGAGAGAGAGAGAGTTGCCCACCGTTATGAGGCTGGTATTGTTCATAAGACACTATAGTAGTAGTAATGACACTTTAGCCCCTTTTGAAACTTATAAACTCCGCTAACTTTACTGTGGAACGACTCGATGATTAAATCTTTGAAACGCTCATTTTGGAGATCTATGAGACTTAGTTATACCGCCAACAACCAAGTGATGTAAAATATGATAACAATACGAAGAAATGCTCCCAACAAGGGGACAACCACATATGATTTAGGATAGTTCTTTCGATGACTTATTTGGAAAACGATATACGTTGGATTCATGCCTTTGAATAAAAAGGGATAGCCTTACATACCTTATAGAAATCTGTCCAATAACCACGTTGAACTCAACTCGTCGCACCTTAACCTACAACAACGATAATGACGCTATCATTAAGCTACGAAAAATCCAACTAACATACAATGAACGACAAGCTCATTCTATATTAAAATGGACCGCATCTTCCTAATTTTGTTACATTTCCCACATCTTATATTTCAGCAACAACCCAAACAACAACCAGTAGCTATATGGAATACAACCCTTTCCCCTTATTTATTAGACAAGTTCATGTCTAATAAAATTATATTTCGAACCTTGCCCTCTTATTTATTGTTAGGAAAGTGTTGATAATAACAACATAATATACTCAGGTTATTCCATCAGTTTTATAGCAATAAAATGTTGCAAGAACACCTCCCAGAAAGTCCAACAATTAACAACATTAGTAACAAGCCTTTCGATAGATATCTCACAAGTTCTAGCTTCAACGACTTAGTCTCAACATGAATAAGCTTAAATACATGTAGAGTAAGAGATTACTTACCTTAAAACAACAAGAACAACTCTAATCCGAGATTACTTCACCACGAAGTATCCTTCCAACGCAGCCACAAGAACAAGGAAGAGAAACTAGCAAGCACTTCGGGTTTCTCGGCACTAGAATCTCTTTGAAATACTTGAAATCACTTAATATTGATATGAAACCCTTGGGAGAGTATTTTCCAAAACTTAAACCACTTAAAACAACCCCCATACGAACTGGAACCAGACCAAAATTATCAACCACAAGAAGAACAAGAAATTCAGTAGAACTACGGGATTTCCGACACTTGATTTGTGTTGTTTGTCCTTTGTTTGGGTCTTGGATCATGAGAGAACTTTGGAAAAAAGGTTTGTAGGTGTTCAGGGTCTGGAGAGAGAGAAATATAATGACTGAAATGAGTTATAGGCATCACACACACAATATATATATATATATATATATATATATCAAGATATTTCCACCGCCTGAAGTGGGTCCCAACGGGGCTGACTGCGCAGTCTTGCAAAAATGTGAATATCTCTTTACTCCGCTGTTGTATTGACAAATGGTTCAATGCGCTGGAAATTAGACACCTTCAATTTTATTGGTGGATCGCCCCGTAATTATTAGTATATTGAAAGAAAAGCTCTGCTACATTTGACCCAAATTTCAGCGCACTTATGAACGTAACTTGTGATGACCTTTGCCAACTTTTGTTTTACAACTTGCTTTACTTCAAGGCTTATTATATGACTATTGTATGATTCAAATACATTGTATACTAAGATCTTCTAACATATTAAACACTCTTATTCTTACCCCGAAAGTACGAGCTGTTACAATCCACTTTCCTTTGGCGAACTTGTCGAATAGTATTTTTTGTGATTTGTTTAACCCCAAACTCTTCAGAAACTTACCTAACACTTGTTTAAACTCATTTTCATCCGAATATGGGGTCATAGACTCACCGGAATTTTGTTGTTTTACTCACAATATATATTAGCGCAAAAAAATACGGGTGTAACAACTGCATCAGTGACATACTCAACACTGTCAGCTATCTCCTCAGACAAGGAATTCAAAACCCAAGTCGTCACCATGTCATCACACCTCTGCCATTGGTGAAATTGAGGTGTTCCTTCATTAGGTTTCTTACACTCTCCGGTTATGAACCCTAACTTGTTTTTCATAGATAAGGCTCTCAATAAGCTCATTCTCCATGAATGATAACCAGATCCATCGAAAGGGACTGGAAACAAAGTCATATCGGGATTATCATATGTATACATGTAAAATGAGCTATCTCTATGAGTTGTGAACTGATTCATGTCAACTGTACTCAAATTTGGGATTGATTGATATTCCTGACCATTAGTCATTGAAATTATCGAATTGAATTGAGCTGAGAAATAATTTTAAAATGAAACAAACTAAATTTGAATTCAAAGAGATTTATTTTCGATCGAAGAAAAGAAAAATTGCATATGCAATACTAAAGAACAGTGCGATGAGCAAGGGAACAAATCGATGATAGTTTTTAATGAATCTACGACGAATCAGAGATAAATTTGTACTGTGAATTGTGCAGAATAACGTTGTGGCTCTGATATTATATCAAGAGATGAGGTTGTAAGTTTAGCAGATCTCCATTATTGGAGAGAAATTTGAGAGGAGAGCTTGAGAAATATGAGAGGAAAATGATAAAATGAACTGATTGGGTTGTATTGCAAGTATACCATCAGTGTATACATAAAAAAATTACACAACTGTCAATAAGCTGGATGAAAACTAACTAACACTAACTACTTTTACAATGACATCAAACAATATCTAACTAAATAACTAACCTCACTTAGCTAATCACTAATGATCTTATACACTTAATACATACAACAATAAATACTCTCAATAATGTAGGTAAAATTGGTGTATCCGAAAGGTTAAACAAGAAGAAGGCTGAGTCGAGAGATGGTTCTCTGTCTTTAAGACAAAATTCTCTCGTATAGATGCTTTTACGGTGATGGATAATAGTCTCCCAAGATAAAAGAGCAACTAATCAACTGTACAAAGCAAACACAATTGATTCTAGCAAATAAAATAAATAAGAACAAATTGTTGAAGAAGGAGAGAATTTCTGTTCTATGTTTCCGTGCAGAACCAGAATAGAAAATTCGTGTTTTCTGTTCTCTGTTTTTCATTCTGAAACAGAATAGAAAATTTGTTTTTCTGTTCTCTGTTTTTCGTGCAGAAATAGAACATAAGAGAAGAGTTTTTGTGTTGTGTATTCTCATTTTTATTTGAACAGAAATGTCCAATTTATAAGAGTAGAAAATGAAGCAACGTTCTGTTCTTATTGAACAGTCATGTCTATTGGTTGGTGTCCTTTAGAGCCGTTGTAATGTTCCAAAAAATTCCAAAGACAAAAATATAAATAGTTAACATTTCATGGACCAAAATGAAAGTTCCGAAAGAATGCCCAATAGCCCACGACCTGAGGCCAGAGAACCTGGAACCCAGATCGGGCGGGCGTGCGGTGGTGGCGCTCGTGTGGGGCTTAGGTCCTCTATCTTCTAAACACATGGGTTACCCTTTGGGGTTCTAAACCCTTACCCAAACTTAGAGTTTATATATTGCACAATCCTTCTATCTTTCACCAATGAGGGAGATTTGTCATTGTTGGCCAAAAACACTCCATCTTCTCATGTCTCAAATATCTTACTTTGTGTACCAATATCTCTTTCATTTCTTAATGAAATTTGACGATACTTGGCACTAACATCATCTACTCACTTAGTAGATTAGGTATGTGCGAAGAAATAATGTTTTCGACATACGTGGCCCACGTGTTTAAGTTATTAAAGATGGGATAAACTCAATCCCACATTAGTAAATTTTCAACAATCCCCTCTTGAAGGAGAATTGGTGCACACAGGGTGCCAAAGTTCAGCAATCTTTCAGCGGAAAGATATTGCATCAGGAAAGGTAGCTTTCAACTTTGAACCTTCCTTAGTCGATTACCATCGGATTTACTTACTGCGCGGTGAATGCGATGTCTTGAACCATCAGTGTTTAGTGTAAACCAAGACAATGATATCAACACAATAACTCTCCTTATTAATTTTTTTTTATTGTTTTGTCCGTTGTGGCCATGGACAACACTTGGATTCTTAAGTGTGTGCATTTGAAGCAGCCTGTCTTCACACTTAAATAGGTGATCTCCTATAAGGTATATTGCTCTACCCCACTCGCAAGTGTTAGGAATCATTAAATTTTTAGAAACTTATCCTTTACCCATTATGCAGGTAGCACTTAATGTCTATCGCGGAATGGCTTTGGAGTTATCATTCTTTAATGAATGATAATCTGAAGTGCTCTTACTTCAAGTGAAGTGCTAAACTGAATCTCTATAGTTTAATTTTCCCATTGAACCAAATTCCTGGGATCTCCAGTCAGTAAGGTTGGGTTACCACCATAAAGATTCTTATTATTTTGGTTTTAAGCTCATTCCCCTAGACAGGCAGAACATTTGATCTTTGGGTAGGCCTTTAGTTAATGGATCCGCTAAGTTATCCTTTGATTTGACGTAATCAATGGAAATGACACCCGTGGTGATCAACTGCCTAACGGTCTTATGCCTCTGACGAATGTGTCTAGACTTGTCGTTGTACATATTACTCCGTGCCCTTCCTAAAGCCGATTGGCTGTCACAGTGAATCATCACCGAAGGCACGGGTTTATCCTAACAAGGGATATCCTCTAAGAAGTTGTGAAGTCACTCTGCTTCTTCTCCTGCTTTGTCCAAAGCGATAAACTCCGATTCCATCGTGGATCGGGCGATACATGTTTTCTTAGAGGATTTCCAATACACAGCCCCACCACCAATTGTAAAAACATACCCACTGATGGATTTGGTGTTCTTTATGTCCGATATCCAGTTTGTATCACTGTATCCTTCCAATACGGCTGGATATCTTGAATAAATTAATTTGTAAGTCAACAAATATTTCAGCTATCGTTGTGTCCGATTTAGCACCTTCTAGTGAACATTTCCAGGATTACGAGTAAACCTAGCCAACTTATTGACTGGATAAGCGATATCGGATTGGCTGCAGTGTGTAATGTACAATAAACTAGGGGTGAGCACGGGTAAAGGGTACCCAGATACCCGACCAGAACCGACACTAACAGGTAGGTTTCGGGTAGATATATTATAATAACGGGTAGGGTCCGGGTAGTAAAATTAGGAACCGATCAATATCGGGTCCGGTTTCGATTCTGACAAATAGAGACAGGGTACCCGGACCCGGAACCGATACCCGGAACCTATAAAATATTAAATATTTTTATTTTTTTTAGAAATATTTGGACCACTTTTAACTTTCTCCAAAATTATTTGTTACACGCCTGTACATTGATTTTCCCCACCCCAAGACGTAAATATTTTAGCCTTTTCACCCCTTTATTCTAGAATGCTTTTTGTGCCCTAAGAGAAAACACCCAAAACTCTCTCAATAACAATGGCGTTTTAGCTACACCACCGAGCTTCATCGTCGTCGTTGTTGAAGCTTTCTCTCAGGTACTTTCATCGTTGTCGTCATTGAAGCTTCACCTTTGCCTCTTTCTCTCCTTTGGTTGTGTTCACGTCATTCCTAAAATGCATATGGGTTCATATCTAACTCTTCAATTTCTTTTTAATATCATATGCTTCTGTTCTATTTCAGGCGATACTCATCTTCAATTTGTATTACTTTTTTATTTGAAATGTAAATCTATTTTTAAAATTTGTGTATATTTTTATAGTTGTGAAGATGAAATTTAGGGATTTACTAGTATAATAAATCTTTTCTTTTGTATCGAAGAGCTTATGAATGCTAAAATAAGTTTAATTCAAATATTTTCAAGTTTATTTTGAAATCAACACGTTTAATTAATTGAGTGTCAAATTTGGCTTGCAATTTTAGGTTTTGGTAACAGAATTAGCTTTTCTACAATGAATAAGTTTTCTAAAACTTCTTATAAGGGTACTAAAAACTCCAATTGCAGGCTAAAAAACTACTTGATGAAATTATTTTAGAACTCTTTTTTATTCTCATAGGCTTAAAATTATTGCTTAATTTGTGTTTTTTATTTACAGAGTGCAGGAACCTACCTGACCTGCGGATCCGGGTAGGTTCCGGGTAATGATTGCTACGGGTAGGTTCCGAGTAGTAAATTTAGGAACCGATCTTTTACCGGGTAGGGTCCGGGTGATTAAAAAATGTTATGGTACCCGGACCCGCTCACCCCTACATTAAACTACCTATGACATGCGCATATCGCACTTGGGATACAGGTGCACCACGATTCTTATCAATTCTATGATTCATATCCATTGGTGACTTCATAGGGGGACTGTCAAATACATCAAATTTTCTCAAAACATCTTCAATGTAATGAGATTGAGATAAGGCCAACCCATCAGATGTCTTAGAAATCTTAATTTCTAAAATTACATTTGCAATACCCATATCTTTCATGTTGAAACATTGTTTCAACATATTTTTGGTTTCCAAGATCAAGTTTAGACTACTTCCGGTAATGAGCATGTCATCTACATAAAGGCATATCATGACAAATGAGTCAGAGTTCCCTTTGATATAGATACATTTATCACATTCATTTATGGAGAAACCTTTTGATAATAAAGTATTATCAAACTTTTCATGCCATTGTTTCAGGGCTTGTTTGAGTCCGTATAGAGACTTAACCAATCGACATACTTTCTTTTCTTGTCCTGGAACCACATACCCCTCGGGTTGTTCCATGTATATTTCCTGTTCATACTATCCATTTAGGAAGGCTGTCTTAACATCCATTTGATGTATCTCAAGGTCAAGCAAAGCTGCAATGGCTATGAATACCCTTATGGACGTTAATCTAGACACATGGAAGTATGTGTCGAAGTAATCGAGACCTTCTTTTTGTCTGTAGCCTTTGACTACTAATCTGGCCTTATACTTGTCAATAGTTCCATCTGCTTTGTACTTTCTTTTGAGTATCCACTTACAACCTAAAGGTTTGCTTCCCGGATGAGGATTAACCATTTCCCAAGTATGATTTTGCATGATGGAATCTATTTCGCTTTCTATAACTTCTTTCCAAAGCAGTGCTTCTGGAGTTCACAATGCTTCCTTAATTGTCCTCAGTTCATTTTCAACCATATAGGTAATAAAGTCTGGACCAAAAGTTTTGTCCTTTTTGGCCCTTTTGCTCCATCTTGGTTCAACCTCTGGAACCTCTAAGTTCTGTAGGTATGGAACATTAAGTTCCGGATAGTCAATAAGTTTCGAGTCCTGTAGATCTGGAACATCTAGTTCCGGATAATCATAAACTCCTGGGTCTTGTTGATTTTGAGCATTTTGTTCATAGCTTTGTTTGCGCAAAATTACTTCTTTTTCCTTTCTAGGAAAGATCTGTTCAAAGAATTCAGCATTCCTTGATTCCATTATTGTACCCTCGTGGATATCAAGTATCTCCGACTTATACACTAAGAAGCGATAAGCACTACTGTTGTTTGCATATCCGATGAATATGCAATCTACAGTCTTAGGTCCAATTTTGACATGTTTTTGTTTAGGTACTTTGACCTTTTTCCAAATATCCCCACACTTTCAAATATTTGTAAGTAGGTTTCTTTTCTTTCTAAGATTCATATGGAGTTTTATCCTTACGCTTATGCGAAATTCTATTGAGAATTGTATTAGCGGTAAGAATCGCTTCGCCCCACATGTTTTGGGCTAATCCGGAATTGATAAGTAAAACATTCATTATTTTCTTTAACGTACGGTTTTTGCGCTCGACAATACCGTTTGACTGAGGCGAGTAAGGAGTGGTTGTTTGATGAACAATGCCGAATTGAGCACAATATTCTTCAAACGGTGCTACGTATTCTCCTCATCTATCACTACGAAGTGCCTTAATCCGTAGGTTTAGTTGATTTTCAACTTCTGCTTTGTAACGTTTAAATGCTTCAAACGCTTCATCTTTACTTTTCAACAAGTAAACATAACAATACCTTGTACTATCATCAATGAAAGTCATAAAGTACTTGTTCCCCCTCTAGTTTGCACAGACTTTAAATCACATATGTCGGTGTGAATAAGTTCTAGAAGAGCGGTGTTTCTTTCGACTGAATGGAAAGATGATTTGGTTAATTTTCCCTCTACGCACACCTCACATTTATGTTGAGAGTTTATGTCGAAGGAAGGCAACAATTCCAGCTTTACTAACTTTTGAATGGATTTGTAGTTAATGTGTCATAATCTATGATGCCATAAATTAGAAGACTCAAGCAAGTAGGTAGAAAGCTTTATTTCATTGGATGAACGAATTACAGACATAACATTCATTTTGAAGAGGCCGTCACATGCGAAGCCCCTTCCTACAAAATTACCATTCTTAGTTATTACAAACTTGTTGGACTCAAAAACTAGTCTAAAACCAGCCTTTACCAACAGTGGCCCTGAAATCAAGTTCTTGCAGATGTCAGGGACGTGCATCACTTCCTTTAGAGTGATCTCTTTGCCTGAATTCATTTTAAGGACAACCTTTCCAACCCCTTGCACTTTAGAGGTGACGTTGTTGCCCATAAACAACTTTTTGCCCGTGACTGGGGCATAAGAGGAGAATGCATTTTTGTTAGAGAGGATATGACGGGTTGCACCCATGTCTATCCACCATTGACTTAGGTTTTCTACCAGATTTGCCTCCAGCATCAATGCCGAGAAATCCATAATCGTATCGTCAAGATCCGGAGGATTACCCTCATCTTGTACAATATTAGCCTCTGCCTTGCGTTTGTTCTTGGCCTTTAGGTCATTTGTGACCTGGATATGTTGGCCCACTTCAGTCATTATGTTAGACTGAGTGTCCATTGCATCCCCACCAGAAGGAGGATCTTCTGTCTGAAATCGTGATAGAACACATCTTTAGTCTCCTTCTCTTGTTGTAATTTTGATCCAGAACCTTACCTGGGCGTTTGCTTTGAAAACTGTCAAGAGTAGGGACAATATCACTCCCTTGAGCAGTGCCAGAGGCAGTGCCTTGATCAACAACAGCATAACCAACATCAATGCCTTGAACAGCAGCAGCAGAACTAGAAACAAAACTATTGACAAGAGTAGAATCAGAACTACCAACAGAATTGTTAACAAAACTATCAACAGAACAGTTGGCAGAAACAGAACCAAACCCAGAATTAGAACCAGAACTGAAAACACAACTGTTGACAGACATATTTTGAACACTCAGTAAATTTGTCTTAAAATTATAGGTAAAATTGGTGTATCTGAAAGGTTAAACAAGAAGAAGGCTAAGTCGAGAGATGACTCTCTGTCTTTAAGATAAAATTATCCCGTATAGATGCTTTTACAGTGATGGACAATAGTCTCCCAAGATAAAATAACAACTAATTAAATGTACAAAGCAAACACAGTTGATTCTAGAGAAGAAAATAAATAAGAACATATTACTAAAGAAGGAGAGAATTTATGTTCTATGTTTCCGTGCAGAACCAGAATAGAAAATTTGTGATTCCTGTTCTCTGTTTTTGTGCAGAAACATAACATAAGAGAAGAGTTTTTGTGTTGTGTATTGTCTTTTTTATTTGAACAGAAAGGTCCAATTTATAAAAGTAGAAAAGGAAGCAACGTTCTGTTCTTGTTGAACAATCATGTCTGTTGGTTGGTATCCTTTAAAGCCGTTGTAATGTTTTGAAAAAATTCAGGGACCAAAATATAAATAGTTAACATTTTAGAGACTAAAATGAATGTTTCAAAAGAAAGCCCAATAGCCCACGACCCGAGGCCAGAGAACCCAAGATTCGAGGCCCACGTGTTTAAGTCATTAAAGACTGGATAAACTCAATCCCACATTAGTAAATTTCCAACAAATAATTCTAGAAATATTATAGTAACAATGCATTCTTAGATTTCTCTTAGGACTAAATAACTCATTATTCTATAAATATTATGATAACACTGCATTCTTAGATTTCAATCGAACATAACAGAGTCTTTCATAGGTACGTCATCTCAGTAATTTCATATATTAAAAAAATAGATCAAATACAGATACAACTCCTTAAACTTGTCCCAATTTTCTATTTAAACATTTGAACTAAAGTTGTTTCGTATTAGACACTTAAAGTAGGCGTAAAGTGAAATATTCAACACACTCTCACTTAAAATTTGATGTTTTTTTGTTCTTTAACCGGTGCACGCTGGTGAAAGATTTCGGCGAGTTCTTCTCTCACGTCCATTACTTTCTCTCCTCTACTTGTTGCTTGTACCAATAGTAAACTTCCTCAAACTAATACGACGCAAACCAGAAGCTTAGCGCCCTACAAGTCTTCAGTCAAGTTCCATATTTCCGATCGCATAGGCTGAAAAAGATAAAAGTTACCACTTTCCCAGATACATCCCAAGCTTATGTTTGTTGGGGTCGACTTCAGCAATGGCTCTTTTGAAAAAGTGGTGTCAAACACTTTCTGTTTCCCTCCAAAATGTTTGTCTTTTTATCGGATGACAAATTGATTCCTTAAATAAGCGATTTAGGCCGGAAGAGGAACTCTAACCTCCAGCAATGGGTTCCCCAACTATTTCAGAAAGCGTTAGGATGGTGATTGAGTAAACTAAGTGGTAAAGAACATAAATACAACTAGAATGTAATAAAGGAGATAAATAGAATAAAGATATGTAAAAATTAGATTTTTGATTGATTGTGTTGTTTTTATTCTGTACAAGTGATCTTACATTTATACTACAAGAAATAAAACGTGATCCTCCTATGTTAGCCACTAAATCTCCCACAAAATCCATTAGCTAACTATGAGGAAGTGGTGCCGGTTTTTGCTCCTTGATTTTCCCTTGCACGACCAAAGGCACCTCCTTATAGATGTTGACAGTTTGTTTCCATTTCTTGGGGTCTAGAAGGTGCTTTGACTTGGTCTTCGAGGCGTTCAAATATGTGTGGGTCCCAGTCATTCCTCAGAATTATGATTCGGCCAGATTACCAAAATAACCAGTGGAGCTTTTCTAGCCAAGTGCTAGGACTAATAGATTCAGCTACGAGTCAGTTCAGTTATCACCTTAGAACTCTGTTGCCTGCTCATTTTTAGATTTCCACCTTCGGCTGCCACTTGATTCGGCTAAACACAAAAAGTATTTTAAGTGTTAACAATTGCCCATACATTAATTCGAGTGCGGCTGTTGAGTTGATGTATTAAAAAATAGCCGTCATTTCGTGTGGTGGCCACGAGTGTTGCTTAAATCACTTTTGCCTTAAATGTGTGCTATGACGAATTCCCCTAACTTCCTTTTAACCGAGGTGTCTCGGCCACCACAAATAAATTCCGACGCATTTCAGTCGCATGTTTGAAAGAAAGGAGTCCTAATGCGTGTCAGCCACATCTTCCAAAAGGAAAGAGGATATTTAAGGGGAGACATCTTCCCATGGGTTTCTCATGTAGCAATCAACCATTCCTGAATTCATTTGCGCCTCCAAAACCCCTATTTTTCTTAATCAGAGAATCATGTCTTCATCATCTTCTCTATCTCAGGGATCAGATAGCATTGATTTGGCTGCTGGTGACCTAACCCCTACCTTTGCCTTCATCAATGAATAGTTAGTTCTTGTCTCTTATGGTACATCTGAACAAGGTGACCTTCTTATTTCTCAGCATCTTAGCCCAGCAAACTATGACCTTCCTATCACCTGTGATTGGTTCACCGGTGACCGTTATCCGGCTAGAATGCGTACCTGGCCGGCCAAGATTGCCAACTATTTTGGTTGGTTGGAACGAGTAAAGTTGGCCAGAGGGGCCGATGGAGATGCATGGGTCTTTATGATGCCATTGCGCTGTCGGGGTTTGACCTCCCTTGTAACATTGGTCTCGTATACGCTTTCCTTGGTTATTGGTTGACCACCGCCAACGTCTTTGTTTTTCCATGGGGGATGATGACCCCCACACTGCTTGACGTGACGACAATACTTGGCCTTCCGATACAGGGAGATGAAGCACATGTCTTAGGCGATATAGATATTGCCGATTTAGGCATCAAGGTTTCAAAGACTTCTTCTAGCTACGACCACTTCATGGCCAACAACAGCCGAGTACCGCCTCTCTTAGTTGATGATGTTGAGCATCATGCTTTCCTGCTTTTTTAGTTTAGCCGATACTTTGTCTGTACAGGATCTTGTGCAGTCGTGAAGGAACTGGAAATTTACGCTGCGCTAGCTGTTTCGGGGAAAGATGTCTGTTGGGCATCTCTCTTCTTGACTTATCTTTATATGGCTCTTGGTGATGCCCATGCAAGGTTAAGAGACTTCAGAAATTTGGATACCCTAGCCGGTCCCCTGTGGTTCCTTCAGCTATGGATCACCTTATATTTCCTAGAGTATATTCCTGATGGTTTTGATGACCGTCGTTTTCCATTAAACCCACTGATGCTAGTCGATGCTTTTTGGAAAACACCATTAGTGTCCCAGGCCATATTTCCTGCAGTCTCCACCCTGTAGGGTCTATCTCGGGACCATTATACAGATTAGCAACCGGTCCTTGAGAGATGTCCACCCCTCATTAGGTCCGTTTAGTAGCCGATGATGACCTTACGTTCTCTTAGCGGAGAACTATGGCCCTCACATAGGGGCATATTCTAACAGCTAGGGATCTGTTGGGTGGCCTGAACCCCACCTCTAGGAATAATAAGTTGACCACGGAGCCTTATCGGCCGAACTTTGTGGCAAGGCAATTTGGTCTCACTCAACACGTACCATGACCTCACCGCATTATTGTTAGTTCGACCCAATGCTGCTTCATTGATGCAAAACATGCAAAGGAAATAGCCGATCACAATATTGAAAGGCTCGCCCTATTTGACTGGCAGTCGTTTCCCCCGAGAGCAAATACTACTGTTTCTTTTGACGATTGGTGGAACACGACCAAGGAGAAATTCTTCCAGTCTCCTTTAGATGTGTATTGTGATCGTCTGGTCTTGTCAAAGAAGAAAAAGACCCAAGAAACTCCTAAATCGTGGGTGAAAGAGGCCCCTTTGAAAACTGCTCCCTTTAAATCGGCTAGACCTGCTGGCTCAAGGTCTTTCGTCAGGTTGTGGCAAACGAAGAGAAAAGGTAAATTGTTCTCTACATATGTGTCGGCCAGATTATTCTTGTGAATTTTGACTAATATCTTTCATGTGTCTTTCATCAACTTATTCTCCCCAGCGTTTGTCGATTTGGAGACCACTTCCAACACCGAATCCCCATCACCTAGGAAACATGTTCCTAAGCAACCCAGGCGGAGTAAAGGGGTTGTTATCCAAGATTGTAGTGAAGAGGACCCCCATAAAACCAGAGTTTCTATTTCTACCGAGGAATAGAAGGAAATTGAGGTATATCCCTTATCTAGCTTAAATACATTCGCATCGGCTATCTTCCATATTCATGTTTTCTGTGTGCCTTTCAGGGATCGCAACTCATAAGACACCGACGGTCGCAGACAGCGTTAAATGTCCCTCTTCATATTGGATCATCCTCTTCAGTTCATGCTTTCGCACATCCGCATGATCCATTATCGACTGTCCCCGAGGCCAAAATTTCTTCTATCGAGGCAGCTGAAGAAGTTGAAACAACCGTAGAGGTATATCCTTTCTCTTATCCTTGGTCCTTTACTATTTCCAAACCCTTGCTTTTATTCTGAACCTGCCCTTTCTGTACATGAGATGGCTGGAGATAATTCCGCGACTGGAGCTAATCCGGTTGATGACTAAGAAGTGTCTGTCGAGATCATCCCTGAAGACGTGCTGCTGTAATATTTTGGATCAGTCGATGTTGCACCTGCACCATCTTCGCCTATTGGCATTCATCGGGAGTGAGTCGATGAGTCTCTTGCCAAGAGGATTCCGACCAGCAAAGAAGAGTTCCAAGCTTTGAGGGCTTCTCTGTTCAGACTGTCAAAAGAAACCAAGAATTCTCTAGTTTTGGCAACCGTTTATAATGACATGGCCATGACTCTAAATAATTTATTTACTTTACACAAAATGACCAAAGATAGTCATGGTGAAGCGGTTGCTGCTCTGCAACACTTGGGGTCTCTTCGGTAAGAGAAGAAACACATTTAGACTTCTTTCAATGAGGTGAATGCAGAAAGGTAGCAGAATGTTAGCCGAAGGAATGAATTACAGGGGCAGCTGTCAAAACTGCGAGTTGAGTTGGAAAGGATCCAAGCGGAGATAAAGGCTATTACTCCTGCCATAGGTGCCTTGAAATTGACTATTTAGGCCCAAGATTCTTCCCGCACTTCTTTATTTCGGCAAGGCACTCATTTGGATAACAAGATCCGGGAACTCGGTAACCAACATGTAGTATGGGAATTGGATCAGAAAGCGGGTAATGAACGGCTGGCCTAACTGGAGAATGAGTGGACTGTGTGAAAAAATAGACTTGCTCAAGCAACACCAACACTCCCTGCTAGTTTTTCCAAAGTAGCATTCAAGGGAACTTGTGGTTCAGTTATGACCACTCATTTGCCGGTTGATTTTGTTGCTCAATTGTCAGCTGATATCCTCATGGACTTGCAATCTGACATTGCTTCTGTTACCAAGAGGAATTGTCATAAGCCAAACAACAACTAGAGGATACTCTAGCGGCAGACACTCAAGCTTTTACCGAGATCCTATCAATGGTGGTGGATGAGCCTTTATTGGATGCGAAAAAGGGGTTTACCGAATAAGCAGGAGCAAATGAGGTAGTAGCTGTTGATGCGACTTAGGATGAAAGAGATACTGCAGTTATCCAGGGTGACCAAGTAGCGGTAGATTCGACTATTCCTGAGACCCCTGTGACTGGTGATGTAGCGCAACCCCTAGCTGGTGACCTGTCAACCAACTTTCCTTCCTAGTTTTATTGACCTCAAATCGAAGGGTCTGTTTTCGTGATCAAGCAGCCGTTGATTCGGCTACTCCTGATAATGTAGCGCAACTCCCAGCTAGTGAAACGCCAACCAACTTGGCTTCCTAGTTTTATTGACCCCAAATCGAAGGGTCTATTTTTATGACCAGGCAGCCGGTTTGTGGCTATCGTTTACTCTTGCATTCTCAAAATGGAAGGGAAGTATTTTTTTTCCTTTTTATGTGACTGTGACCAAGCCGTTGTCCTATGCCTATCACACATTCATGTATTCCCCAAATCGAAGGGAATTAGTTTCTTTTGTGTGGCTAGGCAACCGGTCTGTCACTGTTGCCTATTCATGCATACCCCAAATCGAAGGGTAATACTTTTGTAAGTACTTGCCGTTTACATTTCTGTCGATCTCTACATCATGCATGTCAATTAGTCGATACGCATTGCCAGCAATCTGTTGGCTTAATACGAAGGGTCCTTCTCAATTTGGCGACCATTTGCCGAATTTATGATCTTTCATTCCAAGCGGCAATATGGTTTTCCAAACCAAGTCTCCTTCAGCGAACCTTTTGGGATTAACATGCTTGTTATATATTTTAGCCATTTTTCATTTACCGGCTTCGATTCTTTCTAGGGCCATCAATCGGTCTTCATCTAGCTGATCTAACTCTATTAGCATGACCTGCTGATATTCTTCCAAGCTTAAAGAATTCTGTTTGGCAACCCGTAATGACTAATATTAATTTCCAGGGGTAACACTGCATCTTGGCCATAGGTTAGCCGATAAGATGTTCCCGTAGCAGTAAACTTAGTGTTTCTGATTGCCCAAATAGCTTTATCTAAAGTGAGATGCCATACTACCGGTCTATCCTCTATTTTTTTTACTAATTATGTCCACAATAAGCTTGTTAGGTACCTCGGCTTGTCCGTTCGCCTGTGCATAATAAGGCGAAGATATGATCATCTTGATTCCAAACTTCTCAGCAAAGGCTGCCATCTTAGAACCAGTGAACATCGTCCCTTGATAGGTTGTAATCGTCTCAGGAATACCATATCTATTTATGATCTGGTGTTGGATAAACTAAATGACATATGTCTGATGAACCCTCTTCATCATTTGTGCCTCTACCCATTTAGTTAAGTAATCGGTAGCCACAATAATGAAATTATGTCCTTTAGCCGATTGCGGGTGAATCTTGCCGATGAGGTCCATAGCCCATCATCTGAAAGGCCAAGGCTTCACGATCGGGTGCAATAACTCGGCTAGTAACCATTGGATTAGTCCATGTCTTTGACACTCTTCACACCCTTTTACGTATTGAAAGCAATCGGTTGTGATGGTAGGCCAATAATAACCATGGCTATAAATCAACCACTTCATCGTTGGCCCGGCTCTGTGTGATCCACAGATTCTTTCATGAACTTCTCCCATGACTCTTAAGGCATCTGCCTTATCAAATCACTTGAGTAGCACTCCACTTACGCTCATTTTGTAAAGATAATCATCAATGAGCACATACTTAAATGCTCTCATCTTAACCTTAAGGTCCTTGCAAGTGCAAGGATCTTTTAAGTAGTCGATTAACACCTGCTTCCACAAGTCGATTTGGTCCATGGCTAGCACTTCGGCTGGCAGCTCGTCATACTCTAGAGTGAGTAGAGACTTCCTAAAGCCAGAAGCTTCTTGTGCTAAGTTGTTAGCCTCAACATTCATGCCCCTGGGATATAACTTAACGTAGATGATGCGAACCCGTTAAACAACACGCTGATGGATTACATGTAGCAGACCCAATAAATTTGGATCTTTGCAGTCATATTCCCCAGTCAGCTGCTTGATAACTAGCTGAGAGTCTCCACGAATCTTGATGCACTTTTGAGTCCCATGATGAGAGCATCGTATTCAACTTGGTTATTTGTCAATTCAGAATCTAGTCGATAAGAGAACCTCCACGTTTTATATCTAGGATTAGTTATCATTATTCTAGCTCCGACTTCTTTCTGGGTTCTTGACTCATCAAAAGATAGTGTTCAAAGGACGATGTCCATACACGCAGTAGAGGGCCCGCATGGGTCCTCCGCATCTACACAAGAGTGGTCTTCCAAAAAATCGGCTAACGCCTAACCTTTGACAGCCCTGAGTGGCCTATACTTGAGAGAAAATACAGTGAGCTTGATTGCCCATTTCGTTAGTCATATTTGCAAAACAGGTCTATTCAATAAGTATCGGACGATGTCAATTTTGCACAAAATGTGAACCACATGTGGCATTAAATAATATTCAAGTTTTGTACAAGCATAGAATAAGGACAAACAAAGCTTCTCTATAGGAGTATATATAGTCTCAACTTTATTGAGCATTCGGCTAAGTTAGTAAACTGCCCTTTCGGTTCCATCATCGACATCCTGTGCTAACAGGCAGCCGATAGATAAATCTGCAGCCGAGATGTACAATTTCAATGGTTTTCCTGGTATGGGAGGTACCAGTACGGGAGGAGTTGCTAAGACCTTTTTAATTTGGTCAAATATTTCTTGTTGTTATGGGGCCCATACTAGCTCTTCTGACTTTTTAAGCCTAAGCAAAAGTGAGAAAACCTTCATTTTGCCAGCTGGATTAGATATGAACCTCCTTAGGAAGTTGATCCTCCCTAACAGGCTTTGTAACTCCATATTTGTTATGGGTGGTGCATATTCCATTACCGCCTGGGCTTTGTTATGATCTATCTCAATACCTTTCTTATGTACCAAGAAGCCAAGGAAGTTGCCAGCCGATACCCCGAACATGCACTTGGCTGGATTCATTTTAAGATTATGAATCCTCATTGTTTTTAGTGCTTGTTCCAGATCGGCTAAATGATCTTTGAAGTCCTTAGACCTCACCAGCACATCATCAATGTAGACCTCCACAGTCTTGCCGATCAAATCATGGAAGATGGTGTTCATTGCCCTCTGATAAGTAGCACCGACATTCTTCAGATCGAACGACAAAACTACCCACTTGTAAATGCCCAAGGCTCCTGGACACCTAAAAGCAGTATTGTGAGTATCTTCCTCGACTACTGCTATTTGATTATAGTCGGAGTATCCATCCATAAATGTCAGCACACCGTTAGCGGCCGCTGAATCGACTGGCATATTCGCTATGGGCATGACGTACTCATCTTTGGGAGTGGCTAGATTTACATTCCTGTAATCAATACATACCTGAACCTTGCCATTCTTTTTCTTGACTAGCACAATATTTGCCAACCATTCTACGTACCTAGCCGTTCTGATAAACCCATCTTTCAGTAATCTTTCAATCTCAGCTTTAATTTGAGGCATCAACTGAGGGTGATATCTTATGGGCGGTTGTTTATGAGGTATGAAACCCTCCTTAATTGGTAATTTGTGCTCTACCAAAGTACGTGCTAACCTAGGCATCTCATGATAATCCCACGCGAAGCAGTCTTTATACTGCAGTAGAAGAGTCGTTATGCTTTGTTTATCCTCCTCCTTCAGCAAGCCACTAATATGTGGTAGCCAAGGGACTTCCTCAGTACCCAAGTTGATATCTTCCAAGGGATCCTGAGATTCAAAACTAGGCATAACCCTTCTTATGGGCGATTCAAGTTCCATCGGCAACTCAATGTCATCAGCTGCTAGTGTTGGTTCTCCGTTGTAGTCCATTACCTGTGATGCCTCAGCTATCCTGGATTCAGAACTTAGAGCAGTCAGCTGATGCCACAGATCACGTATGATTTGGGTCTCCTCAATCATTTAACTCTTCCAAGGTAAGCCGTGGGTTGACTAATTATTTTATTTCAAAATCTCATGGAGTAAGATTGCAGTATTCCCAAGATCCTTCTTCGTATTGCTCTACGACAGCTATGGGAACCACACAGGGTGAATATAAGACAACCTCCAAGTTCTTAACACACTTTTGAAATGGGTTATCATCAATTTGGGACAATTCTATCTTGTCTCCTTCCCAAAAATGAGCTTTTGGAGGTGAAAGGAAGGCATCGAGTGGTATAAATCGATCTCGCCCAAGCAGATGGCGTGGGCGGCTTGCGTCTATCACAAGAAAGCGCGATCGACCATTTTAGGACCTACGGTGATTTCTACTACTAAGATCCCCAAAGCTTCAGAGGCCTCTCCCATAAAGCTAGCCATTTTCATGTTAGTTGGGATGAGATCCTCCCTATTTTTTTAGGCCTTTCAAAGTAAGCAGCGGCATCACATTCAGCACAACCATATTATCGACGAACACTCGGTTGATAGCTTTGCCGTTATGTAAGACTTAACATAGAGGGGATTGATGTGTTTAACCATCTCTTTCGTAGGTGCACCAAATACAATTATCAAGCATCCCTAGCTGTGGTATCGGCTATAGTCACCCATTCAGTGTCTTCCACACACACATCGCCTTCTAGGCTATCCAAATTTTAACGACTAAATCTTGCTTAAATAAATCAAGGATGTAGTCTCCTACCTCGTCCAATTCGGTTGGTGAGAAGTTAATATCTTTCATCTCCTGGAGCCATATAGGAACCGGGGACTGCTTGGATCCTGTGTGACGAACTGTGGGCAAGTACCTCATTGGGGATTCCTTCATAATAGTAGTCTCCCATCGAGGTTCCTCTGTAGGGTTGTTATCAGGAGGCATATTCAGCTCTGGTTGGTCCAAAGCTTCTTCTTCATACATCACTATCTCTGAAGAGATTGAGCCGAATGCCCACTCGAACCACAGCTACGGCAGACTCAAGAATTTCCTATTTATCGACTGCCTTAGCACTTGATATCATGTGCAATGTTAGCTTCATCTTGCGCAAGGCTTTGGTACGCTACATCCTTCTTTTTTGAGTCCTGGATACGACACTCGGTGGTGCCTCTTTCTTACACTTTGATTGGCCAGACGAACCCTTTGCCACCTATATATTAGCGGTTAGCTTAATTACTCGGTTTCAGACCTTAAATCCCTACATTGTGATATGCAAGGAAAAGCGCACTACGTTGAACTCGGCCACCCTCTGTTTAGATATGGGAGTGATTCCTCATCTCATAAGGTATGCTCAAACTTCATGCTCGGTAGTAGCCATGCTTGCCCCCAAGCCTGCGCTTGGGGTATGTTGGGTCTCTTTTGAATTTTGGGTACTATTTGTGAGGTTCCCGAGTAATGTAGTCTGATTTATAAGAGTGGCCACAAAAACTGCTTCTATCTGGCTACATGTCCGTGTCCTCATAGATGTCACGTAAGCTGCCTAGCCGATCAAACGCAGAGGTCCTTGTGGCCTCCTCCTTACCAATGGGCTTTTTTATTACCCATATATTTTTCATCGGTTGTTTCCCCTTGACATCATTTGATTGATCTGGCTTAGAAAAGGACACCATATATATCGGTACTGTAGAAAAGGGGTCAGTATCAACAGACATTTCAGCTATGCTTTTATCGGCTAGCTTGAACTTCCCTCATTGATGCTCTTTTGAATTGCCTTCCTGAAGACCACACAATTAGAAGTAGCATGGCTATATGAGTTATGCTATTTCTGATGCACTTCTTATCACCGAGTTCTTGGCAGACTGAGAATCATATGGCCGTCAGCGACCAAATATGTTTATCTTTAAGTAGATGATCAAAGATCTGATCTGCCTTTGTAATGTCAAATGAGTAACTGACCCTATCATCAGTCGAACTCGTCTCCATGTCCTTAGTAGCTTTCAGGGTAGGGCAAGAGTAAACCTTACCCTTGACGATCTCGGCTACCATTGCGTCTGCTGTATATTCGGCTGACTCTAAGTCAGGATCATCTACCTCAGTAATAGATACAAAATGGGAACCTCGGTTTCGGTTAGCTCTTCTTTTCTCATTTTCTTGGATATACTGCTCTATTTGGCTAGCCTTCTCAGATAACTGGCTTAAGTCAGAGCAGGATTGTCCCAATGATTTATTCCTTAGCTGAGAATGCACGTTGTTGATTATCATGTGGGCGCATTCTGATTCAGGGAAGTGTACAGTGCATTTTCCAACCTTCCTTCTAAATCTCTCGATATAATCGGTAGCCGACTCATCGACCTATTGCTTGAGATTCGTCAAATCAGTTATAGTGACTTGAGGTTTGGGCCACTAAAATCTATCATGGAAACAACGATCTATGTCCGCCCAACTACGCACGGAGTCGGGGGCAAAGGATGAGTACCAAGAAAATGATGTTCCGATTAGAGAAATGGGGAATAACTGCAGCTTGTAATACTCGTTCTGGCCAACTTTGCCACATTGGGCGATAAATCTGCTGATGCGCTCAATAGTAGATTTGTCGTCATCACCCGAGAAGGTGGCGAAATCAGGCATTTTGAAGCCTCTTGGCAATGGTGCTACCGGATCTATCCAATCGGGGTAGGGCTTCCTTTAAATAGGCATGTTCAAGGGTTTCAGTTGGATGTCAAAGTACTTTCTCATGGTATTCGCATTAGTTTCAGGGTTCATCAGTTATGACGTCCCCTGTCGATTCTCAACTGGAACCGACTGGTAGGCGTTCTGAAATGGAGGCCCCCATTCTGCCCCTTGTTGAACAGGGTTTTGAAAGTTATAGGTATTCTACTGGCCATTACCAACAGGTGGGGTATATCCCCATTCTTTGCATGGGCATCGCCATCCAAAGCACGTAACTTGAGCTCTGGGCAATGCGAGTGGAACTTGAGGATAGGTAGAACAATCGTCCCATGCGCTCTCCTCAGGACATCGATCGTTCTTAGAAAGTTTATGCTTCTGGATGGTATGGATTAGTGCAGGTGTATTCTTTGGAATGGTGTCCCATTGTGAGCAGCGACACCCGGATATCTGGCTAGTGGTCATAGCCGGAGCCATCGGTGGCGACATTAGTCTTTGTATCTGCGAGGCCGTTTACATAAGCGTATGGCTTAATGGGTGGCAAACTAAGGTGTCTACAGATGCACAGGCGGTCTCAGAGCCATGTTGATCTATCCATTTTCTGATTAAGCAGTGGGTGGCGCGATTATTGGCCCCAGCGTTTGGTAGCAACCATCTGATGGGTGGTTACAAGTGACTGGGCTTGTGCTCCTAGGTGTGCGATCGGTTGTACCTGAGTAGGTACTGACTGATACACATTCGGCTAAGGAACAACACCTGAAGTCACAAGTGCATGCTGCACAGTGCCACTCGTCAGAGGGATGACATAACTAGTCGAACCTTCTCCTAGATGCAGTCGATTGGCTTCCAATTCTCTCGCCTGCTGAACCTCATTATGTACCATTGGCTTGACAATGTTAGCCAATTATTTGGAAACCTGGTACATAATGTCGTGGATGCCTAAGTCAATCTATTATCTAATGAAAGACGTGGTCATAACAGTTGGACCTTCAGGTTGACTAAGTTCACCCACAGTTTGGGTTGATGGAGGAAGTGGAGGGTATCGCGATGTAGAGCATACCGAAGAAGATGGTGGCTCGTTGTTCATGCAGGAGGATTCTGTTTAGGATGTGGGTGGACTCTTTGGATTCGTTTCTTACCAAAAACTTAGATCATGCCCCAGTGTGATCTGACTAGAATTAAACTTCGCTATGAGATCACCTATGGTCCCTCTAGGCGTGCCAAATTTGTTTTCCTATGAAATGTTATCCGTTTTATCGGCTGATGAAATCGGATGAAAAATTAATTCCTTAACTAAGCGATTTGGGCTGGAATCAGAACTCTAACTTCCAGCAATGGGTTCTCCAAGTACTCCAGAAAGCGTTAGGATGGTGTTTGAGTAAACTAAGCGGTAATAAACATAAATACAGCTAGAGTGAATTAAAGGCGAAAAAATAGAATAAAGATATGTAAAAATTAGATTTTTGATTGATTGTGTTATTTTTATTTTGTACAAGTGATCTTACATTTATACTACAAGAAATAAAACGTGATCCTCCTATGTTAGCCACTAAATCGCCCACTAAATCCATTAGCAAACTATGAGGAGGCGGCGCCCGTTTTTGCTTATTGATTTCCTCTCGCACGACCGAAGGCACCTCCTTCTAGCTATTGACGGTTTGTTTCCATTTCTTGGGGTCTAGAAGGAGCTTTGGCTTGGTTTTCGAGGCGTTCAAATATGTGTAGGTCTCAGTCGTTCCTCGAAATTATGATTCGGCCAGGTTACTGAAATAGCAGGTGGAGCTTTTCTAGCCGAGGGCTAGGACTAATAGATTCGCCTACGAGTCAGTTCGGTTATTGGCTTAGAACTCTGTTGCCTGCTCATTTTGAGATTTTCACCTTCGGCTAAACACTAAAAGTATTTTTGAGTGTTAACACTTTCTAAAAAAAAAGAAATAATGATGAGTCCTTCCTCAATTGAGTAGAGGCCGAGACCGTGGAGGATAGTATAGAGGAGACCCAGCAGTAAAGGTGGAAGTGATGCTGTAAGAGTTTTTGGAAAGAATATGATGAAGAGGTTAGCTTCTAATGGACATTGTGGTGAGAAAATCATGGGGGAAAGTTACGTTTTTTTAGAGAAATTCTAGTGAAGAAGATGATGAGGTTAGGGGGGTGGGGGAGGGGTTTCTGAAGATGGCCGTTTTTATTTATTTATTTAGTATTATTTTTTATTTTAGGCTCAAAACCTTTTTGTATTAGTTGGACACAAAGTCCGCGTGCCTTCTTTTTATTGGATACAATTGCCACATCACAGCACGTAGAACACACGCACTTCATTTATTTTGCTAGCTGATAATAAAGTGTTCAATAGACACTTTATACCTACTTTTAAGTGTGTCTAATAGGAAATAACTTTAGTTAAAAGGTGTCTGATAAATATACATAATATACACACAATATACATGTGTATATTATGTATATTTGGCTCTCGGTTTGGTTGAATTACCGTGTATATGGTACATAGTTTAGGTAAGGTTTTAGTCTCCTAGTTTAGGTAATGTTGTGGTGTAATTAATATTGTACACTTACCATAATATTTGTATTACAATAATTGTATAGTTAGTGTCCAAGTAGAATAAGGTTTTAGGAGTAGAATAGAAATATGATTCTCCTATTATGGAAATATGTAAATTGCATATATAGTGTTTCAATTAATGAAAATAATCAAGAGATTATTTCTTTCATGGTATCAGAAGTCTAGGTCTTAAAATCCTCTCTCAAAAGTCCTCATAATTTCCGTCCAACTACATCATTTTCCAAGACTCTCCTCCTCGGAATTCGTGCTGACGGTCTATCATCTCTTCCCAATTTTTTCTTCCAAATCCCTCAATCACATATTGTTCTATCAATATGTCTACATCCCGGAACACGTTTCATCCTGCCCTTACAGTTTCTAACATCAAGAATAACATCTCTCTTGTTCTTGAAATAGAAAATGTTTAATATCT
This sequence comes from Anisodus acutangulus, assembly GCA_029783415.1. Lineage (NCBI taxonomy): Eukaryota > Viridiplantae > Streptophyta > Magnoliopsida > Solanales > Solanaceae > Anisodus > Anisodus acutangulus. The sequence goes on from CM056491.1 coordinate 26,250,717, forward strand.
GACGATCGAAATTTGACTGATTCAAAATTCATATGGTAGCATCATGTCATCCATCACATAATCCCATGACTCACTAAGGATCTGAATGTGACAAGGCGAGGATGATCTAAGTTGTGGGCGACTCTTGATGCCACCAGATCCTTGATGGATATATTCCACATTATTACAACCTTTTTGCAAGCGATTATTGAACACGTATTCTGACGCATGTAACTTGGGATAGACTACGTGATATATTCCAAGATAATTAAAATTCTAGAGTTGTTACACTTGAGCACGATTTCTCCCACGTAAATATGGAAGATTTCCCTAACGTTTCGGCTTATTGCAAAATATTAAAGGAATTGGTGGACCAACTCCGCAACATTGGCGCGCCAGTTTCGAATGATCGTTTGGTCCTCCAAATGGTTTCAGGCCTCTTCGAGGCCTATAGTAGTGTTGGCACGCTTCTTCGGCAAAGCAATCCGCTTTCATAATTTTATCAAGCTCGTTCTATGCTTACACTCGAATAAGTGGGTATGGCAAAAAAGACGGCTACCAGTGCTAGTCCACGATTCATCCTACCGGTTCCAACAACTCGGACCAAAACCACAACAACGGTGGCGGCAAAAATGGTGGAAATAAGAAAAATAATGGCAAGAATTGCGGCGCAGACAATAGGCGCCCGATCGACACTGATGGTGGTGGCCTCGCCCGATCGGCGGCAACGGCGGTTTGGGCCGCGGTGGGCCTATGCAATAACCATGGGCCCCATCCGCAGTTAGCCCAAATAGTTTTCCACCCGTTGGCGGTGGTGCCCGGCGATCCAGGCCCGATACGACGGTCCGCTACGATCGATCCTACAGGCGAGCAGGCCGAGGAGTACTTGGTCGGCCTGGCCGTCAGCGGCGGCACCGCACTTCTGCGGCCCGGCAATGCACACGCTTGGTTTAAATCCTCCGGACCCAAATTGGTATATGGACACCGGTGCTACTACCCATATGACATTCGATTCATGTACGCTCTCGTCTTATTCTAATTTGAGCAACCCTTGTGGCATAATTGTTGGTAATGGTAATTCTATTCCAATTCGTGGTTATGGTCATAATACTTTGTCTCCCCCTCATCCACCCATTATCTTGAAAAACACCCTACATGCCCCCAAATTGATTAAAAACTTAGTGTATGTCCGTAAATTCACTACTGACAATTCATTTTCTATTGAATTTGATCCATTTGGTTTCTCTATGAAGGATTTCAGGATGGGAAGTCATCTCATGAGGTGTGATAGTAGGGGAGATCTCAGTGTTTGCAGCCCTTGCTCCTTCTTTGTGGCATGCTCGTCTTGGTCATCCGGGGTCGTCTATTTTGTGGTCATTAGATAAAAATAATTTTATTTCATGTAAGGGTACGCGTAGTACTCCAAATTGTCAGTCTTGTTCTTTAGGAAAAATTGTTAGGTTGCCATTTATAGACTCAAATTCTCATACTTTAATGTCATTTGATATTATTCATAGCGACTTATAGACGTCTCATGTTCTTAATTCTTTGGGTCATCGGTATTATGTTCTCTTTTTGGATGATTATTCTAAGTTTTTATGGACTTTTCCGATAGCGAAAAAATCTCAAGTTTTTCCATCTTCTTAAAATTTAGAGCATTCATTAGAACCCAATTTGAACGGGAAATAAAAAATATTCAATGTGATAATGGCAAAGAATATGACAATGGGGTGTTTCGGGAATTCTGTGCTAATAATGGGATCAATTTTTGATTTTCTTGTACTCATACATCTTCACAAAATGGGAAAGCCGAACGCAAAATTTGTACCATTAATAACATTGTCCGAACTTTATTGATTCATGCTTTCGTACCCCCATCTTTTTGGCATCATGCTCTACAAATGGCTACATATCCCCTTAACATAATTCCTTCCAAAGGTTTGACAAATTCTTCCCCGCCTTCAAATTCTATATAATAAAACCACTTCGTATTCACATCTTAGGGTCTTTGGGTCTTTCTGTTATCCGCTATTTTCGTCTACTACAATTAACAAACTTCAGGCCCGGTCTACTCCATGTGTGTTTTTGGATTTTCCGTCAAATCATCGTGGTTACAAATGGTTTGATTTATCCTCTAATAAAATCATCATTAGTCGCCATGTCATTTTTGATGAATCCCAATTTCCATTTGCTAAGGTAAGTAATCCCGTGCCTAGTTCGTATAATTTTTTGGATGAGCGTATATCCCCGTATATTATTCACCATTTTTCGGACATGTCCCGCACCTAAAATTCTCCATCGGGCCCACTGGCCCATCACAAGCAACAGTTCCCAGTATTGTCACTGGGCCAGTCCAGCCCAATTCTGGAACTGGTCCAATTCCTGCATTTGTTTACCGTGTAGGCCAGCAGGCCCACTACCTGCTGGCAAGTCCGTCCAGAGTCCAGAAAATTCCCAAAATTCGCCCAATTCTTTCTCGAGTCATAGACCGGTCACTCGTAGTCAACGGGGTATTTTTTTTTAACCAAAAAGACATTTTAATTTAAATTCTAGTGTTCTTAAATCACCCTTACCCCGTAATCCCGTGTCTGTGTTAAATGACCCGAATTAAAAAATTGCTATGGCCGATGAATATAATATTCTTATTGATAATAAGATGTGGGAGTTGGTGCCCCGTCCATATGGTATTAATATTATTAGGTCTATGTGGATTTTTGCTCATAAGAACAATTCAGATGGTTCATTTGCCCGACATAAGGCACGACTTGTGGGTGATGGTAAGACTCAGCATGTTGGTGTGGATTGTGGTGAGTCGTTTAGTCCGGTGGTCAAGCCGGCCACCATTCGCACTGTGCTTAGCTTGCCTCTTTCGAAATCATGGCATATTCATCAGTTAGATGTAAAGAATGCTTTCCTACATGGTGATCTCAAGGAAATAGTATCTATGCATCAGCCTTTGGGATTTAGGGATCCCAAACATCCTCATCATATCTGTTTGTTTGATAAGTCCTTATATGGGCTTAAGCAGTCTCCACGGGCCTGGTATAAGAGGTTTGTCGACTATGTTTCGACTATTGGGTTCACTCACAGTAGGTCGAATAATTCCTTGTTCATCTATCGTCGTGGTTAGTCCTTGGCCTATATAATGTTATATGTGGATGATATTATTTTGACTGTCTCTTCTGATGCCTTACGCCAGTCTATCATGACAATGCTCAGCTCTGAATTTGCTATGAAAGACTTGGGGCCCTTGAGTTATTTTTTGGGGATTGCTGTCACTCGTCATGCATATGGGTTGTTCTTATCTCAGCGAAAGTATGCAATTAAGATCATTGAGAGGGCTGGGATGTCATCCTGTAAGTCCACGTCCACTCCAGTTGATACTAAGCCTAAACTTGGGGCTGCGGTTGGCGCACCATACGAGGATCTGACCCGCTATCACAGTCTTGCAGGGGCCCTTCAGTATCTTACATTCTCGAGACCAGATATTACGTATGCCGTACAGCATGTGTATTTGTTTACGCATGATCTCAGAGTTGAGCACATGAATGCGCTCAAACGCATCCTTCGGTATATTCATGGTACACTTGACTATGGCTTGCATTTATATCTTTCATCAACGTCAACACTTGTCTCGTATACAGATGTTGATTGGGGTGGATGTCCGGACACCAGACGGTCTACATCTGGCTATTGTATGTTTCTTGGTAATAACTTGGTCTCATGGTCTGCGAAGCGTCAGTCGACTTTATCCCATTCCAGTGCAGATGTCGAGTATCGAGGGGTAGCTAATGTGGTCTCTGAATTATGTTGGTTACGTAATTTGATGTTAGAGCTTCATTGTCCCATTCAGAAAGCGACCTTGGTTTATTGTGATAATATTAGTGTCATTTACCTTTCTGGTAATCCAGTTCAGCACCAGCGCACTAAACATATCGAGATGGACATTCACTTTGTTCGCAAAAAGGTTGCTCGTGGTCAAGTTCGCGTCTGCCATGTCCCGTCCATATATCAAATTGCCGACATCTTTACAAAGGGTCTTCCTTCGGTATTTTTTGAAGATTTTAGGGACAGTCTCAGTGTTCGAAGACCGCCCGCTATGACTGTGGTGGTGTGTTAAATATACATAATATACACGCAATATATATGTGTATATTATGTATATTTGGCTCTCGTTTTGGTTGAATTACCGTGTATATGGTACATAGTTTAGGTAAGGTTTTAGTCTCCTAATTTAGGTTTCAGTGTCGAAATGGAATATTGAGGCAACTTTAAGTGTGTCTAATAGGAAACAACTTTAGTTAAAAGGTGTCTAAATGGAATATTGAGCCAACTTCAAGGGGCTGTTTATGTATTTGGCCAAAAATAAATAAAGACATTACTTTGATGAAATACATCAGATGAGAATGCTCTAGGTTGGTCGGGGAACTGCCATAGGCAAACTTTAATTTATTAAAACAGTTCATTGTTATAATACAATGAACTTCTATTTCTATATAGATGGTACAAGTTAAGAGTCTCACAGTATATGAAATGTTAAGAGTCCCACATCAAATATGGAATGAAAATATGGACTCTTTATATGGATTTAGACAATTATCACCCTATAAGCTAGCTTTTGGGTGAGGATTGTTCAAGTTCATATAATGAGTCAATATTCCTATTTCATATACAATGTGGGACTCTTAACGGTACATACTCTCCTAGAGATTTTACTAATCATAGACACACATAAATAAAGCTAATTAAAACTAACGAAATGTAAAAAGATACTACTACTAAATATTTACAGCAAAATAACTACTAATATTAGGCTAGAGTCAAAGAGACGGACTATTTGGGTCCCCAAAGGATAAGGTGCATAATCTTTTCAGCCTCCCTAACCCTACGCTTCTGATCATCCGTGAATGTTTTCTTCCCTGAATCTCCGGTGTCGGAAAACCATCTCAGCCGGCCTCGGTTGCCGGATTCCGATGAGGAATTACTCGCCGGAGAAGGCTTGATTCCTGCCACCATCATATCTTTTTTTCATGAAGTGTTGTTAGTGTAGTAGCCCTTAAAGTAGTATAAGTTCTTTTTTGTCTAAGAAATTCTTGGGGGAACTAATTACTTACCTAAAAAGAGGGAAGATTAGAGATTTGAAACTTGATTTTTTTTTTTAAAATCCTACTTAATTTGCTTGTGAGTTGTTACACTTGGTTTAGTTGCTAAACCTAAGTGGAAATGCACATGGTTTTGCTGGCTTTATATAGAAGCATGGAGGGCTTTTAACACGTGTGATCTTTTATCTTTTTTTAGTTTCTTAAACCAGTGGTTTTGGTTCCCAGATTTGTTTAACCATTTTTCTCCAAGAATATATGCCTAATCAAAATCACTTTATGAATATATTAATACTCTTGAACTTAGTTAATATTAGCCGTCTATGCCATTTTGTAAGTTCGAATTGTGGGTAGGGTTGTTTATTTCATGAATACTCCCTCCGTCTTATATTATTTATCATTTTTTATTTTACACGTCTCTTAAGAAATAGTATTAATTAAAAAGAGTATTTGACTATTAAAATATTACTCTATTTATGTGTCATCTCCATTAATGATAAGATTCTATTAAAGATAAAATGGAAAAATAATAATTAATTGTGCCTTAAACTTTTGAAATGACAAATAATTTGAAATATCTATTTTTAATAACCATGATAAATAATTTGAGACGGAGGAGTACTAATTTAGATATTCAGATGCCTTAAAATAATTTGGCCAAATACACTATTCTTAATTAATAATGATCCCTCCATCTCTAATTATTTATCATTTTTTTATTTACACGTCCCTTAAAATTTATTAATTGAGAGAGGTATTTAATCTATTTTACCCTTATTTATATCTAAGTTATAATCTCTCCATTAAATGCTTACTCTATTTAATCTACTTTACCTTTATAATCTCTTCAAGTACTTCGGGTCTATTATTCAAGGCGATGGAGAGATTGATGACGATGTCACACATCGTATTGGGGCAAGGTGGATGAAATGGAGGCTCTCATCTGGAGTCTTATGCGACAAAAAGGTGCCACCAAAACTTAAAAGCAAGTTCTATAGGGCGGTGGTTAAACCTATTATGTTGTATGGGGCGGAGTGTTGACCAATCAAGACTTCGCACATTTAGAAGATGAAAGTTGCGGGGATGAGGATGCTGAAATGGATGTGTGGGCACACAAGGAGAGATATGATTATAAATGATGATATCCGGGACAGAGTGGGAGTAGCCTCAGTGGATGATAAGATGCGGGAGCGAGGTTGAGATGATTTGGGTATGTGCAGAGGAGAGACTCAAATGCCCGGTGTGAGAGGTTGGCTATGGATGGGTTCAGGAGGAGTAGAGGTAGGCCGAAAAAGTATTGGGGAGAGGTGATTAGACGGGATATGGTGCAGGTGCAACTTACTGAGGACATGACCTTAGATAGGGGGTTGTGGAGGACATAAATTAGGGTAGAAGGGTAGTAGGCAGTGGAGTGTAGTCCTACTTACGCGTGCAAACTGGTAGTTATAATGTTATTATTGTAGGCCCGCATAGCCTATCATATTAATAGGCACATTATTTCTTTATAGTCCCCTGTAGTTTGATTACTGCTATTATGTGCCATTTAGCGTACTTTGTTTAGCTTATTTACATGCGCTAGTTACTGCTTACTTTTTCAGAATGCGCTATCATGGCTTTTTTTATCGGGTCTGACCATTCCTCTTGCTTTGCTTTTGCTTTTGCTTTTGCTTTTGCTTTTGCTTTTGCTTATGCTTGGTCTTGAGCCGGGGGTCTCTCGTAAACAACCGCTCTACCTACCAAGGCAGAGGTAAGGTCTGCATACACTCTACCCTCCCCAGATTCCACGTTGTGGATTTCACTAGGTATGTTGTTGTTGTTCATTAATGACAAAGAGTAAAATGGAGAAAAAATAATTAATTATACCTTGAACTTCTAAAATGACAAATAATTTGAGACAACTATTTTTAGTAACTACGATAAATAATTTGAGACGAAGGGAGTAACTATTAGTAATTTATTACATACCTAAATTCAAGTTAAACTATATTTATTAAACATAATTTGATAAAGTGGCGTAATGCGTGTACACACCTTTTTCCAGAGTGTGAAAGATCCAATTTTTTCTTTCTTTTTCAGAGCGTAAGATACCACTATGATTCCCCAACAATGGAACTTCCGTGATATCTACTCGATCTGCTTCCAAGTTCTACCCCTTAAGGTATACGAAAATCCAATAATTTTTGTTCATGTTATATACTGTATTTATATTAAGAAATTTATAAACTATTTATAAATAATTAATCATGAGTCTAACTATTATTTTATATTAACTTGAAATTCTAATAAAAATTCATAAATAATTAATTATGAATATAATTATTATTTTATATTAACTCGAAATTATAATAAAAATTCATAAATTTCAAAATTTGAATCCGAAAAAGTCATATATTAGGGGAAGAAAACAAGAAGGGATGGGCAACAAGATGAGAGGGATGGGTCTATCAGAAGACAAAGGGGGAAGAGGTCTGTGGAGAAGACGGGATGGGTGCGATACAGATGGCTATAGGGAGATCAGATCTTATTTAGCGACGGATCATCAAAATTTATATTAGCTACGAGTAATTTAGCAATGAATTAGCGATAAAATTTGTAGCTGATTTCAGTTTTTTTTAAGTATATGAGAACTGCAGGGGTTGGGGACGAAAACAAGATATGGGATTTTTAGTGACATTCATACATCAACCAAGGTTTAGCGTCAAATTTGTGTTTAATAGGCACATTTATGATTTATCTACAACATAAAATGTTTAAGATATTTAACAAGCTTAGGAGCCGCTTATGTATTTTCGCTAAATATTTTTATTCGTGGGAACGAGCTAGAATATATTTCCTAAAATGTACTAATGTACATATTTGTTTAATGTGTTTTTTAATTTTAGTGCCACTAATGAATAAGTCGATTTCCTAACAATTACAGAATTGAAAAGGTAAATCACAATTAGGTAAATTTTAACTAAGATCTTGACTTTGTAGTAAAGGGATAAAACGAATCTCTTGAACCATCCAGGTTCGAAGCTCCTAAACTTACTGAGGGCTACTCTCCTAAAGGCCAACAAAAAACCATTTGCTGTGGTCCAACATCTTGTCTGCATTTGAAAAATAACGAAAATTCATTCCCCTTTTCTTCAAAGACAAAATAACTAGAAAACAAGTTCTTCCCTTCCCATGTGGTCTATCGGCTGACGAAATCGGATGACAATTTGATTCCTTAACTAAGCGATTTCGGCTGAAAGCGGAATTCTAACCTCCAGCAATGGGTTCCCCAACTACGCCAGAAAGCATTAGGACGGTGATTGAGTAAACTAAGTGGTAAGAAACATAAATACAACTAGAGTGTAGTAAAGACGATAAAGATAAAATGAAGATATGTAAAATCAATTGTTTGATAGATTGGTTGTGTTTATTCTATACAAATAACCCTATATTTATGGTATAAGAAAAATAAAATGTGATCCTCCTATGTTAGCCATTAACTTACCCACTAAATCCACTAGCCAACTATGAGGAGGTGGTGTTAATTTTTACTCCTTATTTTCCTCTTGCATGATTAATGGCACTTCCTTCTAGCTGTTGCTGGTTTTTACCATTTATTGGGGTCTAGAAGATTCTTTGACTTGGTCTTCGAGGCGTCCAAATATGTGTGGGTTTTAGTCGTTCCTCGGAATTATGACTCGGCCAGGCTACCGTAATAGCCGATGAAGCTTTTCTAGCCGAGGGCTAGGACTAATCGATTCGGCTACGAGTCAGTTCGGTTATTGACTTAGAATTTTGTTGCCTGCTCATTTTGAGGTTTCCACCTTCGGTTGTCACTTGATTCGGCTACTTAAAAGTATTTTTGAGTGTTAACAAATGCCCCCTACATTAACTCGAGTGCGGCTGTTGAGTTGATGTATTCAAAAATAGCAGTTATTTCGTGTGGCAGTCGCGGGTGTCATTTCAACTACTTTTTCCCTAAATGAATGCAATGATGATTTTCACTGAAAAGTTGTTTCCTTTCAACTGAGGCATCTCAGCTTCCACAACTGAATTCTGATGCATTTCAGTAGTACGTTCGAAAGAAAGTAGTCCTAATGCATGTCAGCCACATCTCCAAAAAAGGATATTTAAGGAAAGACACCCCCCCAAAGGTTTCTCACTTAATCTTCATCCGTTCTCAAATTCCTTTTCTTCTCCAAATAACCCTATTTCCTTATCCTAAATTCATTTCCTTCTCCAAAGAACCTTATTTCTTTAATCAGAAATCATGTCTTCATCTTCCTCTCTATCTCAGGGATCAGATAACGCTAATTTGGCTGTTGATGACCTAACCCTTACCTTTGCCATCATCGATGAACAACTGGTTCTTGCTCCCTACAGTATATCTGAACAGGGCGACCTCCTTCTTTCTCGGTATCTTAGCCCGACAAACTATGACATTTCTATTACCTGTGATTGGTTCACCGGCGATCGCTGTCCGGCTAGCCTGCGTACCTGGCCGACCAAGATTATCAACTACTCTGATTGGTTGGAACGAGTGAAGTCGCCCAGAGAGGCAGAATGGAGACGCATGGGTCTCTATGACGCCATTGCGCTATCGGAGTTTGACCTCTCCTATAACATTGGTCTCATATACGCTTTCCTCGGTTACTGGTCGACCATTGCCAACACCTTTGTTTTCCCCTAGGAATGATGACCCCCACACTGCTCGATGTGACGACGATACTTGGCCTTCCGATACTGGGAGCCAAAGTGCCTATCTTAAGCGACATAGATGTTGCCGACTTGGGCATCAAGGTCTCAAAGACTTCTTTCGGTTATGGCCACTTCATGACCAACAACAACCTAATATCGCCTTTTCCAGTCGCTGATGCCTAGCATCATACTTTCCTGCTCTTTTGGTTCAACTGATATTTTATCTGCACAGGATCTTGTGCAGTCGTGAAAGAGCTGGAAATTTATGCGGCGCTAGCCGTTTCGGGGGAAGATGTCAGTTGGGCATCTCTCTTCCTAACTTATCTTTATATGGCTCTTATCGATGCCCAGGATATGTTAAGGAACTCCAGAAATCTGGATACCTTAGTCGGTCTCCTGTGGTTCCTTCAGCTATGGATCACCCTGTATTTTTTGAAGTTTATTCCTGATGATTTTGATGATTGTCGTTTTCCATTAAACCCATCGGTGTTAGCTGATACTCTTCGGAAAATACCTTTTGTACCCCAGGATGTTTTCACTATAGTTTCCACCCTGCATTGTCTGGCTCGAGAGTATTATACAAATTGGCAACCGGTCCTTGAAAGACGGGCCACCCCCGATTGAGTTCGTCAAGTGGACGATGACAACCTTACATTCTCTCAGCGGAGAAATATAGCCCTCACATGGGGGCGTATTCTTATTGTTAGGGATTTATTGGGTTGCTTGAAACCCACCTCTAGGGATTTATTGGGTTGCTTGAAACCCATCTCTAGGAATAATAAGTTGACCACGGAGCCCTATCGTCCAAACTTTATGGCAAGGCAATTTGGTATCACTCAGCACGTACCATGGCCTCACCGCAGTATTGTTTGTTCAACACAACGCTGCATTCTTGATGCAAAACAGGCAAGGAAAATAGTCGATTACAATCCTGATAGGCTCGCCCTATTTGACTGGCAGTCATTTTCCCCGAGAGCAAATACTATTGTAGCTTTTGACGATTGGTGGAACACGGCCAATGAGAAATTCTTCCAGTCTCCTCTAGATGTCTACTGTGATCGGCTGGTCCTGTTAAAGAAAAAGAAGATCCAACAAACCTCTAACCGTGGACGAAAGAGGCCTCTCTGAAAGCTGCTCCACTTAAAATCGGCTAGACTTGTCGCCTCAAGGTCTTCCATCAGGTTGCGGCAAACGAAGAGAAAATGTAAATTACTTTCTACATATGTGTCGACCAGATTATTCTTGTGAATTCTCGGCTAACATCTCTTATGCGTCTTTCAGCAACTCAATCCCCCCAGTGTTTGTCGATTTGGAGACCACTCCTAACAACGAATCCCCGTCACCCAGGAAATTTGTTCCTAAGCAACCCAGGCAAAGCGGAGGGGTTGTCATCCGAGATCGTAGTGAGAAAGAATCCCACAGAACCAGAGCTCCTATTTCTACTAAGGAAGATAAGGAAATCAAGGTATATCCCTTGTCTGGCTTAAATACCTTCGCATCGACTATCTTTCAATATTTGTGTTTTCTATTTGCCCTTCAGGGACCACAACTAACAAGTTGCAAATGGCTGCAGAAAGCGTTCTATGCCCATTTTCATATTGGAGGATCGTCCTCTTCGGCTCATGCTTCCACGCATCCGCATGATCCATTATCGGTTGTCCTTAAGGCCAAAACTTCTCCTATTAAGGCAGCCGAAGATTTTTATGTTGATGCAGCCGTAGAGGTATACCCTTTCTCTTATGCTTGGTCCTTCACTATTTCCAAACCCTTGCCTCTATTCTGAACCTATCCTTTATGTACAGGAGATGGCTAGAGATAACCCCTCGACTGAAACCAACCCAAATGATGACTAGGAAGCGTCAGCCGACATCATCCCTGAAGATGTGCTTCTGTAATATTTTGGTTCAGTCGACAATGAACCTTCACCATCTTCACCTGTTGGCATTCATCGAGAGCGAGTTGAGGAGTCTCTTGCCAGGGGAATCCCGACCAGCAAAGAAGAGTTCCATGCTTTGAGGGCTTTTCTGTTTCGATTGTCAAAAGAAGCAAAGGATTCCCCAGTTTTGGCAACCGCCTATAACGATATGGCTTTGGCTCTAAATGACTTATTTGCTTTACATAAAACTGCCAAAGATAGCCATAATTAGGTGGTCGTTGCTCTACAACACTTGGGGTCACTTCGGCAAGAGAAGAACCAACTTCAGACTTCTTTCAATGAGGTGAATGCAGAAAGGCAACATAATGTCAGCTGAAGGAATGACTTGCATGAGCAGTTGTCAAAACTGCGAGCCGGTTTGGAGAGGATCCAGGTGGAGATAAAGGCTATTACTCCTGCCATAGGCTCCTTGGAATCGATTATTAAGGCCTAAGATTTCTCTTGTTGTTCTTTGTTTCGACAGGGCATTCATTTGGATAACAAGATCCGGGAACTTGGTAACCAATATGTGGTTTGGGAATTGGATCAGAAAGCGGGCAGTGAACGGCTGGCCCAACTGGAGAATGAGTGGACTGGATGGGAAAATAGACTTGCTCAAGCAACGCCAATACTCCCTGCTAGTTTTTTCGAAGTGGTATCCGAGGAAACTGCTTCTGTTACTCAAGAGGTATTGTCATAAGACAAACAGCAGTTAGAGGACACTCTAGCGGCCAACACTCAAGCTTTTTTACCGAGACCCCGTCAGTTGTAGTGGCTGAGCCTTTGTTGGATGCGGAAAGGGGAGTCCTAGAAGAAGTAGGAGCGGATGAGGTAGTAGTCGTTGGTGCGACTGAGGATAAGAAAGAGACTGCGGCTACCCAAGACGACCAAGCAGCCGTAGATTCAGCTAATCATAAGACCTCTGTAACTGATGATGTAGCGCAACCTCAAGCTAGTGGAACGCCAACCAAAATAGCTTCCTAGTTTTATTGACCCCAAATCGAAAGGACAGTTTTTGTGACCAGGCAGCCGGTATGTGGCTGTTGTTTACTCATGCATACCCCAAATCGAAGGGTAATACTTTTTTAAGTATTTATCATTTACATTTCTGTCAAGCTCTTCATTATGCATGTCTATTAGTCGATACGCGTTGCCAGCAATCCGTTGGCTTACTACGTAGGGTCCTTCCCAATTTGGCGACCATTTACCGAATTTATGATATTTCATTCCAAGCGGCAACACGATTTTCCAAATCAAGTCTCCTTCGGCTAAGCTCTTAGGCTTAACATGTTTATTGTATGGTTTGGCCATTTTTCTTTTACCGACTTCGATTCTTTCTAGGTCCATCAGTCGATCTTCATCTAGCTGATCTAACAACATTAGCATGGCATGCTGATATTCTTCTAAGCTTAAAGAATTCTGTTTGGCCACCCGTAATGACTTAACATTAATCTCCAAGGGCAACACTGCATCTTGGTCATAGGTTAGCCGATAAGGTGTTGTTCCAGTAGCTGTAGACTTAGAGTTTCTGATTGCCCAAATAGCTTCATCCAAAGTGAGATGCCATATTCCCGGTCTATCCTCCACATTTTTAATGATTATGTCCACAATAAGATTGTTAGCTGCCTTGGCTTGTCCATTCGCATATGCATAATAAGGCGAGGATGTGATCATCTTGATCCCAAATTTCTCAGCAAAGTCTATCACCTTAGAACCAGTGAACACCATCCCTTGATCGGTTGTAATCATCTCAGGAATACAATATCTATATATGATCTGGTGTTGGCTAAACTGAATGACATTTGACTAATGAACCCTCTTCATCATTTGTGCCTCTACCCATTTAGAGAAGTAATCGGTAGCTACAATAATGAAATTATGTCCTTTAGCCGATTACGGGTGAATCTTGCCAATGAGGTCCATAGCTCATCATCTGAAAGGCCAGGGCTTCACGATCGGGTGCAACAACTCGGCTGGTACCCATTGGATTGGTCCATGTCTCTGACACTCTTCACACCCTTTTGAATATTGAAAGCAATAGGCCGAGATGGTAGGTCAATAATAGCCATGGCGATAAATCAATCACTTTATCATTGGCCAGTCTCTATGTGATCCACAGATTCCTTCATGAACTTCTCCCATGACTCTTAAGGCCTCTACCTTATCAATGCACTTGAGAAGCACTCCACTTACGCTCCTTTTGTAAAGATCATCATCAATGAGCGCATACTTCAAGGCTCTCCTCGTAACCATAAGGTCCTTGCAAGTGGAAGGATATTTTAAGTAGCCAATTAATACCTACTTCCACGAGTCGATCTGGTCCATGACTAGCCCTTCCGCTGGTAGCTCATCATACTCTAGAGTGAGTAGAGACTTCCTAAAGACAGAAATTTCTTGTGGTAAGTCGTTATCCTCAACATTCATATCCATGGGAATATAACTTAACGTAAATGATGCGAACCCACTAAGTAACCTGCTTGCCGTTCTGTAACAGGCCAACAAATTTGGATCTTTGCAGTCATATTCCCCATATGAGAGCATCGCATTCATAGAGACTAGGAGTTTGAGTCCCATGATGAGAGCATCATATTCAGCTTGGTTATTTGTCAATTCAGAATCTAGCTGATAAGAAAACCTCCATGTTTTATCTCTAGGATTGGTTATCGTTATTTCGGCTCCGACTCCTTTCTGGGTTCTTGACCCATCAAAAGTTAGCGTCCAAGGGACGAAGTCCATACACGCAATAGAGTGGGCGCATGGGTCCTCCGCGCCTACACAAGAGTGGTCTGTCGAGAAATCAGCTAGCGCCTGACCTTTGACAGCCCTGAGTGGCCTATACTCGAGAGAAAATGCAGTGATCTTGATTGCCCATTTCATTAGTCATCCTTGCAAAATAGGTCTATTCAAAAGTATCAGACGATGTCAATTTTGAACAAAATATGAAACACGTGTGGCATTAAATAATGTTCAGGTTTTGTACAAGCATAGAATAAGGAAAAACAAATCTTCTCTATAGGGGTATATCTAGTTTCACCCTGATTGAGCATTCAGCTAAGGTAGTAAGCTGCCCTTTCAGTTACATCATCAGCATCATGTGCTAACAGGCAACCGATAGACAAATCTGCAGCCGAGATGCACAACTTCAACGGTTTCCCTAGCATGGGAGGCACCAGCACATGGGAAGTTGCTAAGGCCTTTTTAATTTGATCAAATGCCTCTTGCTATTTCGGGCCCCATACTAGCTCTTCTGACCCCTTAAGCCTAAGCAAAAGTGAGAAAGCCTTCATTTTGCCAGCTGGATTAGATATGAACCTCCTTAGGAAGTTGATCTTACCTAACAGGCTTTGTAACTCCATCTTTGTTCTGGGTGGTGCATATTCCATTACTGCCCGGGCTTTGTTATGATCTATCTCAATACATTTCTTATGTACCAAGAAGCCAAGGAAGTTGCCAGCTGATACTCCGAACATGCACTTGGCTAGATTCATTTTAAGATTATGAATTATCATTCTTTTTAGTGCTTGTTCAAGATCGGCGAAATGATCTTTGAAGTCCTCAAACCTCACTACCACATCATCAATGTAGACCTCCACAGTCTTGTTGATCAAATCATGGAAGATGGTGTTCATTGCCCTATGATAAGTAGCACCACCATTCTTCAGACCAAACGGCATAACTACCCACTCGTAAATGCCCAAGGCTCATGGACATCTAAAAACAGTCTTCTGAATTTCTTCCTCGGCTACTGCTATCTGATTATAGCCGGAGTATCCATCCTTGAATGTCAACACACCATTAGCGGCTGCCAAATTGACTAGCATATCTGCTATAGGCATGGCGCATTCATCTATGGGAGTGGCTAGATTTAGGTTCCTTGTAATCATTACATACTCGAACCTTTCCATTCTTCTTCTTGATTGGCACAATGTTTGCCAACCATTCCACATACCTAGTCGTTCTGATGAACCCAACCTTCAGTAGTCGTTCAATCTCAACTTTAATTTGAGGCATCAGTTGAGGGTGATATCTTCTGGGCATTTGTTTATGAGGTATGAAACCCTTCTTAATTGGCAATCTATGCTCTACAAAAGTACGTGTCAGCCAGGCATCTCATGATAATCCTACGTGAAACAGTCTTTATACTGCAATAGAAGAGCCGTTATGCTTTGTTTATCCTCCTCATTCAGCAAACCACTAATATGTGTTAGTCGAGGGACTTCCTCAGTACCCAAGTGTATATCTTTCAAGGGATCTTGAGACTCAAAACTAGGCATAGCTCTTCTTATGGGCGATTCAAGTTCCATCGGCAACTCAATGTCATCGGCTGCCAGTGTTGGTTCTTTGTTGTAGTCCTCTACCTGTAATGCCTTGGCTATCCTTGCTTCAGAACTTAGAGCAGTCAGCTGATGCCACAGATCACGTATGATTTGGGTCCCCTCAATCATCTAACTCTTCCAAGGTAAGTCGTGGTTCGGCTAATTATTTTATTTCAAAATCTCGTGGAATAAGATTGCAGTATTCCCAAAATCCTTCTTCGTATTTCTCCGCAACATCTATGGGAGCCACATTGGGTGAATATAAGACACCTTCCAAGTTCTTAACCCCTGCTTGAAATGGGTTATCATCGGCTGGGACGATTTCTATCTTGTCTCCTTCACAGAAAATGAGCTTTTGATGCATGGTAGAAGGAAGGCATCGGCTGGTATGAATCCAGTCTCTTTCCAACAATATGAGGTAGAATGGCTTGTCATCTATCACAAAGAAGGCAGATCTGACCATTTTAGGACCTACGGTGATTTATACTACTAAGATCCCCAAAGCTTCATAAGCCTCTCCCATAAAGCTAGCCATTTTTATGTTAGTTGGGATGAGATCCTCCATGGTTTTTTTTAAGCCTTTCAAAGTAAGCAGCGGCATCACATTCAACACAACCCTATTGTCGACGAACACTCGGCTGATAACTTTGTCGTTAATGTAAGCCTTAACATAAAGGGGTTTGAGGTGTTTAACCATCTCTTCCGTAGGTGCACCAAATATAGTGCTCAAACTGTCCCTAGCTATGGTATCGACTATAATTGTACATTCAGTGTCTTCCACACACACATCACCTTCTAGGCTATCCAGCGTATAGCAGCCGACCTAGAACTCACATAGAATCAGGCTGACCATTTCAATAGCTGCACAAATCTTGTCGGTCGAATCATGCTTAATAAATCAAGTATGGTGTCTCCCATCTCATCCAATTCGATTGAAAAAAAGTTAATATCTTCCATCTTCTAGAGACATATAGGAACCGACTGAGGTTCTAATGCTTGGATCCTCTGCGCGATCTGTGGAACCATCTCGGCAAGGGATTCTTTCAGAGTGGTAGTCTGCCGTCGAGGTTCCTCTATCGGGTTGTTATCGGGCTGCATATTTAGCTCTGGTTGGTCCAAAGCTCTTCTTTATGCAGCACTATCTCTGAAGAGATTGAGCTGAATGCCCGCTCGATAGCCTCAGCTACGGCAGACTTAGGAATCTCCTGCTTATCGGTCGCCTTAGTGCTTAATATCATGTGAAACATTTGCTTCATCTTGCGCAAGGCTTTGGCACGCTGCATCCTTCTTTTCTGAGTCCTAGATACGACACTCGGTGGTGCCTCTTTCTTACCAGAAGCCTGATTAATGAACCACTTCCCTTCCTCTATATTGGCAGTTAGCTTAATCATACTACGGGGTTTCAGCTGACCTTCATCTCTCACTGTGATACGTAAGGAAGAAACACCTTATTTTATGTTGAACTCAGCCACCCTCTGTTTAGATATGAGAATGATTCCTCTTCTATCTGGGGCACGCTCGGCTTCTCGTCGACTGGTAGCCATGCTTGCCTCCCAAGCCTGCGCTTGGGGTCTGCTGGGTCCCTTTTGAATTTCGGGTATTATTTGTGAGGTTCCTAAACAATGTGCTCTAGTTTATAAGGGCGGCCATGAAAACTGCTTCCATTTGGCTGCATGTCCGTGTCCTCATAGATGTCACATAAGTTGCATAGCCGATCAAACACAGAGGTCCTTGCGGCCTCCTCCTTACCAGTGGGCTTATTTGGGACCCATATATTTTTCATTGGTTGTTTTCCCTTGACATCATTTGATTGATATGGCTTAGCAAAGGACATCATAGATATCGGTATTGCAGGAAAGGGGTCAGTATCAACAGACATTTCAGCTATGCTTTTATCGGCTAGCTTGAACTTCCCCTCCTTGATGCCCTTTTGAATTGCCTTCCTGAAGACCACACAATTAGAAGTAGTGTGGCTATATGAGTTATGCCATTTACAGTGACCTGGGGTTGTGGCCTTCCTGAAGACCACACAATTCGTCAAATCGATTACAGTGACCTGAGGTTGTGGCCAATAAAATCTATCGTGGAAACAACGCTCCATGTTAGCCCAGCTCTGTATGGAGTCGGGGGTCAAAGATGAGTACTACGCAAAAATATTGTTCCGGTTAGAGAAACGGGGAACAATTGCAGCTTGTGATACTCGTTCTGGCCAACCTCACCACATTCGGCGATAAATCTGCTGATGTGCTCAATTGTAGATTTGTCGTCATCACCCGAGAAGGTGGTAAAATCAGGCGTTTTGAAGCATCTTGTCAATGGTGCTATCCGATCTACCCAATCGGGGTAGGGCTTTCTGTAAACAGGAATGTCCAAGGGTTTCAGTTGGATGCCAAAGTACCTCATCATGGTATTCGCGATAGTTTCAGGGTTCATCAGCTGTGAAGTCCCCTGCCGATTCTCAGCTGGAACCGGTTGGTAGGCGTTCTGAACTGGAGTCCTCTATTCTGTACCGTGTTGAGTAGGGTTTTGAAAGTTATAGGCATTCTACTAGTCATTACCAATAGGTGGGGGTATATCCCCATTGATGATGTTGGGCATAGCCACCAAAGCCTACAACTTGAGCTCCTGGAACAACCGCCAGAGCCTAAGGATAAGGTGGAACGGTGTTCCATGTCTGCTCTCCCCGGACATTAGCCGTTCTTGGAAAGTTTACACTTCCTAGATGGTATGGATTGGGTACCAGTTGTGACTGCTGGAATGGTATTCCGTTGTAGATAGCGTCACCAGATAGCCGAGCAGGGTCATAGCCAGGGGCCACCGGCTGCCAATTTGGCTGGCCAACATTGGTCCCATGTACTAGATGGCCATTTGCATAAGCGTACGGCATAACGGACGGCAAACCAAGGTGTCCAGATGCCTGAACTGGTCTTCGAGCCATATTTATCTGCCCATACTGCAGACTCGCTTGGTCTACTGGCACAGTTTGCCCCCAGCGTTTGGTGGCAACCATACAGTAGACTGGTTACTAAGTGACTGGGCTTGTGCTCCTAGGTGTGCTATCGGTTGTACCTGGGTAGGTATTGACTGATACACATTCGGCTGAGGAACAACACTTGGAGTCACAGTTGCATGTTGCACAATGCCACTCGTTAGAGGGATGACAAAACTAGCCGAACATTCTCCTAGATGTAGTCGATTGGCTTCCAGTTCCCTCGCCTGCTGAACCTCATTATGTACCATTGGCTTGACAATGTCAGTCAACTGTTTGGAAACCTAGTACATAATGTCATGGATGCCTAAGTCAATCTGTTGTCTAATAAATGATGTGGTCATGACAGTTGGACCTTCAGGTTGGCTAAGTTCACCCACAACTTGGGTTGATGGAGGAAGTGGAGGGGTATCAACCGATGTAGGCATACCCGAGGAAAATGGTGGCTCGTTGTTCTTTCTGGGAGGATTATGTTTAGCATGTGGACTGGACTCTAGGTTCATTTTCTTACCAGATCTTAGGCGCATACGCCAAGCGTGATCCTGACCTGGAGAATCAAACTTCGTTATGGAGTCACATATGGTTCCACTGGTCGTGCCAAATTTGTTACATTCCAAAATGTCTGTCGTCTATCGGCTGATGAAATCGAATGACAAATAATTCTTTAACTAAGCGATTTCGGCTGGAAGCGAAACTCTAACCTCCAACAATGGGTTCTCCAACTACTCCAGAAAGCATTAGGACGGTGATTGAGTAAACTAAGTGATAAGAAATATAAATACAACTAGAGTGCAGTAAATGCAATAAAGATAAAATGAAGATATGTAAAATCAGTTGTTTGATTGATTGGTTGTGTTTATTCTGTACAAATGATCCTATATTTATAGTACAAGAAAAATAAAACGTGATTCCCTATGTTAGCCATTAAATTACCCACTAAATCCACTAGCTAACTATGAGGAGGTGGTACCGATTTTACTCATTGTTTTCCTCTTGCATGATTAATGGCACTTTCTTCTAGCTGTTGCTGGTTGTTACTGTTTCTTAGGGTCTAAAAGATTCTTTCACTTGGTCTTCGAGGCGTCCAAATATGTGTGGATTTCAGCAGTTCCTCGGAATTATGACTCGGCCAGGCTTCCGTAATAGCCGATGAAGCTTTTCTAGCCGAGGGCTAGGACTAATAGATTCGGCTACGAGTCAGTTCGGTTATCGACTTAAAATTTTGTTGCCTGCTCATTTTGAGGTTTTCACCTTCGGTTGTCACTTGATTCAGCTAAACAGTTAAAAATATTGTTGAGTGTTAACCCAAGTAAATTTGAAAATAAAATAACTAGAAAACCACTAGCTGCAATTAAGACATCACACAATTAGCTAAAAGAGCAACTGGTTTATCACTCAACAACTACTCCCACAAAGTATACATTCCTATAAATTCAATCTTTGCCTCAAACACAAAGCATCATATTCAAAATCAACAAATCTACTAGCAATCAAAAGATCAGAGAGCCAATTCATATACAAAATCAAATATCTTACCTACTACCCCCCTCCCCCCCTCCCCCTGCCCTCCCACCCATTATTTTATATATTTATTTTGTATTTATAAAAAATAAAAATATTCTTATTTTAAAAATAAAGATATGGAAAAATCAAATATCATACAAAATAAAATAACATCATAGAAGATAAGTTTAAAATTTGTAAAAGTAATGTGTCAAGTTGGGCAAGTTGGGTTATGACCCATCATTTAGCCCATCTTGACCCGCCCATCTTAGCCCATGTAAGTTTGGGCGGGTTGGGCATTGGCTCATCTATTGATTCAGTCCATCTATCAAAGTTAGATTTCTACATCATCACATGGGGGAAAAGTTTATCTGATTATTCCATTCTTTATTTTACATTGTCTTATCAATATGAGGTTTTGTCATTATATTTTTACTTATTTTTGCAACCTTTGTGAGTAATTAAGAATTTGTTATTAGTTCTTTCTATATTTGTATTAAATAAAGGCAATAACCTTGCTAATCTTTTTGTTAGAGTAGTTATGAGACAATCCCATAATTACCTCCATTCATTATTTATAATTGATATTGTAATATTTTGTAATATCTCATTAATTAGGATGATTAGAATTAGAATCTTATATTTTAGGTAAGATAAATTAGTCTTCCATAAGACATGCAGATTATGATTATATATATATATATATATATATATATATATATATATATATATATATATATATATATATATATATATTATACTATTGGAATGAAATTAATCAAGGAATCAATTTCTTACATGGTATCAGAGCCAGACCCATTTCAACTCTTTGTTCATCGATGTTGGGCCCCCAAATTATACCACGCTCCAGTTAACAACGTTTGGACGTGTAGGAGAGTGTTAAGAGTCCCACATCGGATATGGAATGGGAATATGGACTCCTTAAATGGACTTGGACATTTCTCACCCTACAAGCTAGCTTTTAGGGTTGAGTTAGGCCCAAGATTCATTCTTACACTGATTGTGCCATAAAGTAGTAGAAATGACAGCAAAGGTGGATGGTTTGGTCACGCTATTTTTGGAAATAGAGGTGATGGGATACAAGTCCCCCGTGCTATTGCATCTCATAAGTGGCATCCCCGTCTGAAAATCCTTCATATGATTTTTTGGATAACGGAATACATCTCATTTTACACCACCACCTAAATAGCCAAACACAAGTGGAACCAACACAACAAAATACCCACTATTTTACTGCCCAACCACAAAATGGGACTGGACCGGAGACCACTGCCTTGTTACCGCTAGTCTCGGCCCAATCCTGTTTTCATGACGGGAAGCCCAAGTGGGGGAACCCACTGCTCCCTCAAATGAACCAGTCAACCAGCCCAGTACTGAATCCCAACTCATCACAAGATAGGCTGCCCGCTTTCACTTGGGCCACCATACACCCCCTCGACCCATTAACCTACCCAAGACCCATACTACCCAACCAATGACTGATCAGCCTCAAACCATTGAAACTCGTGCCATGCACGGGATTTTTTGGCCCAAACGTCAGTTTAACCTACTTTCCTCAGTTCAACCGTCACCCCTACCAAAAACCCCCCAAAGTTGCCTTGTCCGACCCGAATTGAAAAGCTACCACGTTAGACGAATTTAATGCTCTTATTAAAAATAAGACGTGGAAATTAGTACCACATCCGTCTAACGTGAACGTCATTCGTTCTATATATGGTTTTTGTTAGAAAAAGAATTATGATGGTTCTTTTGCGAGATACAAAACTCGTCTTCTTGGTGATGGCAGGTCTCAGTAGGTTGGAGTCGACTGCGGTGAAACATTCACTTTGGTAGTTAAGCGAGCAACTATCAAGACTGTTCTCAGCCTGGATCTTTCTAAATCTTGGTTCATTCATCAGTTGGATGTTAAAAAATGCATTCTTACATGGCCACTTACGGGAAACAGTATACATGGATCAGCCGTTGGGTTTCCGAGATTATTCCTGTCCAGATCATGTTTGTCTGTTGAAGAAATTCTTATATGGTTTGAAACAAGCTCCTAGGGCATGATATAACCGGTTTGCAGAATTTGTTTCCAAGTTGGGGTTCTCTCACAGCAAGTCTGATCAGTCATTGTTCATTTATCGGAAGGGCGCTGCCATGGCATATATACTTTTATATGTCGATGATATTATTCTTACAGCATCATCCACTTCACTTCGCCAATCTGTTATGTCTCTTCTTGCGGCAGAATTTGCAATGAAGAACTTGGGTCCGTTGAATTATTTTCTTGGCATTGTTGTCACCCTATATACAGGTGGTCTATTTCGTAGTCAAAAGAAATATGCCAAAGAAATAATTGACAAAGCAAGGATGTCTTCCTGCAAACCGTTACATATTCTAGTTGACACTAAGGCGAAATTGAGTAACGCTGTCGGAACTCCATACAGTGATCCTACACATTACTGAAGCCTCGCAGGAGCCTTGCAGTATTTGACTTTCACAAGACCAGATATTTCCTATGCGGTTTCGCAAGTTTGTTTACACATGCATGATCCGAAGGAGGAACATATGAGGGCTAACAAAAGGATTATGCGGTGTGTTAAGGGTACTCTTCATTTCGGCCTACATCTGTATAAGTCCTACATCTCGCATCTTTCAGCCTACACAGATGTCGATTGGGGTGGCTGCCCAGACACACGTCGTTTCACTTCCGGTTATTGTGTGTTCTTGGGGGACAATCTTATCTCCTGGTCGTCCAAACGACAATCCTCATTGTCTCAGTCGAGTGCTGAGGCAAAATACCGAGGGGTAGCCAATGTTGTTGCTCAATCATGTTGGCTCCGTAATCTACTGTTAGAGATACATTGTCCGATTGAAAAGGAAATAGTGGTCTATTGCGACAACGTGAGTGCGATATACTTATCCGGCAATCCTGTTCAGCATCAGCGGACAAACACATTGCAATGAATATCTTATTTGGTCGCAAAAAAGTTGTCCGTGGACAAGTCTGGGTTCTCCATGTACCATCCCGTTATCAGTTTGCTGACATCTTCACAAAAGGTCTTCCGCGCGTACTTTTTAATGATTTCAGGGACAGTCTCAACATACGAGAACCTCTCGCTAAGACTGTGGGGGGCTGTTAGAGTAATTATGGGACAATTCCATAATTACCTCCATTCATTATTCATAATTGATATTATAATATTTTATAATATCTCATTAATTAGGATGATTAGAATTAACATATTATATTTTAGGTAAGATAAATTAGTCTTCCATAAGACATGCATATTATGATTGTATATATATTATACTATTGGAATGAAATTAATCAAGAAATCAACTTCCTACAAATGAGTTGGTGGAGACGAGAGCAATTCCGGCGTTGATTGCTCCAGAAGATGTTTGTTTTGCTTTCCGCATTTCTTCTAAAATTAACCTAGAATGGACCTCATAAAAAAGTTACAAATATTTAGTATGTACCATTAGTCAGTACGGCAGATTGTTTTGCAGTTCTTCACGTCATATACATATAGTAAACTAAGTAACGTACATAACTCCAAACATTTAGGTGGTTCAATTTTCAAGATCTTTCGCTATGGTTTGGGCGCAAGTGGATTTTCTTTAATCTAAGCCAAACCGTGTGCCCCAATCCTAAATTTTCACTTATTTATTTTATCTACATATTACTCCCCGTCCACTTTTATTTATCTACTATACCAAAAATAATTATCTAATTTTTCTTGTTCATTTTAAAAATGATCCAATTTTACTTGTCCATTTTAAAAAAATCAAGAGATAATTTATCACTTCATATCTATTTTATCATTATTATTTATTATTGGGTTGACAAGTTTAAGAAAATTTTAGTGGTTGTACAACTTTTAAAAAGTGTTATTTATTTCAATCATTATGTTACTTAATAATAATTAGGGGTAATATAATAAAATTATCATTGTAGTTTTAGTTTTTTAATACGCGTGTCAAGTCAAAATGTGACAAGTAAAAATAGACGGGGAATGTAGTAAGTATTATTGGCATTAAGACACATCAGTGCATGTCACTCTGCGTGTATCCAAAGTCCAAACTAGCAAGTATTCCAAACAACATCTCAAAATTCTGTGTGCTCTTTCGACCGACCCATCCTACACACCATAATTGTGATCATGAAAAATATATAAAAACAGAAATACCAAATACACCCTCTTCATTAAAGTACAAAATATATACAAAAGGGTAGAACTGTACTTCCACAGCCCAGAAACCATGCTCCAAAACTACAGGCAGCCAAAAACCTCTAGTTTTTCCAACAAGTGCACTATATATATGCTATGCATACAAGACTCCAAACCAACAAGTTATACAAGTCTTTGTAAGCCTATTTCAGCAAATTAAACCTTCACAAATATAGCCAAGATTTTTCAAGAAATCAAGATAATATTAGGAAATGAGTTCAACAAGCAGGGCATGGGCAACAGCAGTGAGCTTGGGAGTGGTAGAGGCACTAAAAGATCAAGGAATATGCAGGTGGAATTATACCATCAGAGCCGTACATCAGCATGCTAAGAACAATCTACGGTCATATTCACAAGCCAAGAAGCTCTCTTCTCAATCTTCTTCTTTGGTTTCTTCAAACAAATTAGAATTGAAGAAGGTGAAGCAATCTGATGGAGTCTTTGATGAAAGTTATGTACTTGAGCTGTTGGGGTCCCAATTAAATTCCAACAGTTAAATCTGTCCTATTTTTATGTACAGCTTGAGGCTCATTTCCTTGTAAAGAAATAGAAAGAATAGATTTTTTCAATTAATATTTGTGGCAAATTTTCTAAATGTGGAAATAAGTATATCCCATTAATTTATGACTCGAACTATTGGGCCCGCACGTCGAAAACGTCGTTTTCACACACGTGCACACGTAGTGCGAAGTATCGCAAATTTTATTAGTGAGAGAGATATTGGTACGTATGTAATACGTTTGAAACATAGAATTATAGACGGTTATTGGCCAAATAACAATGTATTCCACGTTGGTAAATGAAGGAAGAAGTGTACAAAGTATAAAACGAAACGTCGGAAATCGCCGCGGAGCCGTGAAGGGTCGCTGACGCAAATGGTGATCGACTCACTTTGGAGCCCACAGCTTGAAAGCGAGAATCTTTGCGCGACGGGAAGTTGGAAAAATCTGACGTTTGGAATGGTTTTGGAGCATTGATTCTTCATTACTTGTCACATGAATTCATTCATTATTTGGCTGAATGTAACCCTCAATCAAGTGCAATTAAATGGTTATTGAAGGGCATTAGTTGGCTAGTTGAGGGGTCTTCTACTTACACTATAAATTGAGGCCTTTGACTCAATTGAAAGACACTACATTCAACATTTAGAAAATTCTCCAGATTTTCTGATTTAATATTCTTCTTCTATAGCAAAGTCACTATATTCAAAGTTCTTCGAGAGTAACACTTGAGTTTCTTTTGCTCACTTGTTAAAGTTGTTGTTGTATCTTGGGAGACTATTGTTCAATACCGTAAAAGGAGATATACGAGACAATCTTGTCTTAAAGACAGAGTGTCATCACTCGACTCAGCAAATCACACAAACAGTTTGTTAAGGTTTTGATTTCCAGTTTTATTGTAATAGTTTGTTTATCATTTCTACTATTGTAATAGTTACTTACTTCCCGTTCCCTACCACAATTGTATCCCAACAATATCTTGGCTCATTTCCTACTTTTATTAACTTTAAATTTTGGACTGAACTTTACAGGCAAATCTAGGAATGTAGTATTAGGTGCTTGATTCCATTGATTCTTGGTTTGATTTATCGTATATAGTATTATTTTAATTTGATAAAAGGAATACATAAACAAATAAAAATAATTATGAATTGGACCCGTTATATCTTACTACTTATCGGTTCAATTTAATCCGTCAATTTTTTTAGCCAAGTTAACTTTAAGGTGAGTTATACATTATAAGCCAACATATTTATTAGTCAACGTTTAACACAATCATTCTGGTTATTTTTTCAGATAAGAATAAATGCAAACCACCATAATTTGGTCATCTTCGAGATAAGAATTAGCTGAAAACAAATGTCGATATGTCCGAGTGGTTAAGGAGACAGACTTGAAATCTGTTGGGCTTCGCCCGCGCAGGTTCGAACCCTGCTGTCGACGTGACGTTTTTTAATTAATTGTTATGTCCTCTTCATATTTCTATTTTCTCCCTTAAATCAAGGGTCTATCGGAAACATACCGTACCCTCCTACCTGTGAATACCTGCTTCATTTTTTTCTGAAAAATTGTTATGAAATGACTAAAATATTTCCGATGGGTATCTTATGGATAAAAGATTTTTGATTTCTATGCGACGCACTTGTTAAATTTTCGAATAAATTTATTGCGATCATTTTTTCGATCAAAAGTTGAAAGCATGTAGGTGTGAAAAGTTAAAGTTATTTTTTGGAAGTAAAAATATCATATATTTAGAAGAATATCTAGAAGGTTATTGGAATATCTTAGATATATTGTACTTAGGAAAAAATCTAAATGTTCTAGACTCTTAGATATTTGTAGATGATGATAGAATTATCTAGATCTTTTTGTATTTAGAATAATATCTAGATGTTCTAGAGTAGTGCCAAGATAAGAGTAACTAGATATTTTTGTAGATGTATCTAGAACAATTTCTAAAACTATCCCTATACAAATATATTTGTAAGCAACCCACTTTAAAGACATTTTAGTGATTGCATAACTTTTTTAAAATATTATTTACTTCAATCATTATGTTACTTAATAATAATTAGGGGTAATATAATAAAATTATCATTCTATTTTTAATTTTTTAATAGGCATGTCAAATCAAAATGTGATAAGTAAAAATGGATTGGGAGAGTAGTAAGTATTATTGGCATTAAGACACATCAGCACATGTCACTCTGCGTGTATCCAAAGTCGAAACTAGCAAGTATTCCAAACAACATCTCCAAATTCTGTTTGCTCTTTCGACCAACCCATCCTACACACCATAATTGTGATCATGAAAAATATATAAAAACGGAAATACCAAATACACCCTCTTCATTAACGTACAAAATATATATAAAAGGGTAGAACTGTACTTCCACAGCCCAAAAACCATGCTCCAAAACTACAGGCAGCCAAAAACCTCTAGTTTTTCCAACAAGTGCACTATATATATGCTATGCATACAAGACTCCAAACCAACAAGTTATACAAGTCTTTGTAAGCCTATTTCAGCAAATTAAACATTCACAAAATATAGCCAAGATTTTTCAAGAAATCAAGATAATATTAGAAAATGAGTTCAACAAGCAGGGCATGGGCAACAGCAGTGAGCTTGGGAGTGGTAGAGGCACTAAAAGATCAAGGAATATGCAGGTGGAATTATACCATCAGAGCCGTACATCAGCATGCTAAGAACAATCTACGGTCATATTCACAAGCCAAGAAGCTCTCTTCTCAATCTTCTTCTTTGGTTTCTTCAAACAAATTAGAATCGAAGAAGGTGAAGCAGTCAGAGGAGTCTCTTAGGAAAGTTATGTACTTGAGCTGTTGGGGTCCCAATTGATAAATCCTAATAGCAGTTATATTTAGTGTCATCTTTATGTACATAGTCTTTGACAATATTGTAAAACATGAGGGGATATTTAGAGCTTGCCTAAATTGCCCTGTCAACACTTGTGGAAAGAACGTTCTGCAATTCAAATTACTGGAAATTATACTCAATTGCGTTGTTTGGATCGTAAGTACTTTTCAACTTTTGAGAATTTAAGAAGCTTATTTCGAGTATTTAGATTTGTTCAATAATTCTTAACTTACGCCTCCAACGCTGAAATTCACGCCTCACAATACTTTCCCCAGGTCACATTTTTTACACATTTCAGCCTACAAAACCTTTAGGTTGTTTTATTCGCGGACTAAATTATGTTGAAATTATAATTTTTGAATTAATTTATTCCACGTTAGAGGTAGAATAAAATAATTTTAAATTTGATAGAATAAGCTGAAATATCCAGAAAAAGAGAGTAAATTTATAGTTTTATACTATGTTTTAGTGATCTCTTTAATATTTAATTTTTTTTAATTTCAAATTTAATTTTGAAATATCCCACTTTATTTCGCCTATTAAAATATCCCTTAAAACATTGGAAGGGAGGATTAGGGGAAAACTGGTCTCTTTAATGGGCTTCTTGAAGCTATTGTAAAATCAAAGTATTAATTGAAATGATAAGTTGGAAAAAAAACATATAAACAAACAAAGAAAAACGAAGTAAACTAGTTTTGGCCGTGAGGAAAATATGCTTAAACGGATCAGAATGCATAAAAGTATGCTAAAATTGGAAGGCAGGTGCATAATTTACTTGAGTGTTTGTATGATTTCAGTAAAAGTAGTAAGAAAAAGATAATTTCAGTTTTGATCCCAAATTGGTAAACTATTTTAATTCTTGTTATATTTCTCTAAACTAATTAAAATATGTGTTTTGACTCTTTATATAAGAAATATATTACATATTTTATTTTATTTTTAAATTATATTATCTCAAATATAAAGTAATAATTACAATATTAAATTATCATTAACACATGAAAAAATATTAATTTTAGTAGACTGATTGTCGAATTGATCGTTCAGACTTTTCAATTCATAAATATATTGTGATTGAAAACTAAATAAGTACACACATATTAAAGAATCAAAATTAAATATATAGTAGTTTCAGGGATGAAAAGCACAAATTTCGCAAAAAAATAATAATTTGGAACCATCTAGGTTGAAAGCACCAAAACTTCAGCAACGACAATTTAGGGTCCACTTCCTTTGTCTTTCCTTTTGATACATAAAACAAAGAATAAATCAATCAATAAATATTTCTCCTTTTGTAATGGATAAATTAACAAGAAAACCATTGACAGCATAACTGTTCAAAGCACACAGTTTGCCGGAGGGAGACACTGGTTTATCACTCACCAGCTACTTCCACGAAGTCCTCTCTCAATATATTCCTATAAACCTTATCTCCACCCTCCGAACATCATCTCCAAAATCATGAAAACTAGTCATCGGGCATATCTAGATGACAAATGAGGGAAACTTAAAATTCAGCTGCAGGCATTCGAGTGGGAGCAATTTGCTCTCTTCTGGGGTAGAACCTTGTATGTGTGATATCAGTTGCTCTGATCTCAAATCCTAGTCATTCAGGCATATTCCGCGATTTACTGGTAATAGTGCTGAGGGACCGGAACTACTATCTTCAGGAATAGTCTGGCGTGTAAGCCGGTAAACTGAATATCAAAAAAAAAAATCATCAAAACTACAATAGCATCAAATTTTTGTATGCCTTTATTTTTTCTCCTGCCATTTGCATAATTTAGCAAATGGTTAAATTCATCGCCAGCCTTTCGTGGTCGTCCAAATTTGTCACTTGAACACCTCAAGTAACATTTGTTTTATATAGGCACTTCAAGTAGGCTCTTGCTGTGTCATTTGGACACCTTTTGTTCAATCAGTCAAATATATAGAGTATAACACACTCGCCGATGACGTGTCAAAATGACGAATTAAATAAAGACATATGGCACATATACCAAAAATAATTATTAAAAAACCAAAAAGAAAATGTTTTCTAACAAAACAAAAAAAGAAAGAAAGAAAGTTACAGGTCTTCTCCATTAATGAGACCACTGACCTTCACCCCACACTTCATCTTCTCTGATGAGTTAATGCCGGAGCTCCGACGAAACCCAAGCGGGGACACCACTATTAGTGCTCCCGTTTTCCTTCATCATTCCAAACGAACACCAACCACAAGCAACCCGACCCACTTCAACTCTTCCTCGTCACTGTCAGTCGACCGCCGACGGCAACCGGAACATCAACCATAACCCTAACCCTATAAAACTCATTAGAATATGCACAATCATCATCACCATCATCATCGTCACAACATCAACAACAACCAGTCCAAACCCTAACGTTGAAACTGAAGCCAAAGAGGAGAATATCATGGAAACCAGGAACTGTAGACAATGAATTCCTCAACAAGAAAAGTTCCAAGAAATATTGTATTTTCATTCTTGTTAATGGAGATTTCTTCTATAATGTGGGTAAGTGTTGGAAGGAGAGAGAAAGAAAAAGAAAATATTTAAAAAATAATAACTATAAAATTTAACCTCTTCACAACTCACCCAAGTTGTCAAGTCACCAAAAAATGTCTAAATGACACATGTGGACCTATTTCAAGTGTCTATATGAAACAAATGTTATTTGAAGAGTTCAAGTGACAAATTTGGACGACCACGAGGGGATGACGATAAGTCCAGCCTTAGTAAATTAGAGTCTTGTTTATGGACATCAAGGTGAAAATAAACCTTCTTCAGTAGGAATAAAATGTTTTCCCAAATTGCTTTCGATTAGCTAATCAAACTTGTTCCAACTGTTAAATATGGCAATATACACAATATACAAGTGTATATTTCCATAATAAGTGCCACGATTTATGGCCATTAGTGATCTCGGTTGTGGCTGATTTTAGAGTTAAGAATATTATATATTTGGAAAATATATGTGTAGTATATTGTAATGTATTTGTTACCAAAAATAGGATTATACACTACCATAATTGTATAGTTAGAATTATGGTAGAATAAGGTTTTAGAAATAGAATAGGAATAGGATTCTCCTATTATGGAAATATGTAACATTTATATATAGCCTTTCAATTAATGAAAATAATCAAGGGGATTATTTCTTTCATGGTATCAAGAGACTAGGTTTTACAAAAAAAAATTCTCTCCCAGAGTTTTTTTGACCTCTCTCGGCCGAGATCCCCCCCCCCCCGGGTTTCTCTTCCAAATTTCGTCTTCCGCTCTCAAAAACCTTTCTTAAATTTCCCCTCCTTCTTTGTTCTTTCAATATGTCTAAGAACAATTATCATCCTGCCCTCATGATTTCTAACATCAAGAACTGTATCCCTATTGTCCTTGAGATGGAAAACGTCCTTTATGCGACGTGGGCGGAGTTATTTAAAATTCACGCTATATCCTATCAAGTTCTTCATCACATCATTCCTCCCGCTAGACTTCTTCCTGCGGAGGATCCTGAGTTATGGATCACTCTTGATGCTACCGTTCTCCAGTGGATCTACGCCACTATTTTAGTGGACCTTCTACAGACGATTATTAAGCCGGATACCATGGCTATAGCAGCCAGGAATAGATTGCGTGACATATTCCAAGACAACCAACATTCACGTGTCGTCACACTCGAGCAGGAATTCTCTCTCGTTCGAATGGACGAATTTCTGAACGTTTCTGCATATTGCAAGAAACTAAAGGAGTTGGCGGATCAACTCCGTAATGTTGGCGCACCAATAACGAATAATCGTCTAGTTCTACAGTTGGTTGCCGGTCTTTCAGAGGCCTATAATGGTGTTGGAACTCTCCTTTGCCAAAGCAACCCTCTTCCTGACTTCTATCAAGCCCGCTCCATGCTTACTTTGGAAGAAGCGGGTTTGGCTAAAAAGGCGGCTACCGGAGCAAGCCCCATCGTCATGGTGGCGTCTTCTCCTACTTCTTCGGGTTTTGTGAATAATTCGGGCTAAAACCATAATCATGGTGGCGGCAAGAATAATCGCAAGAATAATAACAAAAACTGTGGGGGCAAACGCGGCGATTCTAGTGGTGGTTCCGGTAGACAACAAGCAGGCGGTAGGTCCCATACAGGGAACAGTGGCCCACCATCCCCCTGGGCCCAGCAATGGGGCCCATAGTAGTGGGGCCTATAGCAGTGGGGCCCATAGCAGTGGAGCCCATAGCAGTGGGGCCCATAGCAGTGGGGCCCATGGCAGTGGGGCTGGGGTAGTGGGCAATGGGCCAACAGCCCTTACAATCCAACCGCAACTTCCAGAGGCGGTGGCGGCCAATAATTGAGCCCAACACCCGGCCGGCGGCCACTGTGATGGCCGGGCGTCGGCGCATCGGCAGCAGCTACGGCCCAGCTCCATCACGGTCTGGAATTCTCGGGGCCCGACCTCCGTAAGCCCATCATGCAGCAGGCCCCACTCAAACCGATATCGAGGCCGTGATGCACACGTTGGGGTTAACTCAACCAGACCCAACTTGGTATATGGACACCGGTGCCACGACTCACATGACTTCCGAATCAGGTACTCTCTCATCTTATTCCAATTTGAGCACCCCTCGAGGGATAATTGTTGGTAATGGCAGTTCTATTCCAATTCTAGGGTATGATCAGAAAATGTTGTCTCCCCCCAATCCACCCCTTCTCTTGAAAAATACTTTACACGCTCCTAAATTGATTAAAAATTTAGTGTCTGTCCGAAAGATCACATCTGACAATTCGATTTTCATTAAATTTGATCCTTTTGGTTTCTCTGTGAAGGATTTCAAGACGGGGAGCCATCTCATGAGGTGTGATAGTAGGGGGGATCTGTATCCTATCATGCCCGGTTTGAGTCCATCGCGTCAAACCTTGCCGTAAGTTTTTGCAGCCATCTCTCCTTCCATGTGGCATGCTCGCCTGGGTCATCCGGGATCTTCTATTTTATCAGTTTTAGATAAAAATAGTTTTATTTCTTGTAAGGGTACGAGTCGTACTCCAATTTGTCAGTCTTGTTCATTAGAAAAAATTGTTAAGTTGTCATTTGTAGACTCTAATTCTCATACTTCAATGCCATTTGATATTATTCATAGCGACCTATGGACGTCTCCTGTTCTTAGTTCAATGGGTCATCGATATTATGTTCTCTTTTTAGATGATTATTCTAGATTTTTGTGGACGTTTCCAATTGCGAATAAATCACAAGTGTTTTCCATCTTCATCAAATTTAGAGCGTTCATTCGTACTCAATTCGAAAGAGAAATAAAAAATATTCAATGTGATAATGGGAAAGAGTATGACAATAGGAAGTTTAGGAAATTCTGTGCTAATAATAGGATCAATTTTTGGTTTTCGTGTCCTCATACATCTTCACAAAATGGAAAGGCCGAACGCAAAATTTGTTCCATCAATAACATTGTCCGAACTCTCTTAATTCATGCCTCCATACCTCCATACCTCCATACTTTTGGCATCATGCTCTACAAATGGCCACATATCTTCTTAACATCATTCCCTCTAAAGGTCTGACATATTCTTCCCCCCTCCAAATACTGTATAATAAGAACCCTCCTTATTCTCATCTTCGGGGTTTTGGGTGCTTGTGTTTTTCGTTATTCCCATCCACCACAATTAACAAACTTCAGGCTCGGTCTACCCCGTGTGTATTTTTGGGTTATCCGTCTAATCATCGTAGTTATAAATGCTTTGATTTATCCTCCAATAAAATCATAATTAATCGCCATGTCATTTTTTATGAATCCCAATTTCCTTTTGCGAAAGTTCACACTCCCGAGCCTCGGTCGTATAATTTTTTGGATGAACAAATATCCCCGTATATTATTCGGCATTTTTCGGACATCTCACGCACCCAAAATCCTCCACGGCCCATCGCTTGGACCTGAGCCGTCCCCCACTTCTGGATCGCCCCAAGCAATTGGGCGATCCAGTGCCAATTCTCGAACTGATCCGTAAGACGCCACAGCCTACCGATTGGGCGGCCAGTAAGCGATTTGGGCCAAGAGCCCATCGCTCGCCCGTCCGTCCCGAGCCCAGTAAATTCTCAAAATTCACTCAATTCTTCCTCGAGTCATAGACCGATCACTCGTAGTCAACGTGGTATTTTTACACCTAAAAGACATTTTAATTTACATTCTGATGTCTCTAAATCCCCCTTACCCCGTAACCTTGTGTCCGCCTTAAATGACCCTAATTGAAAAATTGTTATGACTGATGAATATAATGCTCTTATTGATAATAAGACGTGGGAGTTGGTGCCCCATCCATATGGTATTAATGTTATCAGGTCTATGTGGATTTTTGCTCGTAAGGAAAATTCAGATGGTTCATTTGCTCGACATAAGGCGCGACTTGTGGGTGATGGTAAGACTCACCAGGTTGGGATAGATTGTGGGGAGACGTTTAGCCTGGTAGTCAAGCCAGCTACTATTCGCACTGTGCTTAGCTTGGCTCTTTCAAAGACTTGGCCTATTCATCAGTTGGATGTCAAGAATGCTTTCCTACATGGTGATCTCAAGG
Source organism: Anisodus acutangulus (assembly GCA_029783415.1). Classification (NCBI taxonomy): domain Eukaryota; kingdom Viridiplantae; phylum Streptophyta; class Magnoliopsida; order Solanales; family Solanaceae; genus Anisodus; species Anisodus acutangulus. The sequence continues at coordinate 26,285,378 of CM056491.1, forward strand.
AAACAGTCTATATGCATCAGCCGTTGGGTTTCAGGGATCCCAACTGCCCTCATCATGTCTGTTTGTTGAAGAAGTCATTAAATGGGCTTAAGCAGTCTCCACGGGCCTGGTATACGCGATTTGCTGACTTTGTTTCGACTATTGGGTTCACTCATAGCAGGTCAGATAATTCCTTGTTCATCTACCGCCGTGGTTCGTCATTGGCCTACATTTTGTTATATGTGGATGATATTATCTTGACTGCCTCTTCCGATGCCTTGCGCCAGTCTATCATGGCCATGCTCAGTTCTGAGTTTGCAATGAAAGACTTAGGGCCCTTGAGTTATTTTTTGGGGATTGCTGTCAAACGTCATTCAGGTGGTTTGTTTTGTCTCAACGGAAGTATGCTGCTGAGATCATCGAGAGGGCTGGGATGTCATCCTGTAAGTCCACTACTATTTCGGTTGATGCAAAACCCAAGCTTAGTGCCGCGGCAGGTGCACCATACGAGGACCCGACCCGCTATCGCAGTATGCAAGGGCTCTCCAGTATCTTACATTTACCAGACCGAATATTACGTATGTTGTTCAGCATGTGTGTTTATTTATGCATGATCCCAGAGTTGAGCACATGAATGCAATCAAACGCATCATTCAGTATATTCAGGGGACACTGGACTATGGGTTGCACTTGTATCCTTCTTCTACATCCACACTTGTCTCATACACAGATGCGGATTGAGGTGGTTGTCCGGACACCAGACGATCTACGTCAGGATATTGTATATTTCTTGGCAACAACTTGGTCTCCTGGTCTGCAAAGCGTCAGGCGACTCTATCCCGCTCAAGTGCAGAGGCAGAATATCGAGGGGTAGCTAATGTGGTCTCAGAATCGTGTTGGTTACGTAATTTGCTGTTAGAACTTCATTGCCCCATTCAGAAGGCGACCTTAGTATATTGTGATAATGTTAGTGTCATCTACCTCTCAGGTAATCCGGTTCAGTACCAACGCACAAAACATATCGAAATGGACATTCACTTTGTCCGTGAAAAGGTTGCTCGGGGGCAGGTACGCGTATGTCATGTCCCGTCCAGATATCAAGTTGCAGACATCTTTACAAAGGGTCTTCCCTCGGTACTCTTCTAAGATTTTAGGGACAGTCTCAGCGTTCGAAGACCGCCCGCTATGAATGCGGGGGTATGTTAAATATAGAAATATACACAATATACAAGTGTATATTGTCATAATAAGTTCCACGATTTATGGCCATTAGTGATCTCGGTTATGGCTGATTTTAGAGTTAAGAATATTGTATATTTGGAAAATATATGTGTAATATATTGTAATGTATTTGTTACCAAAAGTAGGATTATACACTACCATAATTGTATAGTTAAAATTATGGTAGAATAAGGTTTTAGAAATAGAATAGGAATAGGATTCTCCTATTATGGAAATATGTAACATTTATAAATAGCCTTTCAATTAATAAAAATAATCAAGGGGATTATTTCTTTCATGGTATCAAGAGACTAGGTTTTACAAAAAAAAATTCTCTCCCAGAGTTTTTTTGACCTCTCTCAGCCGAGACCCCCCCCCCCCCCCCCCGGGTTTCTCTTCCAAATTTCGTCTTCCGCTCTCAAAAACCTTTCTTAAATTTCCCCTCCTTCTTTGTTCTTTCAATATGTCTAAGAACAATTATCATCCTGCCCTCATGATTTCTAACATCAAGAACTGTATCCCTATTGTCCTTGAGATGGAAAACGTCCATTATGCGACGTGGGCGGAGTTGTTTAAAATTCACGCTATATCCTATCAAGTTCTTCATCACATCATTCCTCCCGCTAGACTTCTTCCTGCGGAGGATCCTGAGTTATGGATCACTCTTGATGCTACCGTTCTCCAGTGGATCTACGCCACTATTTCAGTGGACCTTCTACAGACGATTATTGAGCCGGATACCATGGCTATAGCAGCCAGGAATAGATTGCGTGACATATTCCAAGACAACCAACATTCACGTGTCGTCACACTCGAGCAGGAATTCTCTCTCGTTCGAATGGACGAATTTCTGAACGTTTCTGCATATTGCAAGAAACTAAAGGAGTTGGCGGATCAACTCCGTAATGTTGGCGCACCAATAACGAATAATCGTCTAGTTCTACAGTTGGTTGCCGGTCTTTCAGAGGCCTATAATGGTGTTGGAACTCTCCTTCGCCAAAGCAACCCTCTTCCTGACTTCTATCAAGCCCGCTCCATGCTTACTTTGGAAGAAGCGGGTTTGGCTAAAAAGGCGGCTACCGGAGCAAGCCCCATCGTCATGGTGGCGTCTTCTCCTACTTCTTCGGGTTTTGTGAATAATTCGGGCTAAAACCATAATCATGGTGGCGACAAGAATAATCGCAAGAATAATAACAAAAATCGTGGGGGCAAACGCGGCGATTCTGGTGGCGGTTCCGGTAGACAGCAAGCAGGCGGTAGGTCCCATACAGGGAACAGTGGCCCACCATCCCCCTGGGCCCAGCAGTGGGGCCCATAGCAGTGGGGCTGGGGTAGTGGGCAGTGGGCCAACAGCCCTTACAATCCAACCGCAACTTCCAGAGGCCAGTGGGCTGGCCAATAATTCAGGCCCAACACCCAGCAGCAGCGGCCCACTAGCCAGTGGCCCAGCAGCATCGGCAGCATCGGCAGCAGCTACGGCCCAGCTCCATCACGGTCTGGAATTCTCGGGCCCCGACCTCCGTAAGCCCATCATGCAGCAGGCCCCACTCAAACCGATATCGAGGCCGCGATGCACACGTTGGGGTTAACTCAACCAGACCCAAATTGGTATATGGACACCGGTGCCACGACTCACATGACTTCCGAATCAGGTACTCTCTCATCTTATTCCAATTTGAGCACCCCTCGAGGGATAATTGTTGGTAATGGCAGTTCTATTCCAATTCTAGGGTATGATCAGAAAATGTTGTCTCCCCCCAATCCACCCCTTCTCTTGAAAAATACTTTACACGCTCCTAAATTGATTAAAAATTTAGTGTCTGTCCGAAAGATCACATCTGACAATTCGGTTTTCATTGAATTTGATCCTTTTGGTTTCTCTGTGAAGGATTTCAAGACGGGGAGCCATCTCATGAGGTGTGATAGTAGGGGGGATCTGTATCCTATCATGCCCGGTTTCAGTCCATCGCGTCAAACCTTGCCGTAAGTTTTTGCAGCCATCTCTCCTTCCATGTGGCATGCTCGCCTGGGTCATCCGGGATCTTCTATTTTATCAGTTTTAGATAAAAATAGTTTTATTTCTTGTAAAGTGCGAGTCGTACTCCAATTTGTCAGTCTTGTTCATTAGGAAAAATTGTTAAGTTGTCATTTGTAGACTCCAATTCTCATACTTCAATGCCATTTGATATTATTCATAGCGACCTATGGACGTCTCCTGTTCTTAGTTCAATGGGTCATCGATATTATGTTCTCTTTTTAGATGATTATTCTAGATTTTTGTGGACGTTTCCAATTGCGAATAAATCACAAGTGTTTTCCGTCTTCATCAAATTTAGAGCGTTCATTCGTACTCAATTCGAAAGAGAAATAAAAAATATTCAATGTGATAATGTGAAAGAGTATGACAATATGAAGTTTAGGGAATTCTGTGCTAATAATAGGATCAATTTTTGGTTTTCGTGTCCTCATACATCTTCACAAAATGGAAAGGCCGAACGCAAAATTCGTTCCATCAATAACATTGTCCGAACTCTCTTAATGCATGCCTCCATACCTCCATACCTCCATACTTTTGGCATCATGCTCTACAAATGGCCACATATCTTCTTAACATCATTCCCTCTAAAGGTCTGACATATTCTTCCCCCCTCCAAATACTGTATAATAAGAACCCTCCTTATTCTCATCTTCGGGGTTTTGGGTGCTTGTGTTTTCCGTTATTCCCATCCACCACAATTAACAAACTTCAGGCTCGGTCTACCCCGTGTGTATTTTTGGGTTATCCGTCTAATCATCGTAGTTATAAATGCTTTGATTTATCCTCCAATAAAATCATAATTAATCGCCATGTCATTTTTTATGAATCCCAATTTCCTTTTGCGAAAGTTCACACTCCCGAGCCTCGGTCGTATAATTTTTTGGATGAACAAATATCCCCGTATATTATTCGGCATTTTTCGGACATCTCACGCACCCAAAATCCTCCACCGGGCCCACTGCCCGCTGGACCCACAGAGCCGTCCCCAATTCCAGTTTCTGGATCAGTCCCAGCAATTGGGCCAGTCCAGGCCAATTCTGGAACTGATCCAGAAGACGTCACAGCTTACCGATTTGGGCCAGCAGGCAGTGCCGATTTGGGCCAGCAGGCCCACTGCCTGCTGGCCCGTCCGTCCCGAGCCCAGTAAATTCTCAAAATTCACTCAATTCTTCCTCGAGTCATAGACCGATCACTCGTAGTCAACGTGGTATTTTTACACCTAAAAGACATTTTAATTTACATTCTGATATCTCTAAATCCCCCTTACCCCGTAACCTTGTGTCCTCCTTAAATGACCCTAATTGAAAAATTGTTATGACTGATGAATATAATGCTCTTATTGATAATAAGACGTGGGAGTTGGTGCCCCATCCATATGGTATTAATGTTATCAGGTCTATGTGGATTTTTGCTCGTAAGGAAAATTCAGATGGTTCATTTGCTCGACATAAGGCGCGACTTGTGGGTGATGGTAAGACTCACCAGGTTGGGATAGATTGTGGGGAGACGTTTAGCCTGGTAGTCAAGCCAGCTACTATTCGCACTGACTTGGCCTATTCATCAGTTGGATGTCAAGAATGCTTTCCTACATGGTGATCTCAAGGAAACAGTCTATATGCATCAGCCGTTGGGTTTCAGGGATCCCAACTGCCCTCATCATGTCTGTTTGTTGAAGAAGTCATTAAATGGGCTTAAGCAGTCTCCACGGGCCTGGTATACGCGATTTGCTGACTTTGTTTCGACTATTGGGTTCACTCATAGCAGGTCAGATAATTCCTTGTTCATCTACCGTCGTGGTTCGTCATTGGCCTACATTTTGTTATATGTGGATGATATTATCTTGACTGCCTCTTCCGATGCCTTGCGCCAGTCTATTATGGCCATGCTCAGTTCTGAGTTTGCTATGAAAGACTTAGGGCCCTTGAGTTATTTTTTGGAGATTGCTGTCAAACGTCATTCAGGTGGTTTGTTTTGTCTCAACGGAAGTATGTTGCTGAGATCATCGAGAGGGCTGAGATGTCATCCTGTAAGTCCACTACTATTCCGGTTGATGCAAAACCCAAGCTTAGTGCCGCGGCAGGTGCACCATACGAGGACCCGACCCGCTATCGCAGTATGCAAGGGCTCTCCAGTATCTTACATTTACCAGACCGGATATTACGTATGTTGTTCCGCAGGTGTGTTTATTTATGCATGATCCCAGAGTTGAGCACATGAATGCAATCAAACGCATCATTCAGTATATTCAGGGGACACTGGACTATGGGTTGCACTTGTATCCTTCTTCTACATCCACACTTGTCTCATACACAGATGCGGATTGAGGTGGTTGTCCGGACACCAGACGATCTACGTCAGGATATTGTATATTTCTTGGCAACAACTTGGTCTCCTGGTCTGCAAAGCGTCAGGCGACTCTATCCCGCTCAAGTGCGAGGCGTAATATCGAGGGTAGCTAATGTGGTCTCGAGAATCGTGTTGGTTACGTAATTTGCTATTAGAACTTCATTGCCCCATTCAGAAGGCGACCTTAGTATATTGTGATAATGTTAGTGTCATCTACCTCTCAGGTAATCTGGTTCAGTACCAACGCACAAAACATATCGAAATGGACATTCACTTTGTCCGTGAAAAGGTTGCTCGGGGGCAGGTACGCGTATGTCATGTTCCGTCCAGATATCAAGTTGCAGACATCTTTACAAATGGTCTTCCCTCGGTACTCTTCTAAGATTTTAGGGACAGTATGAGCGTTCGAAGACCGCCCGCTATGAATGCGGGGGTATGTTAAATATGGCAATATACACAATATACAAGTGTATATTGTCATAATAAGTTCCACGATTTATGGCCATTAGTGATCTCGGTTATGGCTGATTTTAGAGTTAAGAATATTGTATATTTGGAAAATATATGTGTAATATATTGTAATGTATTTGTTACCAAAAGTAGGATTATACACTACCATAATTGTATAGTTAGAATTATGGTAGAATAAGGTTTTAGAAATAGAATAGGAATAGGATTCTCCTATTATGGAAATATGTAACATTTATATATAGCCTTTCAATTAATGAAAATAATCAAGGGGATTATTTCTTTCACCAACAACACAATTAAACATGACGATTACTTAGATATACACAAAATCCAAAAAGAGGGTAAAATTTAAAAAAGATAAATTTCTTTTATTGAACCACATTCACACCCCCATCACAGTGAGAAGTTGAGTAAGAACAGATAGAAGTAAAACAAATGGTGGTCTATGAAGGTTAAAACCAATTAATTAGCATTTATTATAAAATATTTTCCATATATTTGTAATATTTATTGTTGTAAAATTATGGTAGATATATCATCCTATTGTTTTAGGATTTCAGATTGTACACACTATATTTATTTGTATTAATGAGAAATCCCCCAAAGTGAGATTAATAAAATTCTACATCATATCAGGCGCCAAAATTTCCTCCCTACCCTAAGCCTTGAAATCGGCATCCCTCCCTACTTTTTTTCGGCGCCAAAATCGGATGTATACCATCGGTATACGCTGATATACCTCTGATATACAGCCTCTTCAACCTCCCTATTTCTCCAACATATTGTATACCACCGGTATACACTGTTATACCTCTAATATGCAGCCTCCTCAACCTCTTTATTTCTCTAACAGGTTGTATACCATCGGTATACGCTGTTATACCTCTAATATACAACCTCCCCAAAACCCTAATTTTTTTCCCAACAACCCTCATGGCGGAGAGCAACCACGTTGGTTTTTCTGGCCACGGCAGGAGCACAAAGGGGGACTGGGCTTTCATCAAATACCCAGAACATCTGCGGCCCAGCAGCATGGGAGCCCTACCAACGGGCCACTGTCACCAGACCCAAGCTTCGGCAGCCCTGCAGCGTGGGTTCGAACCCTGGTGGGAGCAATTTGCTCTCTTCTGGGGTAGTACATTGTAGGTGATATCGGTTGCTCTGTTCTCAAACCCTGATCATTCAGGCACATCCCGCGATTTACTGATAGTAGTGCTGAGGGACCGGGACTACTATCTTCAGGAATAGTCTGGCGTAAGCCGGAAAGCTGGATATTAAATAAAAAAAAGAATAAATCAATAAATAAATATTTTCCCCTTTTGTAATGGATAAATTAACTAGAAAACTATTGGCAGTATAACTGTCCAAAGCACACAGTTTGACAGAAGGAGACACTAGTTTATCAATCTCCAGCTCAATACATTCCTATAAATTCAGCCTTTACTCCAAACTCTAAACATCATCTTCAAATCATCAAATCTACTCGCAAATTGAAAGACCAGAAAATCAATTCAATATCAAAATTCAAAACCAAAGCCGAAAAAAAAAGATTTAATTCTTTTAGAAGAAATTAAATCAGTCATGAGTTCAAGCCAGAGAGCAAGAATAGTAGCGGCCAGTGTTGGAGCAGTTGAAGCTTTAAAAGATCAAGGAATATGTATATGGAATTATCCATTGAGGATCTTGGCACAACACACAAAGAATAACATGAGATCTTACTCTCAAGCTAATAAGCTTTCTTCTTCACTGATTGCAAAGAGCAATAATGCAAAGCAATCTGAAGAATCATTGAGGAAAGTTATGTACTTAAGCTGTTGGGGTCCCAACTAATTTATTTTTTTGCAGAAACTTACTGTAATTTTTGTAGAGCTGGAGAGAAAAAGAGGGGAAGAAATGTAGGGCTATGGTTGTAAATAGAATTGAATGGCATTCCACCTCTAGAGAGGCATGTAATTCGAAATCTTTGATAAACTATAACCTATGAAATGTTGTTGATATGTTGATGAATATTGAGTACTGTTTATTTTATGATCCGAAACATATAAATGGTCCATCATTCAGTTAATTAATGGAGTACTTCGTCTCTGATGGTGCTGTGAAATCAAGAACCCGAAATTTCATAAAAGATCGAGTTAAGTCAAATTGATAAGTTGACAAAAACGACTATGTATGTCAAGCACAAATCTGTAAAAGGTGTTGTTTCATTCAATTGGGGTCAAAATTAAGGTGAAGTTTCGTTGAACTGAGTCAAGATTAGAATTTACATTATTGCAACGTTAAGGTAACATTAGTACATTACCTTGCTCTTTTTTAGAAACTAGTAAATTTATCCACGTTTCCCGTGATCATAAAAGACTCTCCAATGACATAGCCGAATGACAAAGGAGGGGAACTTAAAATCCAATTGGAGGCTTGCAGCGTGTAATCGAATTCTGATGGGAGCAATTTGTTCTCTTTTGGATAGGACCTTATAGGTGATATTAGTTGCTCTGTTTTCAAACCCTAGTCGTTCAGGCACATCCCGCGATTTACTGGTAGTAGTGATGAGGGATCGGGACTAATATTGAAGCTGGATATCAGAAAAAAAATAAAAAAAAATAAAAGACCTTCTTATATTTTGGGATTTTCTTGATATCCAAATATTGAAATAATATAATGTATATTTTATGATGACTAACGTTATGGTTATATTTTTTTTCAAAACTCGACAACTCAACTAAAAGAAAAGTGAGAATAAATAACACTGATAAAAAGCTTATATGTTCTTATGTATATCGCCACTATTTTGTGCCATACAATTGGTTTGGCATCAAATGATTGTTACATTTTTAGAATAGAAAGGAGTGATGCTGCAGGAATTTCAATATTTCTTTCTTCAAACTTATGATATATTTTAGTTCTACAGAAATTTGAAACTGAAATAATGCTTGTCAGAATATAGGTGTCACAAGGATTTCATATATATTAGGATGAACTACTGTGAAGATGAGCGACACAGTGGAGACCCATCCGACTCTAGGAAAAAGGCTCCGTTTTACAAATTACAATTCAAGTGAGTATGCTATTAAATAACAAAAAATTATGTAAATTCATCTGATTCTTTTAAACGAAGGCAAGAGGGAAGCCAGAGATTTCACACTAATTTTTTACAAATAGATGTAGAACTCACCATAATGTAAGTGAGATGGAACCAGATCATGTGTATAGCTGCACTGGAATTGACCATTCATAATTTATTACTTTACTGATTGGAGAAATTGAAATGACTAAAGGTAAATTAATAAATTAGAGATCATTTAACACTCATAACTGTGTAATTACGCCTTCACCAAAATGACCTACATTCATGTTTGTGTGCAGTAAGACTGAAGAAGAGCACCATGTTGCATGTTTTATCTCGTACCTTCGCCACAAATTTTGCAGCTTCCCAAATGCCAACTCTGCATAAAGATAGAATATGATCCTTTCCAAGTGAGTTATGTGAAGATCATCAATTTAAGATGTCAAGAGAAAGAGTATTAATTAGCACTTCCATAAAACATGCATATTATGATTGTATATATATTGTACTATTGAAATGAAATTAATCAAGGAATCAACTTTCTATAAATGAGTTGGTGGAGACGAGAGCGATTCCGACGTTGATTGCTCCAGAAGATGTCTGTTTTGCTTTCCGCATTTCTTCTGAAATTAACCTAGACCGTGCCTCATAAAAAAGATACAAATATTTAGTATGTACCATTAGTCAGTACGGCAGATTGTTTTGCAGTTCTTCACGTCATATACATATAGTAAACTAAGTACCGTACATAACTCCAAACATTTAGGTGGTTTCATTTTCAAGATCTTTCCTATGGTTTGGGCGCAAGTGGATTTTCTTTAATCTAAGCCAAATCGTGTGCCCCATTCCTACATTTTCACTTATTTATTTTATCTACATATCATTCCCTGTTCACTTTTAATTATCTACTATACCAAAAATAATTATCCAATTTTACTTGTTCATTTTAAAAATAATTGTTCAATTTTACTTGTCCACTTTAAAAAATCAAGAGATAATTTATCACTCCATACCTATTTTATCCTTATTATTTATTATTGAGTTGACAAGTTTTAAAAAAATTTAGTGGTTGCTTAACTTTTTTAAAATGTTATTTATTTCAATCATTATGTTACTTAGCAGTAATTAGAGGTAATATAGTAAGATTATCATTTTATTTTTAATTTTTTAATAGGCATGTCAAATCGACAAGTAAAAATGGACTGGGAGAGTAGTAAGTATTATTGGCATTAAGACACATCAGCACATGTCACTCTGCGTGTATCCAAAGTCGAAACTAGCAAGTATTCCAAACATCTCCAAATTCTGTGTGCTCTTTCGACCAACCCATCCTACACACCATAATTGTGATCATGAAAAATATATAAAAACAGAAATACCAAATACACCCTCTTCATTAACGTACAAAATATATATAAAAGGGTAGAACTGTACTTCCACAGCCCAGAAACCATGCTCCAAAACTACAGTAAATACAGCCAAAAGCCTCTAGTTTTTCTAACAAGTGCACTATATATATGCTATGCATACAAGACTCCAAACCAACAAGTTATTTAAGTCTTTGTAAGCCTATTTCAGCAAATTAAACCTTCACAAATATAGCCAAGATTTTTCAAGAAATCAAGATAATATTATAAAATGAGTTCAACAAGCAGGGCATGGGCAACAACAGTGAGCTTGGGAGTGGTAGAGGCACTAAAAGATCAAGGAATATGCAGGTGGAATTATACCATCAGAGCCGTACATCAGCATGCTAAGAACAATCTACGGTCATATTCACAAGCCAAGAAGCTCTCTTCTCAATCTTCTTCTTTGGTTTCTTCAAACAAATTAGAATTGAAGAAGGTGAAGCAATCTGAGGAGTCTTTGATGAAAGTTATGTACTTGAGCTGTTGGGGTCCATATTAAATTCCAACAGTTAAATCTGTCCTATTTTTATGTACAGCTTGAGGCTCATTTCCTTGTAAAGAAATACAAAGAATAGATTTTTTCAATTAATATCTGTTGGAAATTTACTAAATGTGGAAATAAGTATATCCCATTAAATTATGACTTGAACTATTGGGCCCGCACGTCGAAAACGTCGTTTCCACATACGTGCACACGTAGTGCCAAGTATCGTAAATTTTATTAGTGAGAGAGATATTGGTACGTATGTAATACGTTTGAGACATAGAATTATAGACGGTTATTGGCCAAATAACAATGTATTCCACGTTGGTAAATGAAGGAAGAAGTGTACAAAGTGTAAAACGAAATGTCGGAAATCGCCGCGGAGCCGTGAAGGGCCGCGGCGCAAAATGGCTGGTCAGCTACTGGAGCCACAACGCTTCGAAGGCAGAATGCTGCGACGGGAAGTTGGAAAAATCTGACGTTTGGGATGGTTTTGGAGCATTGATTCTTCATTACTTGCCACATGAATTCATTCATTATTTGGCTGAATGTAACCCTCAATCAAGTGCAATTAAATGGCTATTGAAGGGCATTAGTTGGCTAGTTGAGGGGTCTTCTACTTACACTATAAATTGAGGCCTTTGACTCAATTGAAAGACACTACATTCAACATTTAGAAAATTCTCCAGATTTTCTGATTTAATATTCTTCTTCTCTAGCAAAGTCACTGTACTCAAAGTTCTTCGAGAGTAACACTTGAGTTTCTTTTGCTCACTTGTTAAAGTTGTTGTTGTATCTTGGGAGACTATTGTTCAATACCGTAAAAGGAGATATACGGGACAATCTTGTCTTAAAAACAGAGTGTCATCACTCGACTCAGCAAATCACACAAACAGTTTGTTAAGGTTTTGATTTCCAGTTTTATTGTAATAGTTTGTTTATCATTTCTACTATTGTAATAGTTACTTACTTCCCGTTCCCTACCACAATTGTATCCCAACAATATCTTGGCTCATTTCCTACTTTTATTAACTTTAAATTTTGGACTGAACTTTACAGGCAAATCTAGGAATGTAGTATTAGGTGCTTGATTCCATTGATTCTTGGTTTGATTTATCTGATATAGGATTATTTTAATTTGATAAAAGGAATACATAAACAAATAAAAATAATTATGAATTGGACCCGTTATATCTTACTACTTATCGGTTCAATTTAATCCGTCAATTTTTTTAGCCAAGTTAACTTTAAGGTGAGTTATACATTATAAGCCAACATATTTATTAGTCAACGTTTAACACAATCATTCTGGTTATTTTTTCAGATAAGAATAAATGCAAACCACCATAATTTGGTCATGTTCGAGATAAGAATTAGCTGAAAACAAATGTCGATATGTCCGAGTGGTTAAGGAGACAGACTTGAAATCTGTTGGGCTTCGCCCGCGCAGGTTCGAACCCTGCTGTCGACGTGACGGTTTTTAATTAAATGTTATGTCCTCTTCATATTTCTATTTTCTCCCTTAAATCAAGGGAAACATACCGTACCCTCCTACCTGTGAATACTTGCTTCATTTTTTTCTGAAAAATTGTTATGAAATGACTAAAATATTCTTAATATAAAATATTTCCGATGGGTATCTTATGGATAAAAGATTTTTGGTTTCTATGCGGCGCACTTATTAAATTTTCGAATAAATTTATTGCGATCATTTTTTCGATCAGAAATTGAAAGCATGTAGGTGTGAAAAGTTAAAGTTATTTTTTGGAAGTAAAAATATCAGATATTTAGAAGAGTATCTAGAAGGTTATTGGAATATCTTAGATATATTGTACTTAGGAAAAAATCTAAATGTTCTAGACTCTTAGATATTTGTAAATGATGATAGAATTATCTAGATCTTTTTGTATTTAGAATAATAGCTAGATGTTCTAGAGTAGTGCCAAGATAAGAGTAACTAGATATTTTTGTAGATGTATCTAGAACAATTTTTAAAACTATCCCTATACAAATATATTTATAAGCAACCCACTTCAAAGACATTGAAGCAATACAAGAAGTCCTCCTCCGTGACAAAACTCTCTTATCTAAAATTCTTTATTTTCTTTTCAATAGCTTTCTCTTCTTTAATTGAATTTTCTGATTGGGCTAGCAGAGGTTCTCCCCAATATAACTTTTCTTCTGCTATTTCTCTAGAGGCCTTCACCACTTGTAATCTATTTTGTTTCCTTAATTATAATACCATAAATTTATGAAGAACCGGGCGAATCAGTTCCTAGACCTGTTTAATCATCTTTTTCCCAATAAAACATATGCTTTATCCAAATCAATAAACTATTTTTGTTGCGAAAACGTCATTTAATTGTCCAAGTATAACGAAATGTACTAAATTATTTCATTTAAAATAAAAAAAATCACTCAAGTTTGCTTAAGGGTGTGTTCGGTATGGAGCAAAATATTTTTTAATTTTTTCATGTTCGTTTGATTAAAAAATTTGAAAAAAAAATTATTTAGGAAAACAATTTCCTTAAAAATAAGGAAAATGACCTCACTGATGAAAATAGGGGTGGGCATAAATACCGAAAAACCAAAAATCAGACCGAACCTCTGGTTTCGGTTTTTTCGATTCTTCAGTTCGGTTTCGGTTCTATTTATTTTAGAACTTCGGTTCGGTTCACGTTTTTAATGTTCGATACTTCGGTTCTTCGGTTAAACCGAAATTTTAATACATAAATACATAGATTTAATAATATATCTGATTTTCCCAATCTTTGGCCCATAATAACGTGCCCCAACCTCAGGCCCATAGTTCCCCTTTATTCTTAAGTACCCCAGCCCTTATATGCCTTGTTCTAATTTGACATTTCATTCTTGGCATCTGAGAGACTTTTTTTTTCTAAGAGACTTAGAGAGGCAGAGAGCGAGCAACAGCAGCTGCTATCGGCGTCGAAAAATTGGTGATATAATTAATTGCTTCACTTAGTCACTTAATCCTTCATGTGATCAGTTCTTTGAGTGAATCCTAGAGGTATATGATCTGTGTATATTCGAATGAAGTGCTATCAATAATAAAATTGATACATTGCTTGTAATTGATTTTCAGCAATCTGCAAAAGAGTTCCTTATCTAAGGCGAAGCAGTTGCATTTTTTTATGTCATCGTGATATTCATACTTGCAAATTTAGTTGGTAGCAAGTATGACGGGGTTAGTTGGGAGCACCAAGCACGAGAGGAAAAAGATATTTTGGGGCGACATATAAATTAAACTCCAAGTTTTTTATTTAATTTATATTAAAGCCTAATATATCTAACGTGAACACACATTAAACTTTACTCATTCTAGGAAATTTTCAGAATCACATGCACTTGTTAAAGCTAGAAAAACCGAAATCAAACCGAATTGAACTTCAAAAATTGAACTGAACTGAATTAGTTCGGTTCGGTGTCCACTTTCAAAATCGAACAGAAGAGCCGAACGCCCGCCCCTAGAAAATAGGGAAAACAAATCTCACGAGTGACATTCAACCAACTACCCACTCCCACTACCTTATGCACCCCAAATCACTCACCCTACCAAACCCCAAACCACTCCCACTACCTTATGCACCCCATACCCCCAAAAAAAAATTTGAAAAAGTTTTAAATATTTTTTAAAATTTTCTACACCACTCCCCCCCGCTGTGAACCCACCCACTCCATTTTTTTAAAAAAAAGTTTTAATTTTTTTTGATTTTCTAAACCATCCTCCCTAAAAGTTTATTTATTTTTTATTTTAAAAAATTTAAGTTTTTTACACCACACCCCCCCTCCGTCTCCCATTCCCTACCTCCTCTCGAATTTTCTAGTTCATAGATTTTATTTTACTTTTATAAATTATTTATAAAAAATAAAAAAAATGCGTGGTTAAATTTGGTGTGGGTGGGTCATGATTGGGGGAGGGGGGCAAATGGTTGGGTTGTGGTTGTGGTTGGGGAAAGTAGGGGTGGGTTGTGGTTGGGGGTGATGGGGGATGGGTGTTGGTGGAGTGTGGGTGGATGGTTGTGGGGTTGAGTGGAGCGGTGGTGTGGATTAGGGGTGGGATTTGGTTGGGGTGTAGGGTGGGTGGGGTGAGGTGGGGTGGTGGGGTTGGTGGAGATTGAGTGGGGTATTTTCGGAAAATATTTTCTATTAACCAACTGAATATGAGAAAATAAATTAGAAATTTAGAAATTCACTTATTTATAAAAAACACATTTTATGTGGAATACATTATCCTCTATACAGAACACACTCTAAGTATCAATAAAATTTATCAAGAGGAGACAAGTGAAATATTTTTAATAGTTACTATTAATAACTTTCAGTATTACTTAGGAAAAGTAGGGGTAGACGTATATCGGTTCAGTTCGGTTTTGTATCAAAAAAGTCTGAACCGAATAAAATTCATTTTTAAAAAAAAAAATGGAATCAAATTTTTTTTTTAAAAACACTGATTTGTATCGCCGAATGTATCGATTTATATCGGTTTTGTCAATTCAAATATAAAATCCAAAAAAAAATAATTTAAAGTCCAAAAACATAAAGTCTGCATCACATACATTCTTAAACACATGTAAAAAACTGAAATAAAATATACGGGTCGGGGGATTTTTTTTTTAAAAAAATTGAATTTCCAACACTGAAATTGACATTCACACCTACATTACCACGAAATTTCGACGTTGAAATCTATTATATATCGTGAGATATTTACTAAAGAAAAGGAAAAATTAGAAATCGATTTGGGGGAGAACACAAATTGATTGGGAAAATGGATGTTTTCCTAAAAATTGGCGGCGCCAAACCGCCTTACGAAGGTTTGCTCGGCCGCATCTAAAAAAATTATGCAAAATAAAAAAACAATCGGGTAAAACAGACCTCCGAGCGCAGAGTTATGACCATTTAAAGTTGCACCAATTTACAACTATTTTTGCTCCATACATTTTATGTCAATGCTTCCGTGATATGTTAATTAAGTTCATGCCGCATTTGACTTCCATAAAAGCTTCATAGATTGGGTTCAATGACTATGATTCAACGGATATCAGTAGCCTAAAATAAAAAATAAGATTAATTACAAATTTGCCCCCAATTTTTGATTCGGTTTATCAAAAATTCTAAAGAACCGAACTGATTTTTTTAATCCTGATTCGGTTTGATTTTTTAAAGAATCGGTTTCAACGGGTTTTACGCCCACCCCTAAGGAAAAGTTGGATGAACTTCTCATTACAAAAATAAATTTAATAATTTTAATACATAAAATAAAAATTAAGTGATCATATGTAATATAATTATTCTTACTACAAGAAGGAAGTGGATGCAAACTCGTGCATACAAAGGTGTAGAATTAGCTGAACTAGTCATGCAAATACGCTAAAAGGTTATTTATAAATGAAAATTATAAATAATTACTTTAGCGAGAACTTCACTCAATTTTAATTGCAAAATTGGTACAAAGTGTAAGATTATATTAATATCTCATTGGAAGTCTTTTTCATTAATATATATATAATATAATGTGTACAATGTGGAATCCTAAGGTAATAAGGTTCCTAAATTCATCATAATATACAACACTAAATATTACAAAATATATGAAGAATATTTTATAATATTCGCTAATACATCCACTCAGTCGGAGCGGGAGGAGGACAGACGCTAAGACTGGATCTGAAGTCGAGGAATAATTGTCTAGGAAGACCTTTCGTGAAGATATCTGCATACTGATACGAAGAAGGCACATGCAACACCTTAACATGACCGAGAGCAACCTTCTCAAGAACAAAGTGTATATCCATCTCAATGTGCTTGATTCGATGATGCTGAACAAGATTATGAGATAAATATATGGCGGATATGTTATCACAGTAAACCAAAGACGCCTTACGCAAGGGACACTGGAGCTCTAAAAGAAGGTTTCGGAGCCAACAGATCTCAGCAACAACATTTGCAACTCCTCTATACTCTGATTCTGCACTCGAACGGGATAAGGTGGCTTGCCTCTTGGCAGACCAAGAAATGAGATTATCTCCTAAGAACACACAGTAGCCGGAGGTGGAGCGTCGCGTGTCCGGACAGCCAACACAATCAGCATCCGTATATGATAACAACCTGGTCGGTGCTGAGGATATATATGTAAACCATAATCAAGTGTGCCTTTAACGTATCGAATAACAACAGAAAAATGAGACTCCCTGAGGGCATGCATGAATAAGAACACATGATGAACGACATAAGCAATATCAGGCCTACTGAACGTAAGTACTGAATTGCACCTACAAAACTCATGTAAAGGGTGGGATCAGACACTGGATCACCATCAACAACACTAAGCTTTGATTTAGAGTCAACCGGAGTTGACATGATCTTGTAGTTCGCCATTTTAGCCCAGTACACTATCTCCTCTGCATACATACGCTGACACAAAAATATAGTATCTGCAGATCTAGTCACTGATATCCCCAAAAAGTAACTCAACTTCCCAAACTCGGTCATATCAAATTCGATTTTTAATCAATGCAATGATCTCATTTTTCAACAAATCAGACGAGGCAGTAAGCATAATGTCATCCACATATAACAACAAATAAGCAATGCTACTAACTCTATGAAAAATAAATAAAAAATTATCACATTTGTTGCATACAAACCCAATCCGTAAAATATACTGTGCAAAGCGATCATACCACGCTTTAGGGGCCTGTTTCAAACCATACAATGACTTACAGAGATGACATACATACTGAGGGGCTGTAGGATGAACAAAATCAGGTGGCTGGTGCATGTAAACAGTTTCTTTCAAATCTCCATGTAGAAATGCGTTCTTCACATCAAGCTGGTGAATCGGCCATTGCTTACCCATAACAATACTCAAAACTGTGCGAATGGTAGCCGATTTAACAACTGGACTGAATGTCTCACCACAATCAATACCCTCATGTTGATTAGTTCCATTAGCCATAAGCCTCGCCTTATATCTCTCTAGATCACCACTATCTATGTATTTGTGACGAAACAACCACATGTATTGGATCACATTCACCCCTTCCGATCTAGGAACCAAATCTCAAGTGTGTTGTTTCGTTAACGCATGAAATTCCTCGCACATGACCGCATTCCAATTTGGGTCTAGTTTGGCTAATTTTGGGTTTTTGGAAATTGGGGATATGGTTTGTATGTATTGGTTAAATTGGACTTTAGATTTGAAAATCTAGTGTTGGGCACGGGTTTCCATATGGTGTGATGGGGAAGGGGCAGTATGGGTATGTCTGCTGGGTGTCGGGTCTGTCATGATGTGGTATCGGGTCCGAGCTTTGGTTTATTTACTAGGTCAGGTTGGTTGAGGCAGTGTCTTCGGTTGTTTGTCGGGATGGGTCGACGGGTTGTGGGGTAATGAGGTGATCGAGATTGGTAGGTGGGGTTTGGTTATTGGGGTTCCGGTGTATTGTGTGGTAAGGATGGCGGTGACTGGTTGGTTGAGTGTGAGAGAAGTCGGAGGCAAACGGGTGTGGGAAACCGGGTCCGATTGGAGCGACGGTGGTGGATAGTTCTGTGACATGACCGGGTTAACAGGGGCACGAGTGGGGGTAACCAAGCTGGCCTGGCAGACTGGGTTACAGCCGACGCCGGAACAGGGACATATGAGGAGTCGATGACTGCCGGAGCAAGGAAAGCGACGGTCGATTGGAGTGATGCCGGTGATGGGAGACACGACGGGGCATGGGTGGTCATCAGGATGGTGGTGGCTCTACCGAGAGGAGACTAGGCAGAGGCAATGTGTACCGTGGCTGCTGCTCGAACATTGACAGCGCGACCGAGAGCTATGCGGAGAAGCGGTGATGTGTCAGACTCATCTAAAAATGTGTAATCTGAATTCTGGAATTTTTTGATATTTGCAAATGGGAAGGTTGCTTCGTCAAACGTGACGCGAGATGATAATTTTGCGGGAAGACAAATCGTAGCACATATATCCCCTATGATTGAGTGGAAAACCTAAGCACACACAAGGGATGGTGCGGGGTGCAAGTTTATGCGGAGCTGTGGAGGCAATATTCGGGTAGCACATGCAGCCGCAAATTCATAGGTGCTCATAAGTTGGGATCCACGAAATAGAATTTTGGTAGGTGTTCTATTTTGGAGAGTCTGATTGGGTGAAATATTTAGAATATATTCTGCCATTTTCACAGCATATACCCAAAAGGGAGGGGGGAGGGGGGAGGGAGACATGAAATAGGATCGTACAAACCATGTTATTGATAGTGCGAATGATTCGTTTGACCTTGCTATTTTGGGAGGAGGTGTGGGGACACGAGAACCGGAAAATCATGCCATTAGTAGAGCAAAAATTGTGAAACGCAAAATTATTGAACCCACAACCGTTATCACATTGAAGTGATTTTATGTCTTTTTCAAATTGTGTTTTGACATAGACACGGGATTCAAGACACCTGGAAAACACTTCAGACTTGAATTTAAGCGGATAGACCTAGACAAAGTGAGAAAAGTCATCTAATAAGATGAGATAAAATTTATGACTCAGTGAGCTAGTAATGGGAGATGTCCATAAATCTGCATGAACAATGTCAAAGAGAGAATACGTAACACTTGAAGAAGACTGAAACGAAAGGCGAACATGTTTGCCTAAAGGGCAATATAGACACTGTTGGGCAAATTTTCTATTATGACAATGAATTAAGTTATTGTTTCTAAGAAAATTAAAAACAGGGGATCCTGAGTGTCCAAGTCTATTGTGCCAGGTTGACTGAAAAATTGTTGCTAAAGCGGTGTGAGGATTGACATGGGCAGTTAGAGATGTGGAAGGGTCGACACTAGCAACAGACGTGGATAGTAAATGATAGAGATCACCCTCACTATTGCATCTCATAAGGAGTTTCCCGGTACAGAGGTCCATTACGGAAAATCCAAACGAATCAAAATTAATTGATACAGAATTATCGGTGATAAATTTTCTAACGGAGATTAGGTTTTTGATAATGTTAGGAGCATATAAGACGTTATTCAGGGAGAAATGGGGATGCGGTGGTGGGGTTAGTGTGTGGCCAAACCCTTGGATTGGAATGCGATGACCATTTTCGACCATAATAGATTGTAGAGTATTTAAATTCCGCAGTTGAGGAAGATTACCAGAATTATTGGTGAGGTGAGACGTGCCGCCCGTATCCATATACCACGCATTATCGAGCTGCCGAGGATTGAAAGTGCCGAAAGTCTAGCCCAAATTGGATTGGAGATGGCCAGGAATGCACTGATGGGCTCTCGAAAATTGAGCCTGATTAATGTTCGGCTGTGCTCCCAGATTGTTGGGCCGCTGCTGGGTGGGCCGTATGATTATGGCCCATTGAATTATATGGGGCGGACTGCATAGCTTTTGAAAAAAAAAAATCTTAGGAAAAGGAAGAAAAAAACACAAAGCAATTTTGTGCTGATGTTCTCGGGTAAGGAATACAGAACAGAACTTATTGTATTTTTAGAGAAATTTTTTCAAGCAACAAAAGAATTTTTCGGTATATATTATCCAACTATTTCAACTATGTTGTTTTATATAACTCTAATATTTTTATTACTTAGTGAATATATGGAAAAACCAGCTTATAAAGCAGCTATTAGAAAAATGTTTGTCAAAATAAAAAAAAATTATTCTTATTCCCACTATTTATATTATTGGTTCTGTATTAAATCCTACTATTAAAATAGACGGTACTAAATCACTAATTGAAACTATTTACGATTGTATAGAAGTACTACCACCTCCAAGTCCCAAAAATCTAAATCACCCACCACCTATTGAACAAACTAAAGAAGAAATGTTGTCTAGCGTAGAACACCAATGTAAAAAAATATATAGATTTTATCAACAAGAAAATGCTAGTAACTTACCGGCTTCCATATTATCTTCTTCATCTTCAACACAACCTCACAAAAGACATGCTGTTTCTGCGGCTAGTATTGAAAGCCTCAGAAATAGAATGTGCGGCCGTACCTCTACTACTAACCAAATTAGCGAGTTGGATATTTTTGTTTTGCAGGGTTCTGTACCGTACCAAGAAGTTATCAATGAAGATGGACATGAAGACTTCTTTGAAATCTTGGAGGGAATGAGAAGACCTTTCCGACACTTTCATTGATGGCCCGAGATGTTTTGAACATTCAAGCGTCATCAATCGCATCTGAAAGCGTTTTTCTGTGGCAGATATCAAATAGGAGACCACAGACACTCATTAGCCGGAGACAGCTTGGAAATTGCAGTATTATTCAGAGATTGGATACGAGCGGAGCGGAGAAGGTGCGGTCAACCGGAGATCAACGAAGAAGAAGACGAAAACTACAACGAAATCTTATCTGAAGGTGGTGGAAGCGACGTAGATCAATTTGACCAACAAATACCAATTCCAACCGAAGAACCACAGGAAATCATCAAGCAATTAGAACAGGTTTTTTTGAGAATGTAATTTTTTAATTGCAATTTTATTATGTAATTTGCAACTTTTGGACAACACCACAAAGTTGTAATTTAGATTTTAGACAATTGTATTTGTATTACAAAAAAATCATATGTCTATTAAATAATATAAGAGGCACAAAAACAACATTGAGATATTTTTATTACACTATCTTGTCTTGTTTATTGAGTTTTTTTTATACATATGTTATTTTAAAAAAAAAAAAGAAAATCCACGGACCCGCCTCGACTGATTCGACGGGATCGGGATCGACGGATCGAGCAAGTCCCGCCAGACCCGACCCCGACCCCTTCACCCGTCCCGCCCCGATCCCGACCCCGAGCTCACAAGACCCGGCCCACTGGCCACCTTTAGTCTAAACAGAAAACTAAGGAAGAGAAAAAAAAATAAGCAGTTGCGTGCTTTTGACGGAAAGAACATAGAACAATTAATGTTATTATGACACGATAGGTGGAAAACAGAAAATAAGCACTTTTGTTTTTGGGAAAGGACCGGTTGTTGAAGAAACCAGTGGAGGAAAGAAAGAAATATGATTTAGGTTTTTACTCTTCATATCATGTAATATTATATTAATTTTTTTTAGAGAGTCTTTTCTCATTAATATAAATATATATAGTGTGTATAATGTGAAATTCTAATGCAATAAAAATTATAAATCTATTATAATTATACAACACTAAATATTATAAAATATATGAAGAATATTTTATAATATTAACTAATACAAAGGTTAAATAAATAAATAAATAAAATTATAGTAGCTGTGCAATTTCAGCACGAGATCAAATGAATTGTTTAGAACTATCCATGTTCAAAGCTCCTAAACTTTAGTAGTAGTAAATTAAGGACTAATGCAATTAAACAAATGGAGTAGTAACAAAGAATGCCGGTGCTCCAACTCTTGTCTTCTTCTCAGAAATCATCACAAGCAGTGAATAATGTCTTCCTTATTTCAAGAATTCCTAAATAAAATAAGTAGGAAACCATTGGCTATAGAGCCCACAGTAGCCCAAATACCACTGGCTCATCACTTTTTAGCTTATCTAAAGTCTCTTTCTCAATTTACTCTTTAGTGCCTATATATTCAGCCTTAACCCCAAAATCTAAACATCATCAAATCTAGTAGCAATCAAAAGATCATACATCAATATCAAATCAGAAGAAATTAAATCAAAATGAGTTCAAGCAGGAGAACATGGATAGTAGCAGCCAGTGTTGGAGCAGTTGAAGTATTGAAAGATCAAGTTGGATTATGTAGATGGAATTACACATTGAGGTCTTTGGCACAACACACAAAAAATAACATGAGATCTTACTATCAAGCTAAGAAACTTTCTTCTTCACTGATTGCAAAGAGCGACAAGGCAAATCAGTCTGAAGAATCATTGAGAAAAGTTATGTACTTGAGCTGTTGTGGTCCCAATTGATCATTTTTCTATATATCTTCATTGTCATTTTTACAGACGTGAAGGTTTTCAAGGAAAAAAAAAGCATATAGGGGATGTAGTACTATGACTGTAAATAGGTCTTGTGTATTTCGAAATCTTCCCAAAGTTAAATGAGAATTTGCAATATAATGTTGATATTTCGACAACTTGATGTTCTGATAGATCAGCTACTCCAATATTTGGCATCACCTTCCAGTATGGTTGCAAATAATAATGAATATATATGGTTTTAAAATTTGAAATTCATAAATAAAATCTTCAATAATGAGAATTCGTCTCTGTTAATGGTCGCCCTGATCTTGATGTAACCTTAAGATTGACGAGCATCTCAAAATATCAAGTATAAATTAAATAACGAAGAGTACAAAAAGAAAAAAAGTACTAAATTATTGCTTTCAAGCACACACATAAGTATTCTTAACATAGAAATTTTGTCCTTTAGGTTCCTTGTAAATAGCCTTACTTTACCTAAAACAAAGTCCTTTCCTTTGGATTACTCCCTCTATTTCTCCAATTTCATTCTCAATTGGATCAGAATAGATTTCCAAAATCGAACAGTTCATCTATTGCATTATAATTCCTTAACAGGACAAGGTTTCTCTCACTAACTTTTGTTGTACATTTTTTCTTTCACTAATCCTTTCTATATTTTTGAATGTTAACCCGTAACTAAGGTAACGTGACCTTGCCTTAGTATCAATGGATGCTTTAGTTAATTATGGAAAGATCTGGGCATGTCATAGTTTAGCTTAAGACTATTATTTTTTTGAAACTTCCTTCCTTTTCATGTTTTATTTCATTTTTCAAAGAAAAGCACGCGAGCCATACATCTATAATAGTAAGGTGACACCCAATTCACTAAAAGAAGTGAGCTTTTAGGGCAGGTTAACCATTTTAGGTTGGATCGAATCAATAAGATCAGTCCCTTTCTATACTAAATTTGTTTAATCACTCTGTTAATTTAAGTTGCTTTTCAAATAGCTTTGATCAAATATCATTATTTCATTTTTAGGTCTCTCCTTAGTGCCCTGACGAATTTTGTTGGTTTAACTTAAATTCATTACTTGTTATTACATTTGAACAAGAAATGTTTTATATACAACAATATTTATGTTTTTTTTTTGACAATACAACTATTCTTTTTTCTTCTTTTCAATACAACTATATTTATGTTCAATCGTCTGAAATTGGGAAGCACGTCACTCCAAAATTAAGTGCGTTTTCTTTAATCTCGTCAATCCGTGTGCATCCTTATTAAAGTTTTATATATTTATTTACTTAATTATTTTGGCCTGATGCACATCAGAACATGTCACTTCCAATTCAGCTGGTAAGGATAATCCAAAAAGTATTGTTTATGTACTTTTGCATTATACACATCAGCACACATCATTTCTGCTCCTCTCCAATAATTCAAACAATATTCTAAGTCAATGTGCTCCTTCAACCAACCTATCCTCCTCTCTCTAACTAGTCCCTCTTATCGTAATAAATGGTTTTTTAGGTTTTTAAAAATAAGTGATGTTTTAGAATTTTAAAAATAATTTAGACGGATTCTTTCATAATTATATTTATTTAAATAATTAAGATTTATTAATTTTTTTTCTAGGCATTTAATTATGTAAGCACAATTTAATTAGGGATAAGTTAGTAAAAATACTCTTAATTTTTTAGAAGTGAGTCACACCCCAACATTGGGGGAGGGGGCAGCATCCAACGCCCGAAGGCCTGCGCATACGACTGTAGTATTCGAAATCCGTATCACACATTTAAACTTGCTAAGTGACACAATTCTTTGGTTATCTCTAACTTGTTGGCTTCGATACCATCCAAACTCCCCATAAACTTGCGGCTTAAGGCATCAACTACGACATTTGCCTTACCGGGGTGGTATAAAATATCAACGTCGTAATCCTTTAATAGTTCCAGCCACCTTATTTGCCTTAAATTCAGCTCTTTCTGGCGGAATATATACTGTAGACTCTTATGGTCTGTAAATATATCAACATAAACTTCATACAGGTAATGACGCCATATCTTTAGGGAAAATATAGCCGCCGCCAATTCCAAATCATGAGTCGGGTAGTTCTGCTCATGTTTCCTTAATTGCCTCGAGCTATATGCAATGACATTGCCATGCTGCAACAGAACACAGTCTAACCCTACTCTTGAGGAATCGCAGTACACCACATAGCCATGTGATCCCTCAGGTAGTGCCAACACATATGCTGTTGTTAATCTGTTTTTCAACTCCTGGAAACTCTTTTCACAAGCCTCTGACCACTGAAACTTGGCTGCCTTATGCGTCAATTTTGTCAATGAAACGACAATAGAAGAAAAATTCTCTACGAACCTTCGTTAATAACTTGCGAAGCCCAAGAAACTACGTATCACCGTAGGATTTGTAGGCCTTGGCCATTTCTTTACCGCCTCTATCTTCTGACCATCCACTTTGATGCATTCGTCCGACACTACATGACCCAGAAAATTCACTGAGTTCAACCATAACTCACATTTAAAAAACTTAGCGTATAACTTGTGATTCTGGAGTGTCTGTAACATCGATCGCAAATGGTTCACATGCTTGGCTTCTGATCGAGAGTATACCAGAATGTCATCAATAAACACTATTACGAAGATATCTATGAACGGTTTAAATACCCGGTTCATTAGATCCATACATGATGTCAACGCATTAGTCAGATCAAAAAACATAATAAGAAACTCGTAGTCCATATCTGGTCCGGAATGCGATCCTCGGAATATATTTCTCCTTAACTCGTAATTGATGATATCTAGACTTGAGATCGATTTTTGATAAATATTTAGCGGCTTGCAACTGATCAAATAAATTATTGATTCTGGGGAGCGAGTACTTATTTGTCATGACCCAAACCAGAGGGCCGCGATGGGCATCCGGACCCTACCCGCCGGGCACCACATCTACACTCTACCCTTAATCATATTCAACACGGACATCGTCGTGATAGATTAAATAAAGTTCCAACTCACAAGCCCCAAATTACACATTTATATACCAAGGCCGACAAGGTCACACACGACCATTAACCACAGGACACCTGTCTACAAGCCTCTAAAGAGTAGAACATACCATGACCAAATCGCGATTTCCGAAGCAAATAGAGTACTCTGGACACCAGCTGAACCAGCAACCTACTAGTGTGAACCGTCACCCTCTCAATATGAACCTGCGGGCATAAAACGCAGCATACCCCGACAAAAGGGACGTCAGTACGACTGATGTACTGAGTATGTCAGGCATCAGAAATAACATAGCAGAGACATATCATAGTCTGAAACAGAAACAACTGAACACCAGTAAATGCCTCTAAAGGCTCTAACATACATGCCTAAATGTTATGCACCATGCAATATACATATACATCAGCCTCTTCGGGCATCTCCCTTACCATAACAGCCTCTGTGGGCATCATACCATATACTAGTAAATGAAAGTATGCATGATGCAAATGCGGTATATATATATATATATCATATATATGTTAGCGTTGCAGATCGTGCAACCCGTCCCAATATATGTTAGTGTTGCGGATCGTGCAACCCGTCCCAATAAGCCATACATGCATCACATCATCATATCACATCATCACATCATATTGGCCTCTTAGGGCTCTTTTGTGATAGTCTGTACCAGCTGCAGGTGGTGTGTGTATATAACGCCTTTCCCTTTTCCCAATTCCCATATATATATATATATATATATATATATATATATATATATATATATATATATATATATATATATATATATATAATGTGCATAACATAAGTGGTCCAGGGTAATATATGAATGCAATGCAAATGAGAATGCATGAATGACAACAACACATCCTGGCCTAATATCCTTGAATCTTTGGCTAACACTGTAAATATCAATCTCTTTTCCGTATGCCTCAATAAGGACTTAGAAACATTTTTAAATAGGTTTTTAACACAAGAGTCAATAACATGATCATTCTCAACTACTAAGAGTAGAGTAATTTATGTAGCAACATGATGGTTACGTTTCCCACATAGAATTATGCCAAAAGAATGAAAGAGCATTGCATACCTTGTTGTCAAAATTATCTAAGTTCCGCGGGTCCTTGTAAACTCTATGAATGATTATCTATATCATACGGATGTTTTAAATTATAATTGAATCAATATACTAGAAACAGATTCATTGAGTCATTCTAGCAAACATCTTGTACGTGTAGAACCTATACTCCTCTCATATCGAAACCTATGCATGAAGCGAAACATCCAGCCCTCTTAACCCTTCTTTTTTTACTGCTACATTCTTCAAAACAGTACAACAATTTCACATGCAATCCCAGTACCTTACAATTACGGCAGTCCCGACAACACCCAACCCAAACATAACATTTTCGATAATCGTCTTTAGAACTAGTAGCGAGAATCAAGTTCAGAACTTGTACAAATTTTAAGAACATGGAAGATTAACTCTGTTAGACGCAGTGACGAGTGTCGTCAGAAAATCTGTCACCCCAAACAGCTTCCGATACACAGAAACAGAACCCCCAAAAATCGACTTGAGCTAGGGCTTCTAGAACTCAAGGCATGAGCTTGATTTCTGCGCGTCCAAGCTTGTTTTAAGGGTTTAATTTCGCTGGACCTAGGCCCAGAACATCAAGGCTGCTTCTCCCTTTTTGGTGAGCAGAAGCTTACGGAAGCTCCCCAACTTCGACCGAGAATTTCCACAGAACCCACCAACCGAGCTTACTCCTTATTCTAGAATAGAAATGATGGAGGAATTTGTAGAGATGAAGATTTGCTTAGTAATGGAGAAGAGATGAATTGTCTGGAGATTTTATGGAACCCAGAAGCTGCAGCGCTCGGTTTGCTTTGGACTGAGTCACCCCAACCGGATGTTTATACGGCAACACGTAATGTCCCCCTATACAATGTCCTCACTTATAATTAATTAATTCCACAATTAATTAATTATACACACAATTAAATTTCCAACCTCATTTTACTTAAATCCCGGCGACTTATAAAATCCACTTATACATAATGTCATAATTCTTGTAATATAATACTAGTCCATAATCTCTTTGGGGATACATACTTATTATTAATCCCCGTCGCCACACTTATTAAATCCAAAACTATTTCGTGATCATGTTCTTTTACATACTAATTTCCTTATTAGCATACGTGAGTGCAACATAAACTTCCCGGAGTCTGGTCTACTTGCCCACGTTTATGCATTCAACCGTTACCCAAAAGTACGGAGTGTTACATCCTCTCCCCATTAGAAACATTCGTCCTCGAATGTTAGTGTGACACATCTAGTCCTTGTCACAATGAAATGAACACATTGATGATCTTCATTGCTTAGCCAGTCATGACAATAAAAATCCTAACCAACTTGAACCAACTCTAAGCAATTAAAGTCGCTACATACTTATAGTACCTATCATTTGTCAAGAATATGGATTTAAAAAAATATATATCAAACTATGATCATTTCTAAAGAATAGACTCAAGTTTTAGACTAACTACATGTATAACCCCACATATAATATGAAACAAACACATAAACTCAAGTTAATGGGTTGACGGATTCTTGCCTAGGTTTGTAGTTTATCTCATGCATTCTTTTATATTCAAACAGTCATATTTTAGTTTAAAGTCCTATATGCATCATACTATTAAACAGTAGACTGATGTTTTCCAAATGAGTGAGACATCATGTAACAACATGATACTGGTTTAAGTTGCTATGCAACAACTACAAGTTTGTCACAATCTGAGGCCAGCAAAATGTGGTTAAACATGGGCACAATTTCTTATCAAGTACAGCAGTGATAACAGTAGCTAGTGACAGTAAAAATAGTAGCCCAACAGCAATAACAAGTGACCTCAAACAACAGCCATAACAACAACCAGAACAACAGCCAGAACAACAACCAAAACAACATCCACCTTGGTAACTAATTGCATCAGAAAAATAACAAATATACCCAGCAACTAGTTCAACATACAGTATCAAGTCCCAACAAGAAAACAGATTTCAAATGGTCCATATTAGTCTTGAGACACAAGGACTAGATTCAAATTCCAGATTAGACCAGACATATACATAGTTAACCAAGGTTATAATAACTATGACACTTCAAAACAATCACTACATGACATATTACCTCAACTAAGTATGCTTATCTCATCAATATAACACATACCTCAAGTTTTGTTTATAAATTTGATTGGGGAAAAAAATTAGATGGCCACTGAGTTTCTAACGAAGCACAAATATGACCCTTAGCACAGATTTTCAGCAGAGGCAAAACAGACTTCAGGGTGTTCATGTTGGCTGAAAATATTAAAAACAGTCATGAACTTATGTGACATGCAAAAGAAAAAAAATAATCTGTTGCACATAATCTAAGGTTAAAGAGGTTAACAAAACAGTCAGTGAGGTTCCCATATATATATATATATATATATATATAGAGGGCATAACAGCAACAGTACCCTCCTAATATTTTAGGAGAACTAGAGAACCAATTACCAGAACTCAATCAATGGGACTATCTAGATGCAAATAATAGGTTGGCATATGATATCAAATGCTGGAATTCAACACATACCATCTTCTGTCCAAACAACACACATAAGGAAATATTTAAATCAAGACAAAACAGAAACACATGAGTAGATATTTGGATTCCTACATAACTCAAACACATCATATATGACTCAAATCAAATAAAGTGTCATTAGCTAAGGTACAACAGTCTCTAAGCCTCACAATTGTCTTAGGACATGTACATTTCAACCTAAAGTGTAGCAATTATTTTCACCATAGCACAGCAGATCAACAACCTTTTCAGCACAACAGGGCAGTCCTACAAGGTTATATGTGCAACAAAATAACAATAATACCTAACCATAATTTATCTCAAAGGCAACAACAACCTTACCCAATTTACTGCAGCTTAGGGCATCAAGACAACAGGTAACAACAAGTAGTAAACAAGCAGCAACCATAACTCAAAATGCAGTATTTTAGGAGCCACACAAGTCTTAACAAAGAATACAGATAACTAAGAGAGCACCACATGTTTGAAAACATGACATTTGAGACTGGAAAGAGAAAAAAAATAGCAACATCTTCCATAAACTGAGGCAACAACCTATGTTTAAAGTGTAGTAGGGACAACAGTAGCAGCAACAAAAACAACAGTTAAATAATATAGCAGGTAACATCAGATAATTAGTTATATATCTTCACATGCTAGGCACCAACTAGGCTAACCACAACCCTTAATGAAGTTGGAGAGTAAAGCTGCAGGAGACATGGTTCAGTACAACAAGTGACATCCTAGAATTCAACAGACCTGATCCAATCTAATGTCCAGCAATCCCTCTAGTATGCATGATAGTATTGCCTTTAGAAAATGAGTTCCTTGATTTTTTTTTATTTAGCATAAGATCAAGCTAGTAGATGTTGTATTGAACATATACCACACATCCATAGAAGTGTACATAAACTCAGGTTTCAAGAAACACTAGTTTTAACTATTTGAAAAGGGGAAGATGCACAGGTGATCTCACAAACTCATTTTTACCACATTAGCACACACAAGATCCTAACAAAGGCTCAGCCTTTCTCCAGAAATGCAAAGACACAACCAGTTTAGTGTAACCATGGCCAAATTAGTCTGTAAAGGTGCAAATTTTAAATCAGACCAACATATATATAGAGAAGGGCCCACAACATAATATACATAAAACCATTCATTGGCAACTTCACACATTTTATATAGTTAGACCACAATTTATACTCATAGGCTATAACATTTGTGACAGAAACAACTTAAAGCAACCAGAACATTCATACATTGAACCAAACAGGCATATTATCACAGAAACTGTAGATGAACAACCCCTTTCAAGTTCATTTACAACCTAAACTATCTTTAAAACTAGGTATAATATTGTTAACATATCTAGTAGGTTTAATAACATGTCTCTTCAGGGCAGAATCAGATACCAGTCTCAAAATATGTCACATAGTACAGAGGAAGAGCAGATAGATTAACTCAATTGCACCTAGAAACTTCTCAATAGACTAGTTCTAAGTTGATTAATCATAGGTCGTTATATTCATACTGCAAGATATCATAACGACAATTAGTTTATTATAACTATGTTTGCCTAGTTAAATGCTTATAACCAACAACACACTACATTAAGTAATGGACAAGCTTTAATTTACTTTAGATAACCATCTCTAGCCTACTTATGAGTTTTAGTGATGCTACATCAGACACAAATCCTTCAACAGGGCATAGGACTGGAAACATGTTACTGGAGCCAAATTAAAAGATTTTTCTCAAGCTACATTGACATGCATAGCAGCATTTTAAAGCATACAGATGGTTGTCTAACTTAAATTACCAGTAGAAGTCATAAGGGATACCTGAATGGTTTATACAGACTCAACTTACTCAACACTTATAGTTTCGAATAATCAGTCATGTACTCCAGGCTATAAAGATGGTAAAATAGATATACAAGCTTACATGATCCAAGTCTAAACAAACTTAGGAAATTTTGAACACAATGAATTAGTGCAGGAAACAACTGGACATTTTACACCATAGTATGCATTTATAGAAGGCAACAAAGCATTGATAGCAAGAATAACATATTATGGGATCAAATTGAAACTCAACATATTATCAGGAAACCACACTTAGGCTACATCACTTCAAATCATTGAATACCACATGGAAAGACCAAAAACAGTAAGCCAACATACTCTCTAGGCTTATACTAAATAAATGTTACTATGGTAATTATGTGAAAAAGGTAATAGGAGCTACACAAGTCTTTTCACTATAACCAATAAGTTATAGGTTACTCCTAGCCTTAGGTTAGATCCATATCAAGTCGAAATTTTCTCTAACACCCATTAGTCATTCTTAAATCAGTTCAACCAAGGTTATGACTAACTTATACATACAAACAGTTTTAAAGCCATTTTTTAAAACTAAAATCACACCAAATTACACAACAACCTTATCAATTCACACCCAAAATCCATACATGCCTTGGATTATCCAAACATATAACCGTATACTAGTTACACACAATACATAATTTATTTAAGAGAACTAATTTAAAGATCTTATGGATTATTGGGATAGGTACTAGGACAGTCTTATGGTCTTGTTGGTGTATCTGCACTATCATGTCTTGGTCCTATATATATGAGCCTCGATCCGACATACTTCGGAGTGGAACCCTCTTATCCTTACTACCCACTCGCCTTATCCTGGCCTGCCTTCTTTCTTCCTCCAACGCGTATCCAATAACATGGACCGACGAGCCCTGATTAACAGACACCCAAGATTGAGGACTATCCGGAATCTCGGAAGGGTCGGGGTCATTAAGCGACATGCATCCCTGATCATGTCGTGTATCTTAGAAAAATCCGGTTGTACTCGTCCCTGAGCTGTTCCACCTACCCCATGGTCAGTGGGGCCCGACACTGATACTAAAGTCCTTGGTGAAGTCGGAACTCCCCTCACCCCACTTCCTGTCGGAAGAACTGAAGGTGTTCGAGCGAGTGACTTATAGGGATCTTCTGATGGATCTGAGTCTATAGTATAGCTCACCTCTCTCCTTCCAATTTCTGTAACCCTTTGACCCGTGCCAATAGGTGGTATCTATCTAACATTTTGTCTTGCGACAGTACCCACACTCTTATTATCCGAGGTGTTTCTTATTGTGGACGTTACTGCAGTTTCAAATGAAAATATGTGATTAGGAACCAACACTCTCACGACTCATCTCTTTCGAATGATCTAGATTATAAAAAAATGGAAACAATTCTAAATGCCCAAGTAGCCTCCTGTTTATAAGTTTGGACCGCAACACACCCATAACCAAGACTCTACTAGACACGACTTGTAGACTCCTTAGGATAGACATGCTCTGATACCAAGTTTTTCATGACCCAAACCGGAGGGCCGCGACGGGCATTCTGACCCTACCCGCCGGGCACCACATCTACACTCTACCCTTAATCATATTCAACACGGACAATGCCGTAATAGATTAAATAAAGTTCCAACCCATAAGCCCCAAATTACACATTTATATACCAAGGCCGACAAGGCCATACACGACCACTAACCACAGGACACTTGTCTACAAGCCTCTAAAGAGTAGAACATACCACGACCAAATCGTGATTTCCGAAGCAAATAGAGTGCTCTGGACACCAGCTGAACCAACAACCTACTAGTGTGAATCGTCACCCTCTCAATATGAACCTGCGGGCATAAAACGCAGCGTACCCCGACAAAAGGGACGTCAGTACGACTGATGTACTGAGTATGTCAGGCATCAGAAATAAATAGCAGAGACATATCATAGTCTGAAACAGAAATAACTAGACACCAGTAAATGACTCTAATGGTTCTACCACACATGCCTAAATGTTATGCACTATTCAGTATACATATACATCAGCCTCTTAGGGCATCTCCCTTACTATAACAGCCTCTGTGGGCATCATACCATATACTAGTAAATGAAAGTATGCATGATGCAAATGCAATATATATATATATCATATATATATTAGTGTTGCGGATCGTGCAACCCGTCCCAATATACGTTAGTAGTGCAGATCGTGCAACCCGTCTCAATAAGCCATACAGGCATCACATCATCACATCATATTGGCCTCTTAGGGCTCTTTTATGATAGTCTGTACCAATTGCAGGTGGTGTGTGTATATAACACCTTTCCCTTTTCCCAATTACCATACACACACACACACACACACATATATATATATATATATATATATATATATATATATATATATATATATATATATATATAATGTGCATAGCACAAGTGGTCCAGGGTAATATATGAATGTAATGCAAATGAGAATGCATGAATAATAATAACACATCCTGGCCCAATATCCTTGAATCTTTGGCTAACACTGTGAATATCAATCTCTTTTCCGTATGCCTCAATAAGGACTTAGAAATATTTATATATAGGCTTTTAACACAAGAGTCAATAACATGATCATTCTCAACTAGTAAGAGTAGAGTAATTTATGTAGCAACATGATGGTTACGTTTCGCACATAGAATTATGCCAAAAGAATGAAAGAGCATTGCATACCTTGTTGTCGAAATTATCTATGTTTCGCGGGTCCTTGTAAGCTCTATGATTGATTATCTACATCATACAAATGTTTTAAATTATAATTGAATCAATATACTAGAAACAGATTCATTGAGACATTCTAGCAAACATCTTGTACGCGTAGAACCTATACTCCTCCTATATCGAAACCTATGTATGAAGCGAAACATCCATCCCTCTTAACCCTTCTTTTTTTAACTGCTACAATCTTTAAAACATTAAAACAATTTCACATGCAATCCCAGTACCTTACAATTACGGCAGTCCCGACAACACCCAACCCAAACATAGCATTTTTGATAATCATCTTTAGAACTAGTAGCGAGAATCAAGTTCAGAACTTGTACAAACTTTAAGAACATGGAAGATTACCTCTGTTAGATGCAGTGATGCGTGTCGTCGGAAAATCTGTCACCCCAAACAGCTTCCGATACACAGAAATAGAACCCCCAAAAATTGACTTGAGCTAGGGCTTCTTTAACTCAAGGTATGAGCTTGATTTCTGAGCGTCCAAGCTTGTTTTAAATGTTTAATTTCACTGGACCCAGGCCCAGAACGTCAAGTCTGCTTCCCCCTTTATGGTGAGCAGAAGCTTGCGAAAGCTCCCCAACTTCGATCGAGAATTTCCAGAGAACCCACCAACCGAGCTTACTCCTTCTGCTAGAATAGATATGATGGAGGAATTTGTAGAGATAAAGAATTGCTTAGTAATGGAGAAAAGATGAATCATCTGGAGATTTTATGGAACCCAGAAGCTGCAGCGCTTGATTTTCTTTGGACTGAGTCACCCCAACCGGATGTTTATAAGGCAACACGTAATGTCCCCCTATACAATGTCCCCACTTATAATTAATTAATCCCACAATTAATTAATTATACACACAATTAAATTCCCGACCTCATTTTACTTAAATCCCGACGACTTATAAAATTCTCTTATACCTAATGTCATAATTCTTGTAATATAATACTAATCCATAATCTCTTCGGGATACACACTTATTATTAATCCCCGTCGCCATACTTATTAAATCCAAAACTATTTCGGGATCGTGTCCTTTTACATACTAATTTCCTTATTAGCATACGTGAGTGCAACATAAACTTCTCGAAGTCCGAACTACTTGCCCATATTTATGCATTCAACCGTTACCTGAAAGTACCGGGTGTTACATTATTTTTAATAGTCATCTTATTCAGCTGACGGTGATCAATACACATCCTTAATGAACCATCTTTCTTACGAACAAATAACACTGGTGCACCCCATGGAGAGGTATTGGGCCTGATAAAGCCCATTTCCAGAAGATCCTTCAACTGATCTTTTAGTTATTTTAACTCGACAGGAGCCATTCGATACGGAGGAATAGATATAGGCTGGGTATCTGGGAGTACGTCAATAGTGAACTCAATTTCCCTTTCGGGAAGAACGCCAGGAAGTTCATCAAGGAATAAGTTAGGAAATTCACTAACGACATGAACTGACTGAAGAGTCAGAGGCTTTGCCTCCGCGTCCTGAACTCGCACGAGGTTGTAAATATATCCTTTTGAGATTATATATATATATATATATATATATCACAATTCCTATACACCCGCCTAACAACTACAGGTTCACCTACGAGCGTAGACATTTCAAAAGACGTATGTAACATTTCAGTCTTTTTTCCACACTTGCCAAAAACAAAGGGGGTAATGCAAGACAAGGTGGAACCCGGATCTATCAAAGCATATACGTCAAAAAAGGAGATGTATAATATACCTATAACCACATCTGGAGACGACTCAAGGTCCTGTCGACCTGACAAAACATAGATGTCATTCTGGGGACCGCTCGAAGTAGATACTTCTCCTCTGCCTCTGCCACCCGATGTCTGCGTACCTAGTCCAGAAGGATGTACTGATAATGAAGAAACGACTACAGATCCTGTCGGCTGGGCCATACCGTCTCTACCTCTCATCGAGCAATCCCTAGCAAAGTGCCTCGGGCAACCACAAGAATAACACATATCTGACTCGACGGTATTGCCCTATATGGGCCCTGCCATACTGAGCACATCGGGGTAAAGGTGGCATGAACTAGCTTGAATCTCCTCCATACTGCGGGCCTGGTGCCTGTGACCTCTGACCTTGACCAGAATAAGTGGTTGGATCATGACGCTAACCCATAAACTATGATGGTGCATTACTCATCGGATAAGATAGTCGTCTAGGAAATTGAGGCCTAAATTCGCCGCAAAACCCCCAGTATAACCTGCAGACCTGACCCTCTTATGCTGGCCCCTATCTCTCGATCAACCCACCGCTTTCTCTTACGATCTTCCAAATTATGTGCATAGGCCTGGATGTAGGAAATATCCATATTCGGATTTAGCGAAGTTGTCGTGCACTCATTCACCAAGTGTGGCCCCAAACCATTAATAAAATAATGTACTCGATCGCTCATATTAACAACAATCATGGGATCATACCTGGATAAGGAGTTCAACTGCAGGCTATATTCCCAGACACTCATATTAACTTGCTCCAAGTGTAAGAACCTATCTCGCCTGGCTCGTCGCAGCTCGACCGGTAGATACTGTTGTAAAAATGTTTTTGAGAACTCCCTCCAGCCTAAAGGTGGGGCTTGAGGTCCCTGAGTCTGCTCCCAAGTCTCAAACTATGTTGTGACCACATCCCGTAGTCTATAGGAAGCTAACTCTACCATCTTAGCATATGTCACATGCATAACTCGTAAGATCTGCTGCATTCTATCCAAAATGTTATGTGGGTCTCATTGGGATCTGTCCCTATAAATACTAGAGGGTCCGAGATATAGCCTTAGCGGGTGGTTCTAGACTGGAACCCTCTCCCGCCTCCTCGTCTACCCGTCGCAGGGCTTCTTATTGTCGAATAGTAGTAGGCATAACTGAGAACATAATCAAGATGGGGATTATGAGTGAACACTTTAAATTTAGCGCTATCGCACGATCTAGATTAGGAAGAAAAGTAATCATCCTAAGTATCTTGTAGCCACCTACTTATAAGTGTGGTACACAACACACCCATAAATAAGACTCTACTACATACGGCTTGCAGACTCTCTAGGACAGACCTTTTCTGATACTAAGTTTGTCACACCCCAATCTTGGGGGTGTATGACCGACACCCAACGCTCGAAGGCCTGAGCGTATCACTGGAGTATCCAAATACCTGTAGTGTGAAACTTGGGCTGACAATGCCTCCAAATATTCATATAAGACAAGACTAGATGATAACCTGCATGAAGAAGAGTACCAACAAGATATATATATATATATATATATATATATATATATATATACAGATAGTCAAGGCCACTCGATAAGTATACTAATAACAAAAAGGGCCAACAAGGCCACGATATACATGCATCCACTACACACAAGTCTGCAAGCCTCTAAGAGTGACATATACATAACAACAGGTCGGGACAGGGACCTACCATACCCAAAATGCTAGTAACATATATGAAAGTACCTAACGACTCATGTGCAGCAAATCCGAGAGAGGGGAGTGCAACAACCACAGCTGAACCGATAACCTACTGAGGAGGAGCGCCGCTCTGTCTATCTGTATCTGTGAGCATGAATGCAATGCCCCAGAAAGGACATCAGTACGAAAGATGTACTAAATATGTAGGGCATAATCAACAGTAAATGAAGCAATAATAAATTAAAGAAATTAGATATACCACCTGTAACCTCATAAATGTCTCACTAGACTCCTCTGTGGGTATATATAAGTATTCAATCGCGTATATAACGCCATGGGCCTCTGTGGGAAGTATTCTGTATATAATAGATCGCGTATGTAATGCCGTAGACCTCTGTGGGCAATATCATTAGTATTATATCTGTATAGCCGCGTATATAATGCCATAGGCCTCTGTGGGCAACATAAGTACCATATATATGTATGTAAGGGCCATACTCAGTCTATGAATGACTCAACAACTCGTCGGAGTGACGTAAGTTCATTACACCCCCCGACTATCATTATGAGGGCATCAATACTCTTTTACATTGTTATGATTTATAAGAAAGCAGACTCCTTATTTGATCAACTCTTCAATCACGAAATGAAGTACAACTGTTGTACATGTGAAAAAGAAAGAACATTAGATCAAAATATAATCTCAACAAAAATGGATTTATATCCAGAGCATTCTTAATCAACTAGGATTAGAGTCTTTACGAAAATATGTTTATAGCGATTGTTATCGAGAGAGTCATGCCACAAATGAGAAGAAGGAAAGCCCTACATACCTTATCGAGAAAGCTAGTTATGTCCCGAAAAGCCTCGTACGCGTTATGGATGATTATATACATCATATAGAGGATTTGTGTCAATATGAAGCCCATATCATATCAAGGTTTTCATTTAGGTAAATCATTTAACAACTTTCGCACAATACTCCGTACGAGTATTTCTAGGTCAAATTCGATATATTCCGATTCAACAATCTTTATCCTTGCTCCTACTCCTTCCTATCAAGATATTCATAATCATACAATTACATTCAATAGCTCAAATCAATAAGAACAACCCGTACAACTTAATTCACCCTCAAATCCCATAGTCACTAAGTTAATCAAGAATTCTCTTCGGAATTCAATTTAATTCGTACGCCAATTTAGGATCTAGGGAAGATGAATCTTACCTTGAATACTCTAAGAAGCCTCCCTGATCCGAAGCTATTCCAACACAAAGTCGTCCCCAAAGTTGATACAACTCGAAGGAAGTGAAATTAACGATAGCCCAATGATTCTTTACGTTGATCTTGCTTGATTTGACTCCAAATTGATAGAACCCTTAGAGAGAGTTTTAGGAGTGACTTGGAACTGATTTTAGGTGAAAATGATGGCTCCAAGCCGAGGAGCCCAATTTAAACGCGCAATAATATTGGCACCGCCCAAAAGGACGGTTCATTTTGATTGTCCGTCAATCTGGACCGTCAAATCCAGATTTGTGGCCTGACATTCTGCTGGCCATTTGACATTGGACCAGTCCATTTTGACGGTCCGTACAATTTTGTACGGTTCGTCAATGTGGACCGTCGAAATTAAATTTCGGTCGATTTCGTCGAAACGTATTTTCTTCGATTCGTTTAACTCCATACACTTCGGTACTTCCATAAACAGTTCATAACTCCCCATTATCCTTTCGTAAGGTTGCACCTCTTCTCGAAACATCGGTATTAAACAACTCGACGAAACGTAAAACTTACAAGGCGTAACAAGTGAATAATTTCTTAAGAGGTGTACATTAGCTAAAATAACCATTTATTATGGAATGGAGGGAGTAGTAATAATAATTGAATGCAGCTCCTCTCCATTTCACTTCTCTCAATTTTCTCCAAGTTCTTGCTTGGATTGGATACATGTGTTATATTTTAAAATTAATGACTGAGATTTAATTAAATAAAGTAAAACTCTATTAGAATAATTAATTACTTCCATATATTTGCTCCCAAAATATTTTTACACCCACAATTTTAGTTGTACATTATATTTTTTACTAATTATTAAAAACTTTTCTTACTTCCCTTGATTGAATTTTGTCGTGCATCGTTTTTTCTCCTTTTTTGCTACTTCCTTACTTGCCTTGGGTAAAGTCTTCTTTTAATCTTTGACCATCATGTCAATTATTTTACAATTTTATCCGAACAGGTGAAGTATTTCATCTCTATTAAAATTACTTTTCGCCTAATTTGGATGCTTTGGAAAGAAATTTCAATGTTCAAAGAGAAGTAGATAAATTTAAATACTCCTTAAAAAATTACTAGAAATTTGGCAGTCGCGCATGTATGACATATAATGTAGCAACATATACTTGAATATTTGAACAATGTAAATGGTACTATAATAAAAAATAAATTTAGTAATAATTGTGGGATTGTCATATATTTTGGGAACAAATATATAAAATATTTATTAACCTAATCATTGTTAAGGCTTAGCTTTAA
This sequence comes from Anisodus acutangulus, assembly GCA_029783415.1. Classification (NCBI taxonomy): domain Eukaryota; kingdom Viridiplantae; phylum Streptophyta; class Magnoliopsida; order Solanales; family Solanaceae; genus Anisodus; species Anisodus acutangulus. The sequence continues at coordinate 26,325,555 of CM056491.1, forward strand.
TTTACTAAATCTCAACTATTAATTTAAAACTGTGATATGTGTCTCTCATCTAAAAAAAAACTTAAGAAAATGGAGAGAAGAGAAATGAAGAGAAGTCTTATCCGTAATAATTGAAGTTCCACGTGCCAACTTCACCCCTAATGCAAGGGCAGAAATGTACATTCCTAAACGCACCCCACGCTATAAATTTGGAAAACCATGTTCCAAAACCACATGAAGCACATCCCAAAGCCTCTAGTTTTATTCAGCACTTACTATTAACGTGTACTACTGTAACATACTCCATTTATTATATAATTATGATAGATATATAATCTTATTATATTAAAATTTCACATTATACACTATATATATTTGTATCAATGAGAAAGATTTCAAGGGAGATTAATACAATCTCATATGATATAAAGAGTAAAAAACTAAATCCTCTATTTTTTCTACCCGCATCCCCCTCCCTTCTCGGTTTATTCAATCTAACGGAGGCTGCCTCTCAATTCCAGCAAACAACAATATTGTTTGCTCAATTCTCAAAGAGCCTGTAATTTGTCTTCTTCAGCAAACAACAATTTTGTTTGCTCAATTCCCGAAAAGTACCAACTTTTCTTTTTTCATACTTCACCTAATTCTGCCTCTGTTTTTCTTTTTCTCTTACCCAAAAAAAATCATAAGCATAAGTGTGTCTTCTTTTGTCTCATCTTGTAGGAAGTACATCACTCCTATGCCTCTGTTCTCCTTTTCCTTTACCCGAAGAAAAATCAGACGCACAACACTTTTTATCATTTTTTTCCTTGCTTAAAAAAAAAAATATTTTCATGGCAGCGTCGACTCAGCACTGCCCAGCACTTAGGGACATGCAGTCAACAGCTGCAGCCCAACCTCTGGTACCCTAACAACCCAAGTTCTGGAAACCAATTTATGAAAGCTTAGAAATACTTCCAATAGACCTAACTGAAGAACCAACTAAAGAAGAAGTTATGTCTAGCATACACATTGAATGTAAAAATATGTATATGTATTACCAATAGCAAAGTGCTAATAATCAACTGGTTTATGTACCGTCTTCTTCTACTTCAATGCAACCTTATAAAAATATAATATATATATATATATATATATATATATATATATATATATATATATATATATATATATATATATCAACCGACTTCTGTACCATCTTCTTCTATACCAGTCCACCCCACGCCAGTCAATGGGCTATAGTAATCCGATCATATTTCCTGGAGCCCAGCAGTCCGATCCAAGCCTCTCCTAATCCAATTTGAGCCCGACTCTCATCACATTAACCCATCGGCAGTACGATAATGCATGATATATGGATACGGGCGCTACCTCTCATCTCACCAACAATTCTGGTAATCTTCCTCAACTGCGAAGTTTAAATACTCCACAATCTATTATGATTGGAAGCGGCCATCACATTCCAATTCAAGGGTTTGGCCACACAGTAACCCCACCACCGCATCCCCATTTCTCCATGAATAACGTCTTAAATGCTCATAACATTATCAAAAATCTAATCTCTGTTAGAAAATTTGCCACCGATAATTCTATATCAATTAATTTTGATCAGTTTGGATTTTCAGTAACGGACCTCCGTACTGGAAAACTCCTTACGAGTGCAATAGTGAGGGTGATCTTTATCATTTCCTATCCACGTCCGCTGCTAGTGTCAACCCTCCCACATCTCTAACGGCCCATGTCAATCATCCCACCGGTTTAGATATAATTTCTCCGTCAACCTGACACAATAGACTTGGACACCCAGGATCTTCTGTTTTTAATTTTTTTAGAAATAATAATTTAATTCGTTGTCATAATAGACCATTTGCCCAACGGTGTCTTTCCTGTCCTATAGGCAAACATGTTCGCCTTCCGTTTCAGTCTTCTTCAAGTGTCACGTACTCTCCCTTTGACATTGTTCATGCAAATTTATGAACATCTCCCATTACTAGCTCACTGGGTCATAAAATTTATCTCGTCCTATTAGATGAGTTTTTGCACTTTGTCTAGGTCTTTCCGCTTAAATTCAAGTCTGAAATGTTTGCCAAGTTTCTTGCATTCCGTGTCTATGTCAAAACACAATTTGAAAAACACATAAAATTGCTTTAATGTGACAATGGTCGTGAGTTCAATAATTCCGCGTTTCACAATTTTTGCTCTACTAATGGCATAGTTTTCCGGTTCTCGTTTCCCCACACCTCCTCCCAAAATGGCAAGGCCGAACGAATCATTCGCACTATCAATAACATGGTTCGTGCGATCCTATTTCATGCCTCCCCTCTCCGTTTTGGGTCTATGCTGTGAAAATGGTGGAATATATTATAAATATTTTTCCCACACAGACTCTCCAAAATAGAACACCTACCGAAATTATATTTCGTAGGATCCCGACTTATGACCACGTACGAATTTTAGGCTGCCTGTGCTACCCGAATCTTGTCTCCACAGCCCCGCATAAACGGTCACCCCCACCATTCCATGTGTGTTCTTAGATTTTTCGTCCAATCATAGGGGATATCTATGCTATGACGTGTCTTCCCGCAAAATCATTGTGTCTCTTCATGTCACGTTTAATGAAGAAATCTTCCCTTTTGCAAATATCCGAAAGTTTCAAAATACAAATTATATATTTTTAGACAAGTCCACCGTCTCGCCCATCTTCATCAACTTACTCCACTATTCCGTCCTGGTCGAAACACACTACTCCGGCACTGCCGGTTTTTGCAGCAACCACCCATGCCCCAGTATGTCTCCCATCACCGATGGCAATACAATCATCCACTGTATCCCCTATTTCGGTAGCCACTGACACCCATTGTTCCGTTCGACTCACTGCCATAGTACGTCAGTCGCCACCACTGACACCCGTCATTGCCATATCTAACAGTGACTCCGACCGAATTCCCTCGCCACCAGTTCCAACCTCATCCACAGGAAATTGACCTACTGCCTCTATGTCACATCCGATCGCCATCCAGAACACCCACCGGAATAACCCACCGACGACCATCGTGTCACCACCACCAGCCGCAGTCGATCCTCCCTCCCAAACCAACCCCGACACCCAACCCGTCATCAGAACTCCAACCCATAACAATCTCAGTACTCAGACTACCACTACCACTACCACACCAAATCACCACCACTCAAGTCCTAACCCACCACCGAAAACCTACCCGACGTCGTCTATCTCACACCACCCTGTTATTCCCAGATCTTCGAGCCCACCAAACCCTTCCGTCGACCAAACCCAATACAGTGACCCACAACTACCACCACAATAAAATACCCATCCATGTTCTGTCGATAAAACCCAATACAGTGACCCGCACCCACCAACTCAACAAAACACCCATCCACCCACTGCCCCCTCGCACCTAATGGAAACCCGTGCCCAACACGGAATTTTCAAACCCAAATTCTAGTTTAACTTGTCCACACAAACCATATCCCCAATTACCAAAAACCCATAATTTGCCAAACTAGGCGCTAGTTGGAATGTGGCAATGTGTGAGGAATTTAATGCTTTAACAAAATAAAACACTTTGAATTTGGTTCCTAGTCTGGATGGGGTGAATGTGATCCGATACATGTGGCTTTTTCATTACAAATACAAAGACAATGGTGATCTAGAGAGGTATAAGGCGAGACTTGTGGCTAATGCCACTAATCAACATGAGGGTATTGATTGTAGTGAGAAATTCAGTCCGATTGTAAAACCGGCTACTATTTGCACAGTTTTGAGTATTGTTATGGGTAAGCAGTGACCGATTCATCAGCTTGATGTGAAGAACGCATTTCTACATGGGGATTTAAAAGAAACTATTTACATGCACCATCCATCTGGTTTTGTTCATCTAGTAGCCCCTCAGTATGTATGTCGTCTCTATAAGTCACTTTTTGGTTTGAAACAGGCCCCTAGAGTGTGGTATGATCGCTTTGCACAATACATTATGCGGATTGGGGTTTCGTGCAACAAGTGTAATAGTTCCCTATTTATTTTTCATAGAGGTAGTAACATTGCTTATTTGTTGTTACATGTGGATGACATTTTTCTTACTGCCTCTTCTAATGTGTTGAAAATGAGATCATTGCACTGCTTAAAATCGAATTTGTTATGATTGACTTGGGGAAGTTGAGTTATTTTTTTGGGATCTTAGTGACTAGAAGTCAGCGTAAGTATGCAGAGGAGATTGTGTATCTGACTAAGATAGCAAATCGCAAAATCATGTCCACTCCGGTTGAATCTAAATCGAAGCTTAGTGTAGTTGAGGGTGATCCAGTGGCAGATTCCACTCTTTATTGGAATCTAGCAGGTGCACTTCAGTACCTTACTTTCATCAGGCCTGATATTTCTTATGTTGTTCAGCAAGTATGCTTATTTATGCATGCCCCCAGGGAGCCTCATTTTACTACTCTTAAACGTATCATTCGATATGTTAAGGGCTGTATAATTATGGTAGATATAAGATCTTTATTGTATTAGAATTTCACATTGTACACTATATATATTTGTATTAATGAGAAAGACTCCCAAGGAAGATTAATACAGTATCACACTTACCTATATATAACGATAGGTAATCAAGGGAAATTCAACCAACATAGTAGTCAAGTAATAGCACTAGTGTTCTTCAGCAAATTAATTACCTTAAAAAACTTAGCCAAGAGTTTAAAGAATTAAGATTGCAAAAATGAGTTCACCAAGCAGGGCATGCATTGCAGCAACTAGTGGAATTACACCATGAGAGACGTACATCAGAACGCCAAGAACAATCTAAGGTCATATTCAAAGGCCATGAAGCTCTCCTCTCAATCTTCTTCTTTGGTTTCTGCAAACAGTGAAGTGAAGGAGAAAGCAAAGCAGTCTGAAGAGTATCTTAGGAAAGTTATGTACTTGATTTGTTGGGGTCCCAATTGAGTTCCAACAATTAATTTTGTTGTTATTTTTGTGTACACATATATATTGCTTGAGAATTTAGGACATGAGAGGCCAAGCGGATGAATGCCTAAATGAGTAATTGTTAGAGCATTCATGAGGCTCAAGCTCAATTGCCTTGTCAAAATTAATAGAAGAACTTTGCTTCTAGTTCATATTTCTTGATTCAGTTCTTAGATAAATATATGTGAAACTTGTGGTTTAGACGGATAGAAAGAGGGTATACACGGTAAAACCGTGCATACTAAGTGGCCGAAAATAGTTTGGTTACTTACCATTTATTTTATAGAATTCTTGTACAAGTGTAATTATGGTATTAATATTATATTAGGAATATGTATTAGTCTTTTATTAGGAAAAGGTAGATTTATCCTCCATATTTAGATATTGTATATCATGTATATATACCTCTTCAATTAATGAAAAAAATCAAGCTATTATTCTCTTTCATGGTGGGCGAAATTATTCAAAGTTCACACACGCTCGCATCAAGTCCTTCATCACGTCATCCTCGTGGATACAGGCAAGGAGAAGGTGCCTACCGCAGAGGATGGCCTTACATTATGGACGACTCTTGATGCTACAGTACTCCAGTGGATATATTCCACTATCTCTACGGACCTTTTACAGACGATTATTGAACCCGATGCCACGACGATGCAAACTTAGAATAGGGTGCGTGATATATTCCAAGATAATAAAAATTCACGTGCCGTCACTCTTGAGCATGAATTTTCCCATGTCAATATGGAGGATTTTCCAAATATCTCAGCCTATTGTAAACGGCTGAAGGAATTGGCGGATCAACTCAAGAACGTTGGTGCGCTCGTCACCAATGATCGTCTTATTCTTCAGATGGTTGCACGTCTATCTGAGGCTTATAATGGCGTTGGGACACTTCTACGTCAAAGTAATCCTCTTCCACCGTTCTACCAGGCCCGTTCCATGCTCACATTAGAAGAGGTTGGCTTGGCTAAAAAGGCGGCTATCGGAGCAAATTCTGTCATAATGATGGCCACGTAAGATGTCCCTCACTCGTTCTCAGATATTTCTAGACAAAACCATAACAACGGTGGCGGAAAAAAGGGTCAAAATCAGAAAAATGGTGTCAAGAACCGTGAAGGCGCCGCGGCAATGGCGATGGTCGGATCAACGACAGCAGTGGTAGACATCATGGCAGTGGGCCGACTAGGCCGCAATATCACTGGCCGCAGCCTTAGGCCAACTGGCCGTGGGGCTGGGCCAGTGGCCCAACATGCCCTACCCGTCGGCTTTTCCAACAAATTGGGCCCAGTTCCAGAATTATCAATGGCCCAATTTCCAGCATTCTTAGGCCAAACAGCTTGCTGGGCCGTGGCAGCAGGCTGGCCTGCTTGGGCCTCGGCCTCAACAGGCCTTCACTACTATGGGCCCAGCAGCCATCTCGATACTCATGGATATCGAGGTCGCGATGCATATACTTGGATTAAATCCCCCGGACACAAATTGGTATATGGACACCGGTGCCACTTCTCACATGACGTCTGCACCAGGTAGTCTCTCGTCTTATTTCAATTTGAGCAACAATTATGGTATAATTGTTGGTAATGGTCATTCAATTCCAATTCGTGGTTATGGTCACAAAATCTGTCTCCCCCGCATCCACCTCTAGTCTTAAAAAATGTTCTGCATGCCCTTCACTTAATTAAAAATTTGGTGTATATCCGTAAATTTACAACTGATAATTGGATTTTTGTTGATTTTGAACCTTTTGGATTTTCTGTGAAGGATTTCAAGATGGGGATACCTCTAATGAGATGTAATAGTATGGGAGAGCTTTATCCAATCACCACCACCACCATTTCCATGAGTCAAGCCACACCTTCAACGTTTGCCACTCTTGCTCCTTCTTTGTGGCATGCACGGTTGGGTCATCCAGAGTCGTCTATTATATCTTCTCTTCAAAAAAATAATTTTATTTATTGTAAGAGTACGTGTAGTACTCCTGTTTGTCCTTCTTGTACATTAGGGAAACATGTTAGATTACCCTTTGTAGTCTCTAATTCTAGTACGTTGATGCTTTTTGACATTATTCATAGTGATTTATGGACATCTAATATTTTAAATTCTTTGGGTCACCGCTATTATGTTTTATTCTTGGATGATTATTCTAATTTTTTGTGGACTTTTCCTTTATCTAAAATGTCACAAGTTGGCATTCATCCGTACCCAATTTGAATGGGAAATTAAAAACATTCAATGTGATAATGGGAGGGAATATGATAATTGGCAGTTTTGAGATTTTTGTGACACTAATGGCATATCTTTTCAGTTTTCTTGTTATCATACGTCCTCACAAAATTGGAAGGCCGAAATAAAAATTCGTACCATTAATAATATTGTCCGAACCTTGCTATCCAATGCTTCATTACCTCCTTCTTTTTGGCATAATGCATTACCAATGGCTACCTAACTCCTTAACATTCTGCCTAACAAAGGTTTATCATATCAATCCCCACTTAGAATTCTTTACAATAAAGATCCCTCGTATTTTCATCTTAGGTGTTTGGGTGTTTATGCTATTCGCTTTTCCCGTCTACTACAATTAACAAACTTTAAGCCTGTTCTACCGCTTGTGTGTTTTTGGGTTATCCATCTAATCATCGTGGTTACAAATATTTGATTTATCCTCTAATAAAATCATAATTAGTCGCCATGTTATTTTTTATGAAACTCAATTTCTGTTTGCTAATTTGTCTAATTTCATGTCTAGTTCGTATAATTTTTTGGATGATAGGCTCTCGCCGTGTATTATCCACTATTTATCTGAGCTGTCCCATGACCCAAATCCGCCAGTAGGCCCAATGCCTGCTGGCTCAAATATTCACGCTCCAGTCCCTGAATATCGGCCAGCAGGCCCACTGCCTGCTGACTCAATTTCTCACACTGACCCAAATAATATCCTCCCGAGTCCACTGTTTCGGCCAACAGGCCCACTGCTTGCTGGCCCAGCTTTACCGTCATTGCCTCATGCCACTGGTTCAACATGCCCATTACCTGTTGGCCCAGTTTTACCCGACCTGAAACCTACCTAAAATATATCATCTTCTATTTCGAGTCAATGGCCTGTTACTCGTAGCCAATGTGGTATTTTTAAACCTATATGACATTTTAATCTAAATTCTAATGTCACCAAATCAGCCTTACCACGTTATCCAGTGTCTGCCATTCATGACCTGAATTGGAAAATGTCTATGGATGACGAATATAATGCTCTTATTGAAAATAAGGCGTGGGAGTTGGTGCCCCATCCGTCTGGTGTCAATATTATTCGTTCTATGTAGATTTTTATTCATAAAAAAAATTCTGACGGTTCTTTTGAGAGGCATAAGACCCATCTTGTAGGTTATGGTAAAACTCAACATGTTGGCGTTGACTGTGGAGATACGTTTAGTCCGATGGTCAAACTAGATACTATTCACACTGTTCTCAGTCTGGCTCTCTCGAAAACATGGTTCATTCATCAGTTGGATGTGAAAAATGATTTCTTACGCGGTGATCTTAAGGAGATAGTTTACATGCATCAACCCTTGGGTTTTAAGGACCCCAATTATCCTCACCATGTCTATTTGCTGAAAAAGTCCTTGTATGGGCTTAAGCAGGCCCCACGAGCTTGGTATAAGAGGTTTGCAGATTATGTGTCTATTATTGGGTTTTCTCACAGCATGTCTGATCATTCTCTGTTCATCTATCGTGGTGGTACTTCTCTTGCATACATTCTGTTATATGTGGATGATATAATTTTGACTGCCTCCTCTGATAATTTGCGCAAGTCTATCATGTCCCTTCTCAGTTCAAAATTTTCTATGAAAGACTTGGGTCCCTTGAGTTATTTTTTTGGTATAGTTGTCACTCGTCATGCAGGTGATCTATTTTAATCGCAGAAAAAAATATGCGGCTGAAATTATTGAGAGAGCTGACATGTCGTCTTGTAAGTCATCTTCTACTCCGGTTGATACCAAACCGAAGCTGAGTGCTACTTCTAGTAGACGATATGAGGACCCCACCCACTATCGTAGTCTTGCAGGGGCTTTCATTATCTTTCTTTAATGAGACCTGATATTACTTATGCAGTGCAGCAAATGTGTTTATTTATGCATCATCAGCGGATTGAGCACATGCATGCGCTCAAACGCATTATACGATACATACAAGGTACACTTGATTATGGATTATATTTATATCCATCCTCCGTCTCTACTCTCGTGTCATATACAGATGTTGATTGGGGTGGATGTCCAGATACCAGATGTTTGACATCTGGCTATTGTATGTTTCTTGGTGATAACGTGGTCTCTTGGTCGACAAAATGTCAGGCTACTTTATCGCGATCCAGTGCGGAGGCTGAGTATCGAGGAGTAGCCAATGTGGTGTCTGAGTCATGCTGGTTGCGTAATCTTTTATTAGAGCTTCGCTTTCTTATTCAGAAAGTTACATTGGTGTACTGTGATAATGTTAGTGCAGTCTATCTCTCTAGGAATCCGGTCCAACATCAGCGCATTAAACATATCGAGATAGATATTCACTTTGTTCCCCAAAAGGTAGCTCGTGGACAAATACGTGTCTTGCATGTCCCTTCAAGGTACCAAATTGCTGACATCTTTACTAAGGGTCTTCTCTTGTTTCTATTTGAAGATTTTAGGGACAGTCTCAGCGTACGACAACCGCCCGCTATGACTGTGGTGTTGTGATAGAAAGAGGGTATACACGATAAAATCGTGTATACCAAGTGGCTGGAAATAGTTTGGTTACTTACCATATATTTAGTAGAATTCTTGTACAAGTGAAATTATGGTATTAATATTATATTAGAAATATGTATTAGTCTTGTATTAGGAAAATGTAGATTTATTCTCCATATTAGATATTGTATATCATGTATATATACATCTTCAATTAATGAAAATAATCAATGAATTATTTTCTTTCATGGACTTTTTCAATCAGTTTACCATGGTTAACTTCGTTTCATATATTTAAATTTTCAATTTTTGTAGGGGATGTTATAGGGAAATGTATAAACGTAGTATTAAGGGCTTGATTCCAATGTTTTGCACGTAGGCCGTAGCCCCTTAGTATAAGTTTTCTCTCAATATAAAATTTGTTATGTTATTCCGAAAAATAATGTAGGCATTATATTTATTCATCAAAGCATTTTAAACAATGTCGGTAACCCAACTCAAAAAAATTAACGGAATTTCAATTGTTCTGCTCTTGATATTCATTTTCTATGGTCAATAATGTTTGGAATTTGACATGTGATTTGCCCAAAAATTATCAAACCAGCATGGGACGTTAAGTGTGTTTAGAGAATTATTAAATGAGCGATTGGACGTTATATATGTGTTAACACTCAAAAGTAATTTAAGTGTTTAGCCGAATTCAGTGACAGTCGAATTGTTCCAGAGCCGAATTTACTTCTAGCCCTCGACTACAAGAACTTCATCGGCTACTAAGGCACGGCTAGTTAGAGGTACAAATGGGACCCACTTAGATGCAGACACCTCAACGACCAAGTCAAAAGGGTTTCCAGACCACTAGAAATGGCAATGGACAACAACAGCTAAAAGAAAGGGCCATTATCCGAGCAAGAGGAGTAGAGGGCTAGAAAATCGGCACCACCTCTCCCATAGTCGGCCATTGAACTTAGTGGGTTACTTGATGGCTGACATGGGGGGGGGATCACGTTGTACAATTTTTTTCCTTTTTTGTACTATAAATAGGATCATTCTTTGTATATAGAGGCACAACCAATCAATCAAGCAACTCAATTTTTATCTATCTTTATCCTTTACTTTATTTTTCCTTTACTTTACTTTAATCAGCTGCATTCATGTTTCTTACCTCTTAGTTTACTCATACCACCGTCCTAACGCTTTCTGGAGAGTTAGGAAACCCATTGCTGGAAATCAGAGTTCCGTTTTCAGCCCAAATCGCTTAAGTTAAGGAATCAATTTGTCTCATGATACGGTCAGCCGATAAAATGGCAGAGACCATAATTCGGGGCGAGAACAAATTTGGCACGCCCAGTGGGACCACAGGTGAATTAATAGCAAAGTTTGATTCTCCAAGTCATGATCATTCTTGGCATATGCGCCTAAGGTCCGGTAAGAAAATGAACTCCGAGTCCAGTCCACATCCTAAACAAAATCCTCCCAGAAGGAACAATGAACCAGCATCCTCTTCGGGTATGCCTACATCGGTTGATACCCCTCCATTTCCTCCACCAACCCAAGTTGTGGAAGAATCTAGCCAATCTGAAGGTCGAACCATAATGACCACGTCTTTTATTAGATAATAAATCGACTTGGGCATCCACGATATTATGTACCAAGTTTTTAAACAATTGACTGACATTGTGAAGTCGATGGTGCATAATGAGGTTCAACAAGCGAGGGAGATGGAAACCAATCAAATGCACCCATGAGAATGTTCGGCTAGTTCTGCCATCCTTCTGACTAGCGGTGCTGTTCAGAATGAGACTGTGACTCCCGGTGTTGTTCCTCAGCTGCATGTGCATCAGCTAGTGCCTACTCAGGTGCAGCCGGTAGCGTACCTAGGAACACAAGCCCAATCACCTGACAACCAACACACTGCATGGTCGCTGCAGAACCTTGGGGAGCAAAATGTGCCACTTGACCAAGCGAGTCTGCAATATGGGCAGATCAACATGGCTCGGAGACTAGTTCAGGCTCCATGACACTTTGGATTGCCACCCGTTATGTGGTACGTTTATATGAATGACTTTACGATGCAGGCGAACAATGTTGGCCAGTCAAATTAGCAGCCGATGGCCCATAGCTATGACTTAGCTCGGCTATCTAGTGATGATGTTTACAGTGGAATACCATTCCAGTAGTCATTGCCAGTACCCAGTCCATACATTCCAGGAAGCGTAAATTTTCTAAGAACAGCCGATGTCTGATGAGAGCAGTCATGGAATACTGTTCGACCTTATCCCCAGGCTCCGTTAACCGTTTCAGGAGTTCAGTTTGTAGGCTTTGGTGTCCATACCCAACAACAGCAATGGGGAATTACCCTACCTATTGGTAATGATCAGCAGACCACCTACAACCTTCAAAACCCTGTCCAACAAAGTGCATAATGGAGGCCACCAGTGCAGAACACTTACTAGTCGAATCCAGTCGAGAATCGACAGGGGACGTCACAACTGATAAATCCAAAAATTATTGCTAATACCATGCGAGGTACTTCGGCATCCAACTGAAATCTTTGGACAAACCTGTTTATAAGAAGCCTTACCCTGATTGGGTAGATTGGATAGCACCTTTGTCGAGGGGCTTCAAAACACCAGAGTTTGCCATCTTCTCTAGCGATGACGACAAATCCATTATCGAGCACATCGGTAGATTTACTGCCCAATGCGACGAGGCTTTCCAGAATGAGTATCACAAGTTGCAGCTATTCCCTCTCTCTCTAACAGGAACAACCTTCACATGGTACTCCTCTTTGGCTCCTGATTCCGTACAGAGCTGTGCTGACATGGAGGGTTGCTTATATGATATGCTCTATTAGCCCCAACCTTAGGTTACCATGACTGATCTAACGAATCTCAAGCAGCAGGTCGATGAATCGACTGCCGATTTTATCGAGAGATTCAGAAAGAAGGTTGGGAAATGCACGATACACTTCCCCTAGTCTGAGTGCGTCCATATGATAATCAATAACATGCACCCTCAGTTAAAAGAGAGGTTGGTGGGACAATCCTGCTCTGACCTGAGCCAGTTAGCCAAAAAGGCTAGCTAAATAGAGCATTATATCCAGGAGGAGGAGCGGAGAAGAGCCAGCCGAAATCGAGGCTCCCACTTGGTATCCATCATTGAAGCGGATGAGTCCGACTCAGAGTAAACCCACTGCGCAGGAGACGCAATGGTGGCCGAGATTGTTAGGGGTAAGGCTTACTCTTACCCAGCCTTGAAAGCCGTAAAAGGCAAGAAGACGAGTCCATCCGATGACAGGGTCGGTTACTGGTTTGACATTACAAACGGAGATCAGATCTTTGACCTCTGCTCAAAGATAAGCAGATTCAGTTGCTTGATGGTTATAGGATTCCGCTTGTCGAGGAACTTAAAGTTAAGAAGTACTGCAAGTGGCATAATTTATACAACCACTCTACTTCTAATTATGTGGTCTTCAGAAAGGCGATCCAAAAGGGCATCAAAGAGGGGAGGTTCAAGCTAGCCGACAAAAGTATGGCTGAAATGTCCATTGATACCGACCTCTTTCCCGCAGTACCAATATCTATGGTATCTTTTGCTAATATCGATGAGTCAAGGGACACCAAAGGAAGACAACCGATGAAAAGGGTGTGGGTCCCAAAGAAACCTACCGAAGGGGAAAAGGCCACAAGGACCTCTGTGTTCAACCGGTTAGGCAACCTAAATGACATTCGCGATGACAGCCAGCCAGCTAGGAGCAGTTTTCATGGCTGTCCTAAATACTCGAGGGACGTTGAACGAGAACTTCAGGAACAAACCATGAGGTTCAGGAGGGTCCCTATCGACTCCAGGCATAGGCCTGGGGGGCAAGTACGGATGCCAACCAACCGAAAACCGAGCATGCCTCAAATAGATGAAGAACCACTCCCTAAAACCAAACAGATGGTAGTCGAGTTTAACGTAAACGAGGGTGTTTAGTCCTTAAGTATCACGGCGAGAAATGAGGACCAGAAGAGACCCCGGAGAATGATTAAACCAGCCGCCAATACAGAAGAGGGGAAATGGTCTGTCAATCAGGCTCCCGGAAAGAAAGAGGCACCATCGAGAGTCGCATCTAGGACTCAGAAAAGAAGGATACAACGTGCCAAGGCCTTGCATAAAATGCAACAGACATTGCATCTAATTTCCAACACCAAGGCAGCCGAAAATTATGAGATTCATGAGTCAGCCGTAGCCGAGTCTATCGAGCGGGCATTCGGCATAGTTGCTTCAGGGGCAATGTCGCCTAAAGGAGAGACGTCGGGTCAACCAGAGCTGGATGAACAGCCTACCGACAACCCGACGGAGGAACCCCGGCAAGAGAATGTGGCCCCGGATGGACCTTTAATCGAGGCAATCCCATAGATCGTGTAGATAATTCAGTTAGAGGATCCCTAGCCGATCCCCATTTGTCTCCAGGAAATAGAAGATATGAGCTTCTGGTCAGCCGAATTGGATGAAGGAGGGGACTCCATCCTCAATTTATGTAGCCATATCCTGGTTGATGAGATCTGGGCAGACATTGAAATGGTCAGCCTAATCCCATGTGAGTTCTGGGCCAGCCGCTCTGTGCTGGATAACCTATAAGGTGTTGTTTGCGTAGAAAATGCAGAATGGGCAACAATAAGCGATACCCCGGCTAGGGACACTTTGAGCACTGCATTTGGCACACCTATAGAAGATATGGTTAAACACCTCAAACCCCTTTACGTCAAGGCTTACATTAATGGCAAAATAATTAGTCGGGTGTTTGCCGACAATGGGGTTGTGTTGTATGTGATGTCGCTGCTTACCTTGAAGGATCTTAACAAAACAAAGGAGGATTTAATCCCAATAAACATGAAAATGGCTAGCGTTATGGGAGAAGCCTCTGAAGCATTGGGGATTTTAGTAGCAGAAATCACTGTAGGTCCTAAGACGGTTAGGTCTGCCTTCTTTGTAATAGATGACAAGCCATCATACACCATTCTGTTGGGCAGAGATTGGATTCACACCAGCCGATGCCTTTCTTCTACTATGCATCAAAAGCTCATCTTTTGGAAAGGAGACAAGATAGAAATCGTCTCAGCGGATGATAACCCATTCCGACCAGTGGTTTAGAACGTAGAGGTTGTTCTCTATTCACCCTATGTGTCTCCCATAGCCGTCATAGAGCAGTATGAGAAAGATCTTGGGAATCCTGTAATTTTACCTCGCGAGGGTTTGAAATAAAATAGTTAGCTGAACCACGGCTTACCTTAGAGGATGTAAATGGTTGAGGAAACCCAAATCATACGTGACATGTGGCATCGGCTGATCGCCTTAAGTTCTGAGGCAAGGATAGCCGAGGCATCGCACATGGGGAACCACGACAATGAACCAACGCTTGCAGCCGATGAAGTTGAGCTGCCGATGGAACTTGAATCACCCATAAGAAGGGCTATGCCTAGTTTTGAGTCTCACGATCCTTTGGATGATATCAACTTGGGAACTGAAGAAATCCCTCGGCTAACACATAGTAGTGGTTTGCTGAAGGAAGAAGACAAACAAGGCATAACATCCCTTCTACTGCAGTATAAAGACTACTTCGGATGAGATTATCATGAGATGCCTAGGCTGGCACGTACTTTGATAGAACATAGATTGCCAATCAAAAAGGGTTTCAAACCCCAAAAAATAGCCGCCCATAAGGTATCACCCTTAGCTGATGCCTCAAATCAAAGCTGAGATCGAACGATTGCTGAAAGCCGGGTTTATCAGAACGGCTAAGTATGTGGAATGGTTGGCAAATATCGTACCAGTCAAGAAGAAGAATGGCAAGGTTCGGGTATGTATTGATTACAGGAACCTAAATCTAGCCACTCTTAAAGATGAGTACGTCATGCCGATAGCCGACATGCTAGTCAACTCAGCAGCCGCTAATGGTGTATTTACCTTTATAGATGGATACTCTGGCTATAATCAGATATCGGTAGCCGATGACGACATTCACAAAACCTCCTTCAGGTGTCCAGGAGCGTTGGGTATTTACAAGTGGGTAGTTATGCCATTTGGTCTGAAGAACGCTGGTACCACTTATCAAAGGGCAATGAACACCATCTTTCATGACTTGATCGGTAAGACTATGGAGGTTTACATCGATGATATAGTTTTGAAGTCTAAGGACTTCAAGGATCATTTAGCCCATCTTGAACAAGCATTAAAAAGAATGAGGATTCATAATCTCAAAATGAATCCAGCCAAGTGCATGTTCAGAGTATCGGCTGGAAACTTTCTTGGCTTTTTGGTACACAAGAAAGGCATTGAGATAGATCATAACAAAGACAAAGAGGTAATGAGATCCGCACCACCCAAGACAAAGAAGGAGTTACAAAGCTTATTGGGAAAGATCAATTTCTTAAGGAGGTTCATATCTAACTCGACTGGCAAGATGAAGGCTTTCTCACCTTTGCTCAGACTTAAAGAGTCAGAAGAGCTAGTATGGGGTCCGGAACAGTAAGAGGCCTTTGATCAAATTAAAAAGGCCTTAGCTACTTCCCCCGTACTGGTGCCTCCCGTGCCAGGGAAGCCGTTGAAATTGTATATTTCGGCTGCAAAATTATCTATCGGTTGTTTACTAGCACATGAGGCCGATGATGGAATTGAAAGAGTGGTTTATTATCCTAGACGAATGCTCAATGATGCTGAAACTAAATATACTCATTTGGAGAAACTTTGTCTGTCTTTGTTCTATGCTTGCACAAAACTCGAATATTATATAATGCCTCACGTTATATACGTTTTGTACAAAGTTGATATTGTTCGGTACTTACTAAATAGACATGTCTTGCAAGGTCGATTAATGAAATGGGCCATCAAGCTTACCGCGTTTTCTCTCAAGTATAGGCCACTCAGGGCCGTCAAAGGTCAAGCAGTAGATAATTTCTTGGCAGAACACCCTTGTGTAGACATGGAGGATCCACGCGCCCCTACTACTGCATGTATAGATGTCGTGCCATGGGTACTAACCTTTGACGAGTCTAGAACCCAGAAAGGAGTTGGAGCCAGAGTCACGATAACAAATTCGAGAGATAAAATGTGGAGGTTCTCCTATCGGCTAGATCCTGAATTGACAAACAACCAAGTCGAATACGATGCTCTCATCATGGGACTCAAACTCCTAGATTCTATGAAGGCGAGATGCATCGAGATCCGATGAGACTCTCAGATGGTAATCAAACATTTGGCCGCGAAATATGCCTGCAAAAACCCAAATTTGCTGGCCCATCACAGGACGGCTAGCAGGTTTCTTAGTGGGTTCGCATCATCCACGTTAAGTTATGTTCCCAGAGGTATGAATGTTGAGGCTAACGACCTAGCACAAGAAGCTTCAGGTTTTAGGAAGTCTCTACTCACCCTAAAGAATGATAAATTACCAGCCGAAGTGCTACACGTTGATCAAATCGACTCATGGAGGCAGTTACTAATTGACTACCTAAAAGATCCCTCTAGTTGCAAGGACCTAAAGGTTAAAAGAAGAGCCTTGAAATACGTGCTCATTGACGATGATCTCTATAAAAGGAGCGTGAATGGAGTACTACTGAAGTGCATTGCCAAAGCAGAGGCCTTGAGAGTCATGGGAGAGGTCTATGAAGGAGTATGTGGATCACACAGAGCGGGGCCAGCGATAAAGTGGCTGATCTACCGCCACAACTATTATTGGCCTACTATCACAACTGATTACTTCTAGTATGCAAAAGGATGCGGAGAATGTCAGAAACATGGACCAATCCAGCGGGTACCAGCCGAGTTGCTGCACCCAGTCGTAAAACCTTGGCCCTTCAGAGGATGGGCTATGGACCTCATCAGCAAGATTAACCCACAATCAGCTAAAGGCCACAATTTCATTATCGTGGCTACCGATTACTTCACTAAATGGGTGGAGGCTCAGATGATGAAGAGGGTCCATCAGACATATGTCATTCAGTTTATCCAACACCAGATCATATACAGATATGGTATTCCTGAGACGATTACCACCGATCAAGGGACAATGTTCACTGGTTCTAAGGTGGCAGCCTTTACTGAGAAGTACGATATCAAGATGATCACATCTTGGCCTTATTACGCACTGGCGAACGGGCAAGCCGAGACAGCCAACACACTTATTGTGAACACAATTAGTAAGAACGTGGAGGATAAACCAGGAATGTGGCATCTCACTCTAGATGAAGCCATTTGGGCGATCAAGAATTCTAAATCTACAGCTACCAGGACGACACCTTATCGGCTAACCTATGGATAAGATGCAGTGTTGCCATTGGAAATTAATGTCAAATCCTTACGGGTGGCCAAGAACAACTCTCTAAGTTTAGAGGAATATCAACATGCCATGATAATGGAGTTAGACCAGCTAGATGAAGATCGACTAATGGCCTTAGAGAAAATCGAAGCCGGTAAACGTAAAATGGCTAAAGCATACAATAAACATGTTAAGCCTAAGAGGTTTGTCGAAGAAGACTTAGTTTGGAAAACTGTTTTGCCGACTGGGATGAAAGATCGTAAATTCGGCAAATGGTCACCAAATTCTGAAGGACCTTTCGTAGTAAGACAATGGATCGCCGGCAACGCATATCGACTAATAAACATGCATGATGAAGAAATGGACAAGAATGTAAATGACAAGTATCTAAAAAAGTAATATCCTTCGATTTGGGGTATGCATGAATAAACGACAGCCACATACCGGCTGCCTGGTCGCACAAAATAAGCTAATTCCCTCCGACGGGAGATGTATAGCTAAATGACAGCCACAGAACGGCTGGCCGGTCATAAAATACAGAGAAAGCCATTTCTTTATACACCTGTGTCGTAAGGTTGGTCGCACTGCTCAGGCGATGAAATGTAATCCCAAGTGGTCAAAGACAATGGCCCATCAAATTTGCGGGATTTATTCTAAATTTGCTCAAGAATGCTGAGAGTAATGCTGAGGTTAAAGGGTGGGATATGGATTCCAACATCCAAGTAAACCAAGCACAAAAACAGAGGCGTCGCACATACCCGAGCCCGGCGTTACAGCGGAGATCAAATTCCGACAGTGCAGTGGTATCAAAAGGTACCATGCGCCTCCATTCGGCTTCTGTGACCAACTTCACTTTATCCAACCAACCCGAATAATGAGCGACCTTAGTCGGCCAAGTACGAATGTTAGCGGGATAGCGGCCACTGGTAAACCAGTCACAAGTAGAAAGAAAACCATGGTTTATCGGGCTGAGGTACTGAAACTAGAGAGAATTGCCTTGTTCCAGCCTAACATATGGAGCCAGAACCAACTGTTCATCAATAATGATCAAGGCATCGGTTAGGTCTTTATCGGCTAGAGTGGCCCCGTATATCTTCTGAGAAGAGGAAGAAGAAGCCATGGCATCCGAGTAAGAAAAGGGCCGAGATTAGGGTTTCTTATGCAGAAGGGAAGAAATCAGAAATGACTGTAAGATCAAGTGAAAAATTCTCGGAAAGATGTCTCTTCCTAAGTAGATCTCGATGCGTGGTGGAAACTAGGGCTACCTCTTCGAATGCACTATTGGAAAACATTGGAACCGATTTGTAGTAATAAAGACACCTCGGTTGAAGAGGAACTCAATTTAGAAGTAATCATCATTGCATGCATTGGAGACGAGACAATTGAAGTGACATGCACGACTGTCAGACTGAAATGACGACTACTTTTGGATACATCAACTCAACAGCCACACTCGAGTTAATGTAGGAGACAATTGTTAACACTCAAAAGTAATTTAAGTGTTTAGCCGAATTCAGTGACAGTCTAATCGTTCCAGAGCCGAATTTACTCCTAGTCCTCGACTACAAGAACTTCATCGGCTACTAAGACATCTTACCCTATTTGTTAGTTAGAGGTACGACTGGGACCTACTCAGATGCAAACGCCTCAACGACCAAATCAAAAGGATTTTCGGACCCCTAGAAGCGGTAACGGCCAACAACAGCTAAAAGAAAGGGCCATTGTCTAAGAAAGATGAGTAGAAGGCGAGAAAATCGGCACCACCTCCCCCATAGTTGGCCATTGAACTTAGTGGGTTACTTGATGGCTAACATGGGGGGATCACGTTGTACAAATTTTTTATTTTTTTTGTACTATAAATAGGATCATTCTTTGTATGTAGATGCATGACCAATCAATCAAACAACTCAATTTTTATCTATCTTTATCCTTTACTTTATTTATCATTTACTTTACTGTACTCAGTTGCATTCATGTTTCTTACCTCTTAGTTTACTCATACCACCGTCCTAACACTTTCTGGAGTAGTTGGGGAACCCATTGCTGGAAATCAGAGTTCCGTTTCCAGCCCAAATCGCTTAAGTTAAGGAATCAATTTGTCTTCCGATACGGTAAGCCGATAAAACGGTAAAGAACAGAATTCGGGACGATACAATGTGTTATTCTTATAAACGAGTGTTGAATGATAGGTGTGTTTAGAAAATTATTAAACCAGCTTCGAACATTATGTGTGTTCAGAAAATTATTAAACTAGCGTCGAGCATGTACATGAAGTAGTGCTCCCAATATTAGTGGTGGCCATGTCTTTACAACATTAACCCTTCTAATGGACAACTCCCCATTCATATCAGCACACAAAATATCCCTTATGGTTACTGGAGGGTCCCAAAACAGTGTAGATGAAGTAGTGCTCCCAGTATTAGTGGTGGCCATGTCTGCTAAACTTGAAAGATAGAATAATTTCCCTTAGGAATTTCTTTCATTATTCACAATATATATAGCTGTACAAGGTTGATTCCTAATATGGTACGAATCCTAACTTACCTTACAAAGGTTGATTCCTAATACAATTAGAATCCTAAGTTACCTTAAATATACATTTATCATAATTACAAAATATACAACGAATATTCTGAGAATATTCGCTAATACTCCCTCTCAGACGGAGCGGGAGGAGGCCGAATGCTAAGGCTGGATCGGAAGTCGGTGAAGAGCTGTCGCGGTAATCCCTTTGTGAAAATATCTGCATATTGATACGAGGAAGGCACATGTAAAATTTTGACCTGACCACGAGCAACCTTCTCTCGCACAAAGTGGATATCCATCTCAATATGCTTAGTTCGCTGATGTTGGACTGGATTATGAGACATATAGATAGCAGATATGTTGTCCCAATAAACTATAGACGCCTTGCGTAATGGACACTGGAGCTCCAAAAGAAGATTTCGGAGCCAACAGATCTCAGCGACGACATTAACAACTCCGCGATATTCTGCTTCAGCACTCGAATGGGACAGCGTGGCCTGCCGCTTGGCGGACCATGAGATAAGATTATCCCCAAGAAATACACAGTACCCAGAGGTGGAGCGACGTGTGTCGGGGCATCTTGTCCAATCTGCATCCATGTAGGCTAGCAATTTGGTTGGGGCAGAGGGGTATAGATGTAATCCAAAGTCAAGCGTTCCCTTAACATATCTGATAATACGTTTGAGGGCGGCAAAATGGGACTCTCGGGGGTTGTGCATGAACAGACACACCTGCTGAACGGCATATGCAATATCAGGCCTATTGAATGTAAGATACTGAAGAGCACCTGCTAGACTCCGATATAGAGTGGGATCAGAAACTGGCGCGCCGTCATTGGCACTAAGCTTGGATTTTGAGTCCACCGGAGTTGGCATAATTTTACAATTTGCCATCTTGGCCCTGTACACTATCTCTTCTGTATACTTTCGCTGACACAGGAACATATTGGCAGCAGATCTAGTCACCGATATACCCAAAAAATAACTTAGCTTTCCCAAGTCAGTCATAGCAAATTCAGTTTTGAGTAGAGCAATGATTTCATCCTTCAACCCGTCAGATGAGGCAGTAAGAACAATATCGTCGACATATAATAGCAAATATGCAGTGCTGCTACCTCGGTGAAAAGTGAAGAGAGAGGTATCACACCTGCTACATACAAAACCAATTTGCAGAAGATACCTGGCGAACCGATCATACCAAGCGCGGGGGGCCTGTTTCAATCCATACAATGACTTCCTGAGACGACACACAAACTGTGGAGCTGCCGGATGAACAAAACCAGGAGGCTGATGCATGTACACAGTCTCTTTCAAATCCCCATGAAGAAACGCATTCTTGACATCAAGCTGATGAATCGGCCAATGCAAGCCCATAACAATACTAAGAACAGTCTGAATAGTGGCCGGTTTAACAACCGGACTGAATGTCTCACCACAATCAATACCCTCCTGATGATTAGTGCCATTTGCAACTAGTCTTGCCTTATACCTCTCTAAGTCACCACTGTCTCTGAACTTGTGACGAAATAGCCATATACACCGGATAACATTCACACCAACTGGTCTAGGTACCAAATCCCAAGTGTTCTGCTTGGTTAAAGCGTTAAACTCTTCGCACATGGCCGCATTCCAATTGGGGTCCAATTTAGCTAGTTTTGGATTCTTTGGAATGGGTGATAAGGTTTGTGTGGAGAGATTGAAGTGAACCTTGGGTTTAAAGATCCCGTGTTGTGCACGAGTCTCCATGCGGTGAGGGGGCTGCAGTGGGAGGTCGGGGCCAGTTCTTTGGGTGGTAAGC
This sequence comes from Anisodus acutangulus, assembly GCA_029783415.1. Lineage (NCBI taxonomy): Eukaryota > Viridiplantae > Streptophyta > Magnoliopsida > Solanales > Solanaceae > Anisodus > Anisodus acutangulus. The sequence goes on from CM056491.1 coordinate 26,347,855, forward strand.
GGTGAGGCTACCGGGGCCGGTTGGCGGCGGTGTTGCTGCGAAGCGAGGAGACTCAACAAGGTTCTTTGGATTTCTTTGGGTGGAGGCAGTGTGAGTGGTGCATTAGACTCAACAGGGTGCAGCATGGGTGGTGTGGGAGCTGGACTGGGTGGTAGCATTGCTACGGGAGGGTCAGATGACACTTCTTTGGAGCGGCGATGGCATCGAACAGTGATCGCTGTTCTTTGGTACAGATTTTGGATGATCGGAGACAAACTCGGTTCATCGAGAAAGATGTAATCGGTGGTCTGAAATTTCGGAGATTTGAAAAAGGAAAGGTTGTCTCGTTAAAGGTAGCGTGGCGGGAGGCGATGATTTTGCGAGTAGCAATGTCATAGCACAAGTAGCCCGATGATTAGGAGATAGACCAAGGAAGACACATGGAAGAGTGCGAGGGCAAGTTTGTGGGGTGCGATAGAGGCTATGTTGGGGTAGCATAAGCATCCAAAAATACGTCGGTGATCATATGATGGTCAGCCTACGATTATAAGATTTACGTAGGGGTTTTGTTTTGGAGTGTGCTAGTTGGTAAAATATTTAGAAGGGATTCTACCATTTTGACAAAGATAGACCCAAAAAGGCGGTGGTAAGCGGGCATGAAGCAGTGTGCGGAGACCATGTTATTGATGGTACGTATAATTCTTTCAGCCTTTCCATTTTGGGAAGAAGTATAGGGACAAGAAAAACGGAAAACCATGCCTTGTTTAGAACAGAAATTGTGAAATGCCGAAGTATTAAATTCACGTCCATTATCACATTGGAATGAGTTAATAAGTTTTTCAAATTGTGTCTTAATGAATTTTTGAAACTCGAGGAATTTTGCAAAAACTTCAGATTTGAATTTCAGTGGGTAAATCCAGACAAAATGTGAAAAATCATCCAAGAATACTAGATAGAATTTATGACCCAAAGAGCTAGCAATCGGAGATGTCCATAAATCAGCATGAACACTATCAAAAGGAGAAAAAGTAACACTGTTTGATGACATAAAGGGAAGACGAGTATGTTTGCCTAGTGGACAAGAAAAACAGTGTTGGGCAATTTTCTCATTATTACATTGAATACGCTTAGAAGCCCTAAGAAAAGTAAAAACTGGGTCTCCGGGGTGTCCGAGTCGGTTGTGCCAAGTTGAGGGAGAGATCGCCGCAAGGGATAGAGGTGCTTGCGGTCTGACAGCGGAAGATTGAGTGAATGGGTAGAGGTCTCCCACACTATTGCAGCGTGTAAGAATTTTCCCAGTATTGAGTTCCTTCACAGAAAAACCAAAAGGGTCAAATTCGACAGACACAGAATTATTGCTAGTGAATTTTCTAACAGAGATTAAGTTTTTAATGATGTTAGGTGTGTATAGGACGTGGTTTAGGGAGAAAGGTGGATGTGGATGTGGATGTTTGGTGTGTGTGTTACCGTAACCTTCAATTGGAATGCGATTACCATTGCCGACAGTAATAAATTGAGGACACTTTAGCCGACGTAGTTGAGATAGGTTACCTGACGACCAGGTGAGGTGAGATGTGGCTCCGGTGTCCATGTACCAATTGTCGTCGGGCTGTTGAAGGTTCACGGTGGTGTATGCATGGCCCAAATCAGTCGAGGCAGTGGCTTTGGGTTCTTTGCAGTCTTTCTTCTTCTTCTTCTTTGGGCTATGATAAATTTCTGCGATTATTCTTCTTCTTTGGGTATGTCAGTGGGCTCGCTGCTCTTCTTTGCTGGTGGGCTGCACAGTGGTGAGGCGAGGGCCCAACAGGCGATCGACCAAATTTCTGGGTCGGCCCTGCGGTCGAATGCGGGCATGCGGCGAGGCAGGATTCTGCTGGTTGGGCCTTTGTTCTTTGGTTAGACCACTTTATTCTTCTTTGTCCGATGGTAGCTATTGTCGATCCATCGTTGCGTTAACCCTTTCGCGGCCCTTGCTTTTATTGTTGCGACCTCTGCCGCCACGACCTCCGCCACTCTGTTGCTGATGCTGCTGCTGTTGGAACTGCTGGTTGCTGCTGGCCGCAAGTGTCGCCATCCCGTCAACGGCTAACGTCTTTTGATTATGTTCCTCTTGTTTAGCACGTCTAGTTTCTTCCAACAATAGTTGTGAACGTGCCTTGTTGAAACTTGGGAGAGGGTCGGCTTGTTGAATCATTGTTGCGAGTGTGTCATATTCACCTTTCGGTAAACCCGCAACAAGTTGAAGCACCATCTTAGTTTCTGAAACAGAAGTCCCGACGTTGGATAGTTGATCGGTTATGAGTTTCAGTTGCTTACAATATTCGGACATGTTGTTAAAATTCTCGAGGCGGGTATTGTTGAATTGCTCTTCCAAATACACAGCCCGAGTATTTTTATTGTCCTGAAAGATTTCTTCTAGCCGGACCCAAAGTTCACGTGCCGTAGCACCTGTTTTCATGATAGTGCATAACAGATCTTTGGAGATGGTGCCGTAGATCCATTGTTTGACGATGGCGTCAAGACGACGCCATATTGGGTCTGGAACATTGGTGGGACGAGGAACAGAATCGTGAATGGGATCGAGCACGGTGTATGCACATGCATGAATGTAGAATAGTTCCATCCACATGGAATATTGACAGTCTTCTTGGTCAAGAATTATAGGGATAAAATTCTTGATGTTGTTAACGGCGAATGCCGGATGAAAAGAAGTTACTGAACGTTGAGAGGGGTTTTCAAGTGTGCCAGTGGATGAAACGGAATTTGTGGGGGAAGACATGGTTGCCGCCTGTCGAGGGAAGGGAATTTTCTGGTTTGGCCGAAATATGGAGGAAGAAACCAGAAATTTTTTTTTTTTCTGTGAAAGCAGAAAAAAAATCGGATTTCGGCCAGGAATGAGGATTTAGGTTTTAGGCTCCTGATACCATGAAAGATAGAATAATTTCCCTTAGGAATTTCTTTCATTATTCACAATATATATAGTTGTACAAGGTTGATTCCTAATATGGTACGAATCCTAACTTACCTTACAAAGGTTGATTCCTAATACAATTAGAATCCTAAGTTACCTTAAATATACATTTATCATAATTACAAAATATACGACGAATATTCTGAGAATATTCGCTAATAAAACTATTAGCTACTTTGTTCTGCTCTCTGTAGACGTGACGGACGATAGGATTACCCAGCCTCCGGAGCAGGGACCTGCAATCATCCAATATTGTCAAATTAGTAGTGGTCGTTGTGTTTAGCAATGTAATAATTTGTTGGGCATCCGCATCAACTTCCATTGGTTGGAAGTTGTACTGCACATCAAAAATGAAACCCTTAAGTAGTGCATGCAACTAAGAATGAAGTGCATTAGTAGTATGAGTAGTTGCTACAAATTCCATTATCCAAGCACCCTAGTTATTTCTAAAAACACCTCCTAAGCCAGCAGTGTGAGAGTTGATGTCCACCGTACCATCAGTATTTAGCTTATAGAGAGGCGTAGGAGGAGGATTCCATTTAACGTAAAGGGGAATTGTAGTTTGTCTCGGTTTATTAGTTCCACCAAGGAACCAATATTCATGTGCTAAGTGTAAAAAATAGATATTGGGTCTAACTCAACTCCAAAAGCTAGCTTGTAGGGTGAGGATTGTCCAAGTCCATATAAGGAGTCCATGTTCTCATTACATATCTGATGTGGGACTCTTAACACTCCCCGCACGCCCAGACTTTGTTAACTGGAGCGTGTATAATATAATTTAGGGGCCCAACATCGGTGAACAAAGAATTGGAATGAGTATGACTTTGATATCACGTAAAGAATAAATCTTGGGTCTAACTCAATTCCAAAAGTTAGCTTGTAGGGTGAGGATTGTCCAAGTCCATATAAGGAGTCTATGTTATCATTTATTTCCGATGTGGGACTTTTAACACTAAGTGCTCAATAGATGTTAAATTTAGATGGAAAGGTCTACCCTCAAAGAGTAATTTATTTCGATGGGTCCAGATTGCCCAAAGGAAATAGGTTATGAGAGTCTTAGAAGGTAGATATGAGGTAGTGTTAGGGGGTTGGAACTTCATAAGAGCCTGAAGCCAGTCATAGGGATGTTGATGCAAATTAAGAAGGATTTGAATTTGATTTGTCCACCCAAGAGCAGCCCTTAAGGGTTGCACTTTTGAACACGATAGAAAAAGATGAGTAGCAGTCTCATCTTCATTAAGACCACATAATTTGCAGATAGGCGATTGAATACAACTAATATGGTAAAGGTAGCTTGAGGTGGGCAATCTTGCATGATTAAGAAGCCAAAGAAAGTGTTTGAGTTTGGGAAGAATTTGTAACTTTCAAAACCAGTTGAAGGAAACAGAGATATTGGTATCCGTATTGAAACGTTCATTAGCCAATTCTTTGAAGCATGAGCTAACTGTAAAGGCTCCTGTTTGTGTTAATCCCAAACTGATACGATCATAATTATTAGTATAGCAAGGCAAGTAAATAAAACAAGTCAGATTTGCGATTGGCTGAGGTAAGTCATAGGATAGACGTGAAAAATCCCAATCACGATTAAGACGGTACTGACTAAGGGTGTTGGTTATCTCATCTCTAAGAAGAGGCCCTTGAATTAAGTTACGGAGAGGAAGATGAGGTTGAATCCAAGAATCAAACCAAAAATTTATATGGTTGCCCATAGCAGGTTTCCAAAGTAAACCCTGTTGACAGTAGGACCATCCAAGTTGGAGTGTTTTCCAAGTACGAGAGGCAGTTGAAGAGTGGGGTTGATAAGATATGGAGCGGCGCATGTACTTATTTCACATAGTATTTTGTGAATGGAAAAGCCGCCAAGCAGTTCCAGCTAATAGGGAATGATTTTTAAGTTTCAAGTTTTGAATTCCTAATCCTCCATTCTCTTTTGGAGTTGTAAGAGTAGACCACTTCACTAAATGATTTTTTTTTAGAAAGAGTAGTGAGGGTAGAGTGTACACAAATCTTACCTCTACCTTGGTAGGTAGAGCGACTGTTTCCCGGAGACCCTCGGCTCAAGACAAAGCATAATCACAAGTGAAGCAAACACAACAACGTAAGAGAAACGGTCAGACCCAGACAAGAATATATTAATATTCTCCATATATTCCGTAATTAGGATTTTGATGTCCGGCACCCTTCTTTTCTCCTTCACACCGTCGGCACCCCTTGTCCATGGCTTCTCCTGCCTATTCCTCCACTACCCACGACACACATCCTACAACTTCCACCCCCTCCTACCACCTTTCATATGGCCTTTGCCATGACGAACATAAAAAACTTCATCACTTTAATTCTTGATCAAGAGGATGATCAATACTCGTCGTGGGTTGAACTATTTCGAATGCATGCCTGTGCTTACAACGTCCTTGATCACGTCGATGCCTCCACCCCCCGTCCAGCCGACGTTGACAACCCAACGTGGAAGCGTTTCGATGCGATCGTCAAATAATGGATATATGGCACTGTATCCAAGGATTTACTTCATACCATTATGAAGACAGGTGTTTCGGCTCACGACTTATGGATGAAGCTAGAAGAAATTTTTTTAGACAACAAACATACACGCGTTGTGTATTTGGTGGAACAATTTAACAACATTCGTCTTGAGAACTTTGCTAACATGTCAGACTATTGTAAACAACTTAAATTAGTTGTTGATCAATTATCTAATGTTGGCACTCCGATTTCCAACACAAAGATGGTGCTGCAACTTATTAATGGGTTGTCGAAAGGTGAGTACGATACACTTTCGACGATGATCCAGCAAGCGGATCCACTCCCTAGCTTCAACAAGGCTCGATCATAGTTGCTATTGAAAGAGACTAGACGTGCTAAACAAGACGAACATAATCAGAAGGTGTTGGTAGTAGACGTACCGCTAACCACCCATGCACCCACCGGACCACCAAAATCAGCGCGGCGACTAAGGCGGTGGCAGAGGCTGAGGTCGAGGAAACAATCGTAGTGGCAAGGAAAGGGGCCGAGGGGGCCGACCCAATTCCGGTGGCAAACCCTGGGATTTGGGCCTCACCCTCTTGCCCTTACCCAACTAACCTGGCGCAACACCCAAGTCTGAGTCCGAGTATTCTGGGCCAGCTCCTGGCCCAAGTCACACAGGTAAGCCACACCAGGCCCACCTCTCTATGACCCAACAACAACAACAGGCATACGGTCTTATGACCCCTTCCGAACTAAGTCAGGCCTATAGCACTATGAATCTCCAACAGCCCGACGACGCATGATACATGGATACGGGGGCCATATCACATCTCACTCATAACTTTGGTAATATCTCTCAATTGTTTAATTTGCGCAATCCTCAATGTATTTTGGTCGAAAATGGAAATCGTATTCTAATTCAAGGTTATGGAACCACACAAACACCACCACCTCACCCTCCATTTACCCTAAAAATATCTTATATGCGCCTAACATCATTAAAAACTTAATCTCTATTAGGAAGTTTACTAGTGACAATTATGTATCTGTTGAGTTTGACCCTTTTGGTTTTTTCTGTGAAGGACCTACGTACGGGGACAACTTTTACGAGATGCAATAGTGTGGAGGACCTCTATCCATTCTCATCCAATTTTGTTGCCAGTGTCAATCCGCATACCTCTCTAGCTGCAATCTCTCCATCAATTTGACATGATAGACTTGGGCACCCGGGAGCACCAGTTTTAAATTTTCTTAGGAGTCATAATTTAATTCAATGTAATAAAAGGAAATTTTCTCACAATTGCTACTCTTGTCCATTAGGGAAGCATGTTAGACTTCTTTTTCAGTCATCACTAAGTTAATGTTCTCTCCTTTTGATATTATTCATGCGGATGTATGGACCTCTCTAATTATTAGCAAACTAGGTCACACATATTATTTGGTATTTTTGAATGATTTCTCTCACTTTCTTTGGGTTTATCGTCTAAAATATAAGTTCCAATTTTACCAAATCTTTCTTGAATTTCAAGCATATGTTAAAACTCAGTTTGAGAAAAATATCAAAACATTTCAATGTGACAACGGTCGTGAGTTTGACAATTCCCCTTTTCATAAAATTTGTGTGGATAATGGCATGGTGTTTCGCTTCTCTTGCCTTCATACTTCACCTCAAAATGGTAAAGCCGAAAGAATCCTACGCACCATCAATAATAAAATCTGCACTATGCTCTTCCATGCTTCCCCCCTTATTTTTGGGTATACGCCTTGCATATGGCGGCATACCTTCTTAATATATTACCAACACGAACGCTTCAAAATAAAACTATACCTGAAATTATATTTCGTCGGATACCCTCTTATCACCTTTGGATTTCCGATTGTCTATGCTACTCGAATCTCGCCTCCACGGCCCTTCACAAATTAGCTCCTAGAACTACCCCTTATTTTCTTAGGTTTCCTCAGTGGGCCGGGATCGGGTCAGTCAGATCGGGACCGGCAAGATCTGGTCGGGTCGAGACCGGCGGGATCGGGTAGGGTCGTGACCGGCAGGATCGGGACAGGCGGGATTCGCCGCCGTCCCGTTTACGATCCCGTCGGAATCGGGTCGGGCGGGAGCGAGCTGGGGCAGGTATTTTTATTTTTTTTGCAATTAATTTTAAAAATAACATATATATATATATATATATATATATATATATATAACACAATAATAAATAAGATATTGTAATAAAAATATACCAAGACTGTTTTTGTGCCTCTTATATTATTTAATAGACATATAATTTTTTTTGTAATACAAACACAATTAGGGGTGAGCACGGGTACAGGGTATCCAGATACCCGACACTAACGAGTAGGTTTCGAGTAGATATATTATAATAACGGGTAGGGTCCGGGTAGTAAAATTAGGAACCGATCAATGTCGGGTTCGGTTCCGATTCCAACAAATAGAGATAGTGTATTTCTCTCGATTCATCCCCTCATGAGGAATTATCAAATCATTTGACCCGGACCTGGAACCGATACCCGGAATTAGCTCCTAGAACTACCCCTTATTTTCTTAGGTTTCCTCAGTGGGCCGGGATCGGGTCAGTCAGATCGGGACCGGCAAGATCGGGTCGGGACCGGCAGGATCGGGACAGGCGGGATTCGCCGCCGTCCCGTTTACGATCCCGTCGGAATCGGGTCGGGCGGGAGCGAGCTGGGGTAGGTTTTTTTTTTTTTTTTGCAATTAATTTTAAAAATAACATATATATATAAAAAAAACACAATAACTAAATAAGATAGTGTAATAAAAATATATCAAGGCTGTTTTTGTGCCTCTTATATTATTTAATAGACATATAATTTTTTTTGTAATACAAATACAATTAGGGGTGAGCACGAGTACATGGTACCCAGATACCCGACACTAACGAGTAGGTTTCGAGTCGATATATTATAATAACGGGTAGGGTCCGGGTAGTAAAATTAGGAACCGATCAATGTCGGGTTCGATTCCGATTCCAGCAAATAGAGACGGGGTATTTCTCTCGATTCATCCCCTCATGAGGAATTATCAAATCATTTGACCCGGACCCGGAACCGATACCCGGAACCTATAAAATATTAAATATTTTTACTTTTTTTAGAAACATTTGGACCACTTTTAACTTTCTCCAAAATTGTTTCTGCACACTTGCACATTGATTTTCCCCACCCCAAGACGCAAATATTTCAGCCTTTTCACTCATTTATTCTAGAATGCTCTTTGTGCCCTAAGAGAAAACACTCAAAACTCTCTCAATAACAATGGCGTTTTAGCTACACCACCGAGCTTCATCGTCGTCGTCGTTGAAGCTTTCTCTCAGGTACTTTCATCGTTGTCGTCGTTGAAGTTTCACCTTCGCCTCTTTCTCTCAATTGGTTGTGTTCATGTCGTTCATAAAATGCATCTAGGTTCATATCTAACTCTTCAATTTCTTTTTACTATCCTATGCTTCTGTTCTATTTCAAGCGATACTCATCTTCAATCTATATTATTTTTTTATTTGAAATGTAAATCTATTTTTAAAATTTGTGTATATTTTTGTAACTGTGAAGATGAAATTTAGGGATTTACTAGTATAATAAAGTTTTTCTTTTGTATTGAAGAGCTTATGAACACAAAAATAAGTTTAATTCAGATATTTCCAAATTTATTTTGAAATCAACACGTTCAATTAATTGAGTATCAAATTTGACTTGCAATTTTAGGTTTTGGTTACAGAATTAGCTTTTCTACAATGAATAAATTTTTTAAAACTTCTTGTAAGGGTACTAAAAACTCCGATTGCAAGCTAAAAACTACTTAATGAAATTATTTTAGAACTTTTTTGATTCTCATAGGCTAAAAATTGTTACTTAATCTATGTTTTTTTATTTACAGGGTACCCGGGAACCTACCCGGAACCGCAGGGTCCAGGTAGGTTCTGGGTAATGATTGCTACGGGTAGGTTTCAGATAGCAAATTTAGGAACCGATCTTTTACCGGGTAGGGTCCGAGTAGTTCAAAAACGTTAGGGTATCCGGACCCGCTCACCCATAAATACAATTGTCAAAATTACAACTTTGTGGTGTTGTTCAAAAGTTGCAAATTACATAGTAAAATTGTAATTAAAAAAATTACATTTTGAAACAAACATGTTCTAGTTTTTTGATAATTTCATGTGGTTCTTTGATTGGAATTGGTATTTGTTGGTCAAATTGCTCCACGTCGCTTCCACTACCTTCGGATAAGATTTCGTTGTAGTTTTCGTCTTCTTCTTCGTTGATCTCCGGTTGACCGCACCTTCTCCGCTCAGCTCGTATCCAATCTCTAAATAATACTACAATCTCCAAGTTATCTCCGGTTAATGAGTGTCTATGTTCTCCTATTTGATATCTGTCGGCAAAAAAAGTGCTTTCAGATGCCGTTGATGACGCTTGAATGTTCAAAACATCTCGGGCCATCATTTAAAGTGTCGGCAAGGTCTTCCCATTCCCCCTCCAGTATTTTAGCAAGTCTTCACGCCCTTCTTCATTGAGAACTGCTTGGTACGGTACAGAACCCTGCAAAACAAAAATATCAAACTTGCTAATTTGGTTAGTAGCGGTACGGCCGCACATTCTATTTCTGAGGCTTTCAATACTAGTCGCATAAAACAACATGTCTTTTGTGAGGTTGTGTTGAAGAAGAAGAAGATGGTATGGAAGCCGGTAGGTTGCTAGCACTTTCTTGTAGGTAAAATCTATATACTTTTTTGCATTCTCTTCTACGCTAGACAACACTTCTTCTTTAGTTTGTTCAATATGTGGTGGGTGATTTGAATTTTTGGGACTTAGAGGTGGTAGTACTGCTATACAATCATAAATAGTTTCAATAAGTTATTTAGTATCGTCTATTTTAATAGTCGAATTTAATACAACACCAATAATATAAATAGTGGAAATAGGAATAAAATATTTTTTTTTATAAATATTTTTTTAGTAGCTGCCTTATAAGCTGGTTTATCCATATATTCATTAAGTAGTAAAAATATTAGAGATATATAAAACAACATAGTTGAAATAGTAGGATAATATATACCGGAAAATTCTTTTGTTGCTTGAAAAAATTTCTCTAAAAATACAACAAGTTCGGAAATTTTTCCCCAATTGCTATCTACAACCATATCAGCTAGATTTTGATTATGAGAGTTAAAAAATAAAGTTATAGGTTTTCTATAGTCATAAGCAACAAGTAGTTGCTCGTATAAAGAATTCCACCTATTGGGTACTTCTTTCGGATTTTTCTATAAGGTAATTGGCAATCATGATAAGTTTTTTTATATTCTTTTCTTCGTTGTATTTTATTATTTTTAAAAATAAAGTTTATAGCAAATTGTATTTTACTAAGAATGTCTTCAAAAGTGATAGACCATCTTTTACAACAAATTTATATATATGGCACACACATTTTATATGAAAATGATATGGAAAAGATGGAGTTAAACAATCTTTTAAAATTGTAATAGCCTAATTGTTAGAAGAAGCGTTATCTAATGTAATAGTCATAATTTTATCAGTTATTCCATAATAATCGCACACTTGATAAATATTTTCTGCAATAAAAGTACCAGTGTGCCTATCATCTATATATCTATACGCTAAGATACGTTTTTGCATAAACCATTTATAATCTATCAAATGACAGGTTACCGTTAAATAATCATGATCGTTAGTAATACGGCATATATCAGAAGTGATAGCCACTTTGCCATTAAAATGATATAATGAATAACGTAAATACTGTTGATATTCATGTGCAAATTTAAATACATCTCTCTTAACAGTTGATCTAGAAAAATCGTTAAAAGCAGGATTATACATATCTCTAATGTAATGAATAAAATCAGGAGATGAAGGAAATGAAAAAGGAAAACCATCCACATCAACTAATTTTGCTATTGCTTCCCTATCTCTATGTTTATTGTAATTAGGGCCTACAATCCCCCCCTCCGTCGTGGGGTTAATTTGACCCTGTACTTAATCCGGGACAGTATGTGAACCTTGTCCCGATGGAGTGGGCGTTTGCGCACTCAGTTTTGAAGCCTCGTATTGGGATATCTCACTGGATGAGCCCTTGCTACATGTCTCATTAAACCCCTCGTCCCACCGTGACCTTTTCCAGTTTTAAATTTTAAAACATCTTTACAAATTTTACATCTAGCTACTTGATTCTCTACGTCCCTATCAAAAAATGTTTATGCATCTGATTTTAATGGTCGTTTTGCTAGACCTCGTCACATACTAGAGGGAATAAGAGGCATTTCAGTTGAAGGTGGAGGTGTTGTCATCTACATTAGTGGGTGTATCATCTAGATCATCGTCTAAATTAAAGTCTTCTTGAGTTCCAGAAAATAGCTTCTCGTCTAAATCTAATGGTATTGTAGAAAAATGTTCAGTATCAACAAAATCATCCTGTGTAGGAATAGGATTTTGTCTAGAAATAGGATGATTAGAAGAAGTACCCTTGCCCTTGTTGCCCCTGCTAGAAGAAGCCGGACCCCTACCCTTAAGCATACATTCAAATCCTTCCATTATAAATTTATAATTATACTAATAAATAATTAAAGTAAATGAAATTAAGTACACTAAATAAAATAAACATACAATAATAATTTAATGAAGGAACGGATGTACCAAACGTCGACGTAACGTCGACATGTAATCAAGAGGTTGAAAATTGAAACTTTACTCGATGGAAGATCCTCAAGCTAGTTGCCAACTTCACTCCCAAATGAATAAATAAAATTTAATATTTAGTAGACAATGTAGACTTGTAGAGAAATAGATTGAGAGAATAGAGAGATTGTAGGAAGATTTGTGAGAAAGATGAAGAGAAAATGAGGTATTTATAGTTGGGAAATTGGGTTAAAGTATAAATATAATAACTTATGGGTTAAAAATAAATATTAAGGGGGTAGGGGGAGGGGGGAGGCCAAAAATGGTCGTTGCACAACGGCTAAAATGTAAAATGGTCGTTGGAGCAACGGTTATTTGTGCAAAGGGGGAGATTTCGGGCGAGATCGGGGCGGGACCGGGTCGGGCCTGGCGGAATTGGGGCGGGCCTGTACGGGTCGGGACGAGACCATGTCCCGTCCTGGTTCGAGTCCCGATACCGTAAATTTTTTTTAAAGTCGGGTTCGGGGTGGGACTGGGACGGTGTCGGGGTGGGACTGGGACGGTGTCGGGGTGGGACCGGGCCGACCCGGCCCACTGTCCAGCCATAAGTTTCCCATCAAACCATAGGGGTACTTATGCTATGACTTGTCCACAAATAAAATCCAAGTCTCTCGCCATGTCACAGTCGACGAGAACATTTTCCCATTTGCAAACGTCTAAAATTTTCAAGTCACTGATTACGACTTCCTTGATTCATTAAAACCGCAATACATCATGGCACACATCCCCTCCCGTCACTGCCCCAGCCCCCGTCGAATACCCTCATATCCCGTCGACCACCATCCGACCCACTGCTCCCGTCTCGACCGCACCAGTCCCGTCGCCGAGCTCACTGCCCCCACCCCTTGCCACTGTTCCCGTGATGGACAATGACATATCACCGAGCTCACTGCCCACCCCATACCACTATTCTCGTGTCACCGAGCCCACTCTTTTACCTTCCAACCATTGTTCCTGTGTCAGAAAATACCGCGTCCCACACCAACCCAATGCATGTAACCACCCCACTGCCCGTCACCTAAACCGTCCCACTTCTGACCCATCGTATGGAAACTCGTGCTCAATACGGGATTTTCAAACCAAAAGTACACTTTAACCAGTCCACTCAGACTATCTCACCTATATCTAAAAAACCAAAATTAGTCAAGCTTGATCTGAATTTAAATGCAGCCATGCAGGTTCTACTCACCTAAACTTTATCACTTCATCTGTCTCAATTATTTGATATTTTTTATTTTTTAGAGTTAAACTTCTTAATATTAATTGTATGTTTGAACATAAAATCTTTAAATTTTTAAAATAAAATTTACATATTTAAAAACTACGTAAAAAGTATTATAAGTCATCATAATTAATAGTTTAAAATATTTAAAAGACAACTTTGATATGAGATTCCTCATTTCATAGATCAGTGTGGAAAAGAAAAAAGACTTTGATACCTCAATTTAATTTGTTGATTGCTTCTTTGATTGATTAATTTTTGAAGACAAACATATAAAAAAAAAACCAAAAGTGTCAAATCAATTGGGATGGAAAAACTATAATTATAGTGCGATTAAACAAATAAAAAAAGAGTGCTAGTGGGCCTCCATTTCAATTATTTGTTCACCGGTGTTGTGCCCCCAAAATTATATTGTCCACGCTCCAGTTAACGAGGTCTGGGCGTGCAGGGGAGTGTTAAGAGTCTCATATCGAAAATAGAATGGGAACATGGACTCCTTATATGGACTTAGACAATCATCACCCTACAAGCTAGTTTTTGGGGTTGAGTTAGGCATGGCACTCTAACGTTAATTTGATAACTCAAAACAAATACTCTTTTTTTATCAAATACAACTTGTATTTAATAAAAAAAAGAGTATTTGCAAATAAAAAAAGTATCATATTTCCATTACATTTTTTTATCTTAACACCAACTTCATTCAATTCCTCTAAAATGATTTTTGGATATGTACGTATCTTAACATTCTAACTGAGGATTTAGCGAATCTCGAGACAAGTTAACAAATTTAAGTACACAATTTTTGCTATATATGACTAGAATATGAAAAATATTCGCATCATATATTCGTGTATAGTTTATTTACTTCATCCGTCTCAAATTATTTGTCATTTTTTTAATTTACACGTATGTTAATGAATATTAATTATGACGGATATTTAATATACTTTACCCCTATTTATGTCTAAGTTATAATTTCTCACCATTAAATATCTACTATATTTGCGTGTCATCTTCATTAATGATAAATGATAAAATGGTGAAAATATAATTAATTATGCCTTGAACTTTTAAAACAACAAATAATTTGAGACAACTATTTATAATAATCACGACAAATAATATGAGATGGAGGGAGTATTATCCCTATAGAAATCTAACGTTGATTTGATAACTCAAATTTTATTATTATTTAATTTATTAAACATGATATTTCTTTTTAAAATACAAAATTTTATATTTTATAAATTCAAATACATATGTGAAAGAATCTGATCTTATACGCTAACACCGCCGAGAGATTAATGTATTTCTTAGAAACAAATTAATTTTGAAGTCTAATTACTAATTCACTCAGCATTTTACCAGAAGGAATGAACTTTAATTTAAAGTAATAATCACATGACTCAACCGAGTCGAGTTTGTCAAAAATAAACACTCAAATTCAAATGAGCTTGAATTTTGACCAGAGTCAAGCTGCACTTTCCAAAACAACCTGATCAACTCGAGTGAAAAAATATACTTACGATTTTTCAACCGTGTGAGTTTCACCACGTGATAACTTAGAAGCAAATAACTCCCAACATTTCCAATGGTTTAGGCTCTAGTGGATTTTCTTGAATCTAGCCAATCCGTGTGCATCTATCTTTATTGTTATCAGCACACATCATTCTAAACCTGTCCAATAATTCAAAGTTTCAAACAATATTCTATTTCCGAAAAGGTCTTTCCGCCACACTGATTTGGCCAAAATATCCAAATAGGGATAGAACAGTAAATTCACACGAATATCTAGATCAAATTTAATAACTTATGCGTAGTTAATGTCATTCTTACCCTTTTCTCTCAAAGTTCATCTTAATTCAAGATGTGAATGAAATCTCTCTCATCAAACTTTTCCCAATACATAGAGAATCTCAAATGATTCAAATATACACCATTTCTCATAAGCAATCAATGTTGATAGTTTTCCCTCCTCTATACTATATATATATATATATTAACTTAAAATAAACTATAGACATGAAAATAAAAAAAAATGTTATCCCTTTTCTTAAGAAAGTTGAAACCTTTTATTAATGAAAATCTCACAGAAATGAAACTCCATCTAACTAAGTATATTTTGTTAGAATATTATGTAAATTATAATATTATTATATATTAGGAAGAGTCAATCATGCCTAATCTTTCTAATCAATCCTTAATAATCTTCTACCTAATTAACATAATGTTTCTAATTAACATTTTACTACCTACCATATATAAAATGATACTATATTAATATATAATAATATTATGATTTACATAATATTCTAACACTCCCCCGCAGTCGAAGCTGGAGGGCGGTGAATGCTGAGACTGTCCCTAAAATCTTCAAATAATATCAGCGGAAGTCCTTTTTTGAAGATATCTGCGATTTGATGACGCGTTGGGACATGTAGCACCCGCACTTGTCCGCGAGCCACCTTCTCGCGTACAAAATGAATATCTAACTCAATATGTTTAGTGCGTTGATGGTGGATGGGATTCCCTGAGAGATAGATTGCACTAACATTATCACAGTATACTATTGTTGCAGTCAAAATTTTGGAGCGATTGAAGCGAATACAATAAAAGAATGCAAGGAAGGGTTCCCCGCATCTCGACTGCTTCCAAAATAAGGTGGGCAATGAAGTTCAAGTAACAAGTTCTGAATCCAACATGAGTCAGATACAACATTGGCCACAACACGATATTCTACTTCAGCACTTGAACGTGATACCGTGGCCTGCCTTTTTGAGGACCATGAGATTAAATTGTCACCAAGGAAGACGCAATACCCGGATGTGGATCGTCTTGTATTCGGACATCTTGCCCAATCTGCATCAGTGCAAGTAACAGGTTTAGAAACAGATGACGGGTATAGATGTAATCCATACTCCAGAGTGCCCTGAATATATAGCACAATGTGTTTCAGAGCATGCATATGCTCCTCCATTGGATTATGCATGAACAAACACACTTGTTGCACTGCATAGGTAATATCTGGCCTGGTGAATGTGAGATACTATAAAGCTCCTGCTAGGTTGCGGTATAATGTCGGATCAGCAAAAGGTTTGCTAGAGATAGCACTCAATTTTGACTTTGTGTCGATCAGAGTTGCCGAAGGTTTGCAGAAAGACATTCCAGTTCGTTCCACGATTTCTGATACATACTTCTTCTGGGAGAGAAATAATCCACTTGTATGTCGTGTCACAGCAATTCCTGGAAAGTAGTGTAGTGGGCCAAGATCTTTCATAGCAAATTCAAAACTAAGCTGTGACATGATTGTTGACACCCAATTTTGTCCCATCTTTTCTGATTTTATTTGTAATTTTAAATATTTTTGACACCTTAAAATAATTTTAAAATATAGACATATATATGTATATATATATCATCATTCATTATTATTATTTGCATTTTTATTTGTCATTTTGCATTTTTTATATCATGATCATACTTTTTATCCAATATTATATGTTATTTTATTTTGACAAAACGACATCACATTTTTATTTTTTATTTAAGCATCAAGCATTTCACAAATATTATATTTTTATCATATTGTCATCTTTACAATTTATAAATTTTGCAAAGCTTTCTTTTTATATAATAAAACCTTTTTTGTATTCTAAACCCATAACCCATTTATTTTCCAATCCAACATAAACACCCATTTTAAAAGGGGCAGCCCATTAGCCACCCCCATTTTAACTCAGCCCAGTCGGACACCCAACCGACCAGGCCCAATTGTCCCAACTCCCCCTTTCTTATTTTCGCCCCAACCCAACACCCTAATTTCTTATTTCCTAATTCCCTAACCAAATCAACCGTCCAAGCCCAATACTCCTTATTCCCTTCCCCTTTATTTCCCCAAGCCCAATCGGCCACCCCCCATTTTCGCAGCCCACGCTCGCCCCAGGTCCAACCGGCCGACCCACAAGCCCAAACCCATTCCCCTTTATTTCTTCCCCCAAAACCAAACACCCCCCTAAAAAAAAACTCAAAACCCTAACACCCCTAATCCTCTCAAACCCCCAAGTCGCCATGCAACCCCATACCCGCACTCCCACACGCCGGTCACCTCACCCACTGCCACCACCAACCCCCCTCTGCCCCTGACACCACCAACCCATCATTCCATACCCGTATCCTCGAAAATCCGCAACCCATACCCCCAAAATCCGCTTCCAAAATTAGATTTTTTAAAACATTTTATTCAAGTTTCAAACTCGTTCTTGGGGGGTTAAGCCATCTATAAATAACCCATGTTGTTCTTCATTTTTTAGGGGTTTTTTTTGGGTTTTTGGGGTCCGAAGTTCGAAAAAATCAAAACGAAAAGGAATCTATTTTTGTTCGAGTACAGTCCAAAATCCGAAGAAAAAATCGAAATAAACAAGGGGGTCCGAAAACAAGAAATCAAGATTTCCGGGTCGGGTCACTGTTCCGGGTTGAGTTACTGTTCCGACGGGTAAAATTTCTTGAATTTTGTTTCAATAATTTGTTGTTGGTTATCTGAAAGTTTGAGAAAAATCGATTCGGGTTGAAACATCCGATTCGGGTCGGGTCACTGATCCGAGTCGGGTCGACCCAATTCAAATAAATTTCCAGATATTTGTGTTTTTATATTTAGTTGTTGGTTATTGAAATTTGGAAAGAAATCGATTTGGGTTGAAAAATCCGATTCAGGTCAGGTCACTTATCCGGGTCGGGTCGACCCGATTTGAGTAAATTTCCAGATTTTATGTTTTATATCTTGTTGTTGGTTATCTGAAAATTTGGAAAGAAATCGATTCTGGTCCGAACCCCTGATTCGGATCGGGTCACCTTTTCGGGTCGGGTCAGCCCGGGTTGGGTAAATTTCCAGATTTTTGTTGTGTTCAATATTCTGTTGTTGGCTATTTGAAAATTAAAAAAAATATGATTTCGGGTCGGGTCATCGATCACTGTTTCGGGTCGGGTCAATCCGGTTTGAATAAATTTCCAGATTTTTGTGTTTAATATTTTGTTATTGGTTATCTGAAAATTCAAAAAAATGTTTGATTCCGGGTCGGGTCAACCCGAAATCCGAGCCGGATCACTGTTCTGTCTCGGATCGGATTTCAGAAGCAGATCCGAATCCTGCTTCGGTCTGAAAATTTCAGAATTCGGGTCGGACGTTTTAATTGCAAACTGTTGGTTTATTTTGGCATTTAAACATCCGTACACGGATATCTTACTGTTTTAGTGACTTAAATAAATACTGCATTTAGGCCGATGAAATTGAATTCGAGGCCGCGCTTTTTTTCGTTTTGTTTCTATGTTTTCAGTTTACTGTTTTAAACATCCGTGCAACGGATATCTTACTGTTTTACTATTTTATTGTTTTTAACTAATACTGCATTTAGGCCGATGAAATTGAATTCGAGGCCACGTTTTTTTTTCGTTTCTCTGTTTCAGTTTACTATTTTTGGCATTTAGCATCCGTGCATGGATTGTCTTACTGATTTACTGATTTGAATAAATACTGCATTTAGGCCAATGAAATTTTATTCGAGGCCGCGTCTTTTTTTTGAAAATCGTTTCTATTTCAGTTTACTGTTTTTGGCATTTAAACATCCGTATACGGATATCTTACTGTTTTACTGTTTTTAACTAATATTGCATTTAGGCCAATGAAATTGAATTTGAGGTTGCGTCCCTTCGGACGTCATTTCTCGGTTTTTGATTTTATTTCTTTACCGCTTTACCGCTTTGAATAAATACTGCACTCTGGCCAATGAAATTGAATTCGAGGTCGCGTCCCTTCGGACATCATTTCTCGATTTCTGTTTTTTTACTATTTTCGGTACCAGTTAGCGGATTTGAACATTATACTACACTTGGTCGATGAAAAAATATCCGTCGATTTTTTAGGCCTCCACATTTGTAAAGACGGAAAATAAAACTTCTGGGCAAGGATGAAACTTAAATCTTTTTCACCCGAGAGACCAACATGTTCGGTAGGTAAGGCAACTAAAATGACCAACGAGTCATATGTTCGCAGTCACGACGTGATCGGAATGATCTTTTCAAAATTTAAGTTTGAGCCCTCCGTAATCAAAACATTTATTATTTTGGATACGGATCCAAAGTTTATTTATATTCAATTGTTTCTAACCGTTTGTTCTTGATAGCTTGCAAGGGATAAAGTCAAAGAAGGCAAATACCACTCAGAGATTATTTATTTTATTATTGTTTTTTATATTCTTTAATTCAGCTTTATTTCATTATGTATTGTAATATTATTGTACTCCTGAAATTATTGGAATATTTAGAATATGTAGACATAGAATTAATTAATAGGGTAGTCTAAAATTGAAAACTCATCGCTAGTTTATTTATTTTAGGCTAGGTTAGTTTTAAAACCGAAAATCGCTAGTTTACCTATTTTTTAGGCTCGTCGCCCATAAAATTTACATTGCATATATTTTTTATCAATTTTCATTCAAATGCATACATTTTCTAGCTTTACGTGTATATTAATGTCATACAAATGTATACTTGTACAAATGCATCATTTCATTAAATACTTGCAACATCATTTTAACTTTATATTTTTAAATATGCATTTTTTAGTATAATAATTAACCTGAGTTTGATCGGATAACCGCAAGTTAGCGGATCTTAAAGGATGCCTAACCCCTTCCCTTTAGGATAATAGAGAACCCTTACCTAGAATCTCATTAGTTTCGCAGACCACAAAATTGGAGTTATTTTGCATTTTTTTAGTTAGCATTTAGGTTCCCTAATTCACCTTAGAATAATTAGGTGGTGACTCCTCAAAGCAAGCATTTTTATCCAATCCAGAGGAAATTGACCCATCGCGTCGCGAAGCCCGCAGGTCAAAATCGGGTGCGACAATGATATTCTTGCGAAGAGAGTCTGAAGATGTTGTTAGAATAATATCATCCACATATAGAAGGAGATAAGCAGTATAATTACTCTGACGATAAATAAATAGGAAATTATTTGAACGGCTGTGCGAAAAGCCTATATGTGACACAAAATCTGCACCAAGCCCTGGGGGTCTGCTTGAGGCCATATAATGATTTGTTGAGAAAACACATATGGTTGGGATATGTAGGATCTCTGTATCCCAACGGTTAGTGCATGTATACAGTTTCATTGAGGTGTCCATAGAAGAAGGCATTTTTGACATCCAATTGATGAAGTGGCCATCCTTTTGAGAGAGACGGGCTGAGAACTGTTCTGATAGTTGCTGGTTTGACCACTGGACTGAATGTCTCCCCGCAATCTACACCAACCTGGTGTGTCTTCAATCACCTACAAGACGGGCTTTATGCCACTCAAAAGTTCCATCAGATTTTTATTTATGGCTGAAAATCCACATAGATCGAATTATATTAGCATTAGATGGACGAGGTACTAAATCCCATGTCCTATTTGTAATTAGAGCATGATATTCATCATCCATGACCATTTTCCAATTCGGGTCTTTTAGAGCAGACACTGGATTACGAGGCAAAGGTGATTTCGAGACCTGGGTGTGAAGACTATATTTGGTCGTGGGTTTGATAATTTCATGTACTACGGGTGACCGGATGATTTGTTGGGCCAGTGGACTGGACGCCACTAACCGAGGAGTGGGAAACCGAGGGTCCAGTGGGTTGTATTGCTTGTGCTGGAATTGGGCCCGTAGTGGTGGACTGGCCCAATCCGCTGGACCGGGCATATTGTGCGGCAGTGGGACTAGGCCTCAGAACTGAAGGCCCAAGCTGCTGCATTGAAATGTCAGTCAGTTGGGCTATCGATCGTTAGCCCAATGGGCCTAAATTACAGTTTTCAATACTTGCAATAGGTACCGAGCTGTGAAAAAAATATGTTAGATACGAAAGCTTATCATCATCCAAAAAATCATAGGTATGAGTCGCGGTGGCATGTATCTTAGCAAATGGAGAAATTGTTTCATCAAAGATTACATGACGACTTATAAATATTCTTTTGGAAGAAATGTCGTAACATTGGTAACCGCGATGATGAGTAGGATACCCCAAGAAAACACATGGGGTAGACCGGACTTGGAGTTTTGTGATTGTGGTGGATGGAAAGAGGGGGTAGCAAAGACAATCAAACACTCTTAAGTGATGATATGAGGGCTCTCGTAAATAAAACATTTTTAGAGGAGCTTGGTATGATAGGTTTTTATGAGGAAGGACATTCAACAGGTAAGTGGTCATTTGGAGTGCATGATGCCAAAATACACGGGGAAGTGAAGCATGAGAAAGAGATGTTCTAACAATATTGTTTATGGTTCTAATTTTACGTTCCGCCTTCCCATTTTGTGATGAAGTATGAAGACAAGACAGACGAAACTGAAGACCATTTGTTTTGAAAGAATCCCAAAACTGTTTATTGTCAAACTCTCCCCCATTGTCACATTGAATATTTTTGATATCGCGTTCAAATTGAGTTCGGACGAATGCTCTAAAAGTGAGAAAAGTGGAAAACACATGTGATTTTTTCGACAAAGAAAATGTCCACAAATAATTAGAGTAGTCATCAAGTATAAGAAAATAATATCTATGACCAGAAGAACTCAAAACGGGTGATGTCCAAATATCACAATGTAAAATATCAAATGGCAAAAGGGTGCATGAAGTAGAGGATATAAATGGCAACTTAACATGTTTACCAAGTGTGCAAGAATGACTAGACTCTGTGTTTGGGTACATGAAATAAAATTATTTTATTTAAAAGAAGCCAAAACAGCCTCACCCGTACGTCCCAAACGTTGGTGCCATAAAGATGGTGTCAAGGCTGCAAAAATATAAGGAAACTTGGATTGTTGTGTTGACGAATTTATTGGATAGAGCTCCCCTTTCTATCACATCTCATGAGAAGCTTCCCCGTCTGAAAATCATGCACAGAAAAGCCAAAGGGGTCAAAACGGACAGATACCCAATTATCAGTTGTAAACTTTCTAACATAATCCAAGTTTTTGATTAATTTAGGAGCATGAAGGACATTCTTTAAAATTAAGGGTGGGTTTGGTGGTGACAATTTGCTAGAACCATAACCTTTTATTGGAATTGAATGGTCATTTCCGATAATTATTCCATTATCATTGCTCAAATTAAAATAGGATGAGAGATTACTTTGGGAGGACGTCATATGGGACGTCGCTCCGGAGTTCATATACCAATTTGAATCCGGTGGATTAAGTCCAAGAGTGTGCATGGCGTACTCAATTTTCGTGGGGTGGGCCCCTGTTGAATGGGCCTCATGCCACTGGGTCGGCTGAGGCCCACTGCCAGTGCCTGTGTTCACAGACCCAGCGAAATGGGCCTGTTGCTGCTGCTGCCAAAAGGGTGGATAATACCCACTGTTTTGTTGAGGCTGGCCAGTGGGCCTTAGGGGCTGCCTGGCCCAATTACATGTTGGTGCTGGGATAGGTGGTATAACCCAAGGCGACTGCCAGTCGTTGGGCTGCTACCACTGTCCGCCACCCCTGCCGCCAGACTGTTGCCACTGTCCGCCACCCCTACGCCGTGGTGCTGCCACTGTCCACCATCGGAGTTGGTGTTGCCGATTTACATAATATTCTAACATATTTAAGATAATTTTAAAGTGAAAGACTAAATAAAAACTAAAATAAAAATCAAAAATTTCTAAATAATTCTAATTTAATATATTTAATTACAGATATATATTATGGAGGTGTAAGTGTAGAATTATCATAGTATAAGATGTCTAATGAAAGAAGGAAATATGCAATACGAAAGAAAAAAAGGTTAAAGGGTCCCTTCTTAGTTAGCAGTTAAAAGGGTATATAAAATGATGCGATCCCAGACTAATTAAGACTTACCAAATGGGACAACAATGATTGGCTAATTGATAACGAGGATCGGCTAATTGGTAAATTATAGTGGGGGACAGGATTAGTGGGAATAATTACATGTAGCATAAATAAGTGACAACAAATCCACTAAATACATGCAAGGTGGAGGTGTTGTTGTTAGTGATGTATAAATAAGGTGAAGGTTACACGTGTAAAGGTGGATATATATACATATTATAATATGATATACTCCACCGCCTATATCATTTAGTGGGGAACATGGTATTTAGTATATATTCTATCATGATTGTGTTGCAAAACATTTAGAGGACTTTGTCTTGGATACATTCATATTGAAAAACCAACCTTGGCAGCTACTATTTCACTTCGGATAATTCACTTTGAAGGACCAAAACATATGAAGCAACCATTTCCCAAATTGAATCATCTTTGGTAACATTTCACCTTGGGACAACTTTGTTTGAAGGAACAAAAACGTGCAGCAACGTTATGTTCCTTTTCAAGTAGTTGATGGTTTTTCTTCAAGTTCATTGACGATAGTAGAATCGCCATAGGTATGTTAAGGCAACTCATTTATTTCTTTTGGCATATTCCATGTAATGAAACGTAAACGTAATATTGTTCCATAAATTATTCTACTCTTAGTAGTTAAGGATGTTCCGGTTATTTATTCCTATGTTGAAAGCCTGTTTAAATATGTTTCTAAATCCTTATTGAGGTATATGAGAAAGATGTCAATATTCACAATATTAGTCGAAGGTATAAGGATATTATGTCACTCAGAAAAACTCAGAATATTTTAATTTTCATGCATTGTATTCATGTATTACCCTGGACCATATATTGGGGATAGGAAACGGGATACGCAGACCACCAGATCAGCTGGGATATGATGATGATTATGCCCACAGAGGCCGATATAATACGATGCCCATAGAAGCTGTTATGGGAAGGAAGATGCCCAATGAGGTCAATGGTGTT
Source organism: Anisodus acutangulus (assembly GCA_029783415.1). Lineage (NCBI taxonomy): Eukaryota > Viridiplantae > Streptophyta > Magnoliopsida > Solanales > Solanaceae > Anisodus > Anisodus acutangulus. The sequence goes on from CM056491.1 coordinate 26,372,077, forward strand.
ATATATATATATATATATATATATATATATATATATATATATATATACACACCATATTGTGCATGACATTTAGGCATATTATAGCCCTTAGAGGCATTTACTACTGGTTGACTGTTTCTATCAGTTCTTTGTTGTCGGTTGTTTACATCATTTTGCTTCCCCTTTGTTTGCTTTCAGTTTATTTATGTATCTTTGTTATGATATTTCCTATGCCTGACATACTCAGAACATCAGTCGTACTAATGTCCCTTTTGTCGGGGGACGCTGCGTTTCATGCTCGCAGGTTCACGTAGGCAAGGCGACGATTCGCGTTAGTAGGTTGCTGACTCAACGGATATTGGAGCACTCCACTCGTGTTGGAGTGTCGATCAAATCCTGGTATGGTAATTTTTGCATGTATATATGGGTATGACGGGGACCTGTCCCGACCCTTATGATGTCATATACTCTTTTAGAGGCTTGTAGATGGTGTCCTGTGTGTAGTAGTCATGTATGGCCTTATCGGCCTTGGTATATATATATATATATATATATATATATATATATATATATATATATATATATATATATATATATATATATATATATATATATATAAGTTGGGCTTTCTAGTTAAGATTTTACATAGTTACTTTCCAGTGTGTATAGTTTCTATGTGTTAGCAGGGTACTGGGTGACGGCCATTGTGGCCGTGATTAATTATGATTAGATGTTGACTGAATGATAGGTGGTACTCGGCAGGTAAGGTTCGGGTGCCCATCATGACCCTCCGGTTTGGGTCGTGATAAACTTGGTATCAGAGCATGTCTGTCCTACGGAGTCTACAAGTCGTGTCTAGTAGAGTCCTGTTTATGGGTATGTTATGCACCATACTTATAAGCGGGAGGCTACCTGACATTTAGGGATGGTTTTCATTCTTTCATCTCATAGATCGTGCTATAGAACTGAGTATGAGAATTCCACCCCTAATTCGTCTCGCGTTTATAATTCCAGCAATGTCTATAATAAGGAGGAATTTCAAGAGTATGAGGGCGTTGGATACGGCTGCAGGTGAAGGTACTAGCCGATTGCCACCCGCTAGCGAGGGCCAGAGTGAGATCCACAGTGCGACTCCTTCGTGTAACCTTCCCAGTCCACCACCTACAGAGAAGCGTAATGGGGCTGTAGTACCCCCAGTTCTTCCACCTGATACTCTAGATGAGGATCTTGATATGCGAAGTGTTGTACAGTTATTGACACGATTAGTGGCCGCTCAAGCCCAACGTTAGATTTCCAGTCCTTTTGATAGAGCTGCTAGAGCAAGAGCTCGGGATTTCATCAACTTAGACCTTTTGGTATTCACAGGATCAGACCTGAACGCGGACCCGCAGAATTTTCTGGATCTGATACAGCGTACCTTGCGGGTAATGGATGCTACCGATACTAAGTCAGTAAAGTTTGTTTCTTATAGACTGCGGGATATTGCGGTGACTTGGTATGAGACATGGGAGTATTCTGGGGGACCTCGTGCAACACCAGCAGGATGGATAGAGTTTTCAGAGGCCTTCTTACAACATTTTCTATCGGTCGAGCTTCGACGGGTCAAGCAGGATAGATTTTTACATTTTGAGCAGGGCAATATGAGCATTCAAGAATATAGCTTGCAGTTTGATTCATTGGCCGGTTATGCTCCTATGATGATAACGGAGATAAGTGATCGGGTACATAGGTTTGTTATTGGCTTGGGGTCGCACTTGGTCAACGAGTGTACTATGACTTCTCTGAATCCGAATATGGATATTGCTCGCATTTAGGCTTATGAACAGAATATGGAGGAACGTAAGAGACAACAGCGGGTAGATCGAGAGCGTGATAAGGGTGAGCATAAGAGGGCTCGATCCGTAGGTAACATAAGAGAGTTCAGAGGTGGGCCCAAGCAACAACTTTATAAATGTCCATCTTATCCGATGGCTAGCGTATCATTACCGTTTTCAAGGTCGAGGGTTGATCGATATGTTCAATCGGGACCGGTTCAGAGTTCACGAGCCTCAAGGTCTTATTATAGAGGGGATTCTATTTAGATGAGGTCATCATTGGCTCGATGTGTGCTGTGTGGTAGGACCCATCCAAGGTCGTGCCGACAAAGATCAAATGTGTGTTATTCTTTTGGTGAACCTGCTCATATTAGGCGAGAATAACCGACATGAGGCGAAGGTGTTAGGGCCCAGCCGGTCAGATCTGCAGCAACCTCATCACATTCAGTACGCCCATCAGGGCAAAATCATCATATGTCATCCGGTCGAGGCAGATGTAGGGGCCAGAACCACATTTATGCATTAATGGGATGAAAGGATCAAGAATCCTCACCTGATGTCATTACAGGTATATTATCAGTCTTTTCACATAATATGTATGCGTTGTTAGATCCAGGCTCCAATCTATCATATATCACCATTTTTATTGCCTGTAAATTTGGTATGGAGCCTGAGTTGATAAGAGATCAATTTGTGGTATTTACACCAGTTGGTGAGTCAGTAGTTGCTAGACGGGTTTATCGGAAGTGTGCGGTATTAGTTTGTAGCCATCAGACCTTAGCTGATTTGGTAGAATTGGAAATGATTGATTTTGATGTTATCATGGGCATAGATTGGCTGGCATCATGCTACACTAATGTTGATTGCCGAGAAAAGATTGTTAGATTTCAATTTTCAGGCAAGCCAGTCCTTGAATGGAAGGGTAATACGGCGATGCCAAAAGGTAGGTTTATTTCATACCTTAAGGCAAGAAAGATGAATTACAAAGGTTGTATATACCATCTCGTTCGGGCTAGGGATGTCGATGACGAACCACCTACTTATCAATCAATTCTGGTGGTTAATGAATTTCTTGATGTATTTCCAGATGAACTTCCATGTCTTCTTCCTGAAAGGGAGATTGAGTTCAGTATAGATCTGTTGTCAGACACTCAACCGATATCGATTCATTCTTATAGAATGGCTCCAGCTGAATTGAAAGAATTAAAGGAATAATTAAAAGATCTGCTTGAGAAAGGCTTTATTACTCTCACATGTCCCTTTGGGGTGCGCCGGTATTATTTGTATGAAAGAAAGATGGCTCGTTACGAATGTGTATCGACTATCGACAGCTGAATAAAGTCACTATCAAGAATAAGTACCCTCTTCCCAGAATTGATGATTTGTTTGACCAGTTACAAGGTGCAAAATATTTCTCAAAGATCTACCTAAGGTTGGGGTACCATCAGCTAAGGGTCAAAGAGAAGGACATTCCGAAAACGGCTTTCAGAACAAGGTATGGGCACTTCGAGTTCTTAGTAATGTCATTTGGACTCACAAACGTGCCGACAACATTTATGGATCTAATGAACATCGTGTTTCACCCATTCCTGAATGTATTTGTGATAGTATTTATAGATGATATTATGGTTTACTCTTACTCGGAATCAGAGCATGTGGATCATTTGCGGATAGTACTACAGAAGCTCCAGGATCATAAGTTGTATGCTAAGCTCTCCAAGTGTGAATTTTGGTTGAATTCAGTGGCTTTCATTAGTCATATAGTATCAGACGAAGGTATAAGAGTTGACACTCAGAAGATTGATACGGTGAAGAATGGGCCGAGACCTACGACCCCATCTGAGGTTCGCAGCTTTCTGGGGTTAGTCGGCTATTATAGGAGGTTTGTAGAAGGATTTTCTACCATATCAACACTATTAGCGAAGTTGACACAAAAGGCCATAAAGTTCCAGTGGTCCAATGCCTGCGAGCAGAGCTTCCAAGAGTTGAAAGACAGATTATCATCGGCACCAGTCCTTACTTTTCCAGAAGGTCCAGAAGGCTATGTTATGTATTGTGATGCCTCGGGAGCAGGTTTAGAAAGTGTGTTAATGCAACATGATAAAGTGATTGTCTATGCTTCAAGGCAATTGAGGAAATATGAGAAAAACTATCTGACACACGATTTGGAGTTGGCCGCAGTGGTCTATGCACTGAAGATTTGGCGGCCCTACTTGTATGGTGTTCATGTAGACATTTTCACGGATCATAAAAGTCTGCAATACATATTTAAACAGAAAGAGTTAAACTTGAGACAGAGAAGGTGGCTTGAATTATTGAAGGATTATGATGTGAACATCTTATAGCATCCCGGTAAAGCTAATGTTATAGCAGACATGCTTAGTCGTAAGTCGATATCAGCTCGACTCTGGTACAGGTCGAAAGGAATGAGTTAGTAAGGGAGCTCCACTAGTTAGCTAGTTTGGGAGTTCGACTAATGGATTCGGAGGATGGTGATTTTGTGATTTGGAATATGTTAGAGTCATCCCTCATATCGGAAGTTTAGGAATGGCAGTGGAAAGACCCCAGTTTGAAAAAAATCAGAGAGGGCATTCAACAGAAGAAGATCACGACCTTTGAGATTAATAGACATGGGTTCTTAAGCACCAGGGTCGTTTATGTGTTCCAAATGTAGCGGGGTTACGAGATAAAATTATGACGGAAATCCATTGCTCACGATATTTCATTCACCCTGGATCTACTAAAATGTATCATGATCTCAAGGGTATGTATTGGTGGAACGACATGAAGAGGAGCGTCGCGGAATTTGTAGCTCAGTCTTTCGGGCAGTGGTTTAAACATCTAGACATATGCAAATAAATAGCTTAGTAAATAAAAGGATGTAATCCCGAACTAATTAGGACTTACCAAGTGGGACAACAATGATTGGCTAATTGATAATGAGGATCGGCTAATTGGTAAATTATAGTGGGGGACATGATTAATGGGAATAATTACGTGTAGCATAAATAAGTGACAACAAATCCACTAAATACATGCAAGGTGGAGGTGGTGTTGTTAGTGATGAATAAACAAGGTGACGGTTACACGTGTAAAGATGGATATATATACATATTATAATATGATATACTCCACCGCCTATATCATTTAGTGGGGAACATGGTATTTAGTATATATTCTATCATGATTGTGCTGCAAAACATTTAGAGGACTTTGTCTTGGATAAATTCATATTAAAAAACAACCATGGTAGCTACAATTTCACTTCGGATAATTCACTTTGAAGAACCAAAACATAGGAAGCAACCATTTCCAATATTGAATCATCTTTGGTAACATTTCACCTTGGAACAACATTGTTTGAAGGAACAAAAACGTGCAGCAATGTTATGTTCCTTTTCAAGTAGTTGATGGTTTTTCTTCAAGTTCATTGACGATAGTAGAATCGACATAGGTATGTTAAGGCAACTCATTTCTTTCTTTTGGCATGTTCCATGTAATGAAACGTAAACGTAATTTGTTCCATAAATTATTCTACTCTTAGTAGTTAAGGATGTTCCGGTTATTTATTCCTATGTTGAAAGCACGTCTAAATATGTTCCTAAATCCTTATTGAGGTATATGAGAAAGATGTCAATATTCACAATGTTAGCCGAAGATACAATGATATTATGTCACTCAGAAAAACTCAGAATGTTTTATTGTCATTCATGCATTTTATTCATGTATTACCCTGGACCATGTATTAGGGATGGGAAACGGGATACGCAGACCACCTGATCAGCTGGTACATAATGATGATTATGCCCACAGAGGCCGATATGATATGATGCTTATAGAGTCTGTTATGGGGATGAAGATGCCTAATGAGGTCAATGGCGTTATATATATATATATACACACACACACACCACATTGTGCATGACATTTAGGCATATTATGACCCTCAGAGGCATTTACTACTGGTCGGTTGTTTCTATCGGCTCCTGCTGTCGGCTGTTGTTGTCGGCTGTTTCAGTTTCAGTTTATTTATGTATCTCTGTTATGCTATTTATCATGCCTGACATATTCAGTACATCAGTCATACTGATGTCCCTTTTGCCGGGGGACGTTGCATTTCATTCTCGCAGGTTCACGTAGCCAAGAAGACGATCCGCGTTAGTAGGTTGCTGACTCAGCAAATATTGGAGCACTCCCCTTGTTTTGGAGTGTCGGTCAAATCTTGCTAAGGTAATTTTTTCATGTATATAGAGTGGTATTGCGTGGCCTTGTCCTGACCCTTATGATGTCATGTACTCTTGTAGAGGCTTGTAGACTAGGGGTGAGCACGGGTACAGGGTATCCAGATACCCGACCGGAACCGACACTAACGGGTAAGTTCCGGGTAGATATATTATAATAACGGGTAGGGTCCGGGTAGTAAAATTAGGAACCGATCAATGTCGGGTCCGGTTAGGATTCAAGAAATAGTGACAGTGCGGACCGGAAGGCAAATACCGGAACCTATAAAATATTAAATATTTTTACTTTTTTTAGAAACATTTGGACCACTTTTAACTTTCTCCAAAATTGTTTGTTGCACGCCTGCACATTGATTTTCCCCACCCCAAGATGTAAATATTTTAGCTTTTTCACTCCTTTATTCTAAAATGCTCTTTGTGCCCTAAGAGAAAACACCCAAAACTCTCTCAATAACAATGTCGTTTTAGCTACACCACCGAGCTTCATCGTCATCGTTGTTGAAGCTTTCTATCATGTACTTTCATCGTTGTCGTCATTGAAGCTTCACCTTTGCCTCTTTCTCTCCCTTGGTTGTGTTCACGTCATTACTAAAATGCATATGGGTTCATATCTAACTCTTCAACTTCTTTTTAATATCATATGCTTCTGTTCTATTTCAGGTGATACTCATCTTCAATTTGTATTACTTTTTTATTTGAAATGTAAATCTATTTTTAAAATTTGTGTATATTTTTATAGTTGTGAAGATGAAATTTAGGGATTTACTAAAGCTTTTCTTTTGTATCGAAGAGCTTATTAACACGAAAATAAGTTTAATTCAGATGTTTTCAAATTTATTTTGAAATCAACACGTTCAATTAATTGAGTGTCAAATTTGGCTTGCAATTTTAGGTTTTTGTTACATAATTAGCTTTTCTACAATGAATAAGTTTTCTAAAACTTCTTATAAGGGTACTAAAAACTCCGATTGGAGGCTAAAAAACTACTTGATGAAATTATTTTAGAACTCTTTTTTATTCTCATAGGCTTAAAATTATTGCTTAATTTGTATTTTTTATTTACAGGGTACCCGGGAACCTACCCGGACCCGCAGGGTCCGGGTAGGTTCCGGGTAATGATTGCTATGGGTAGGTTCCGGATAGTAAATTTAGGAACCGATCTTTTACCGGGTAGGGTCCGGGTAGTTCAAAAATGTTAGGGTACCCGGACCCGCTCACCCCTATTGTAGACGGTGTCCTGTGTGTAGTAGTCATGTATGGCCTTGTCGGCCTTGGTATGTATATATATATATATATATATATATATATATATATATATAAGTTGGGCTTTCTGGTTAAGATTTTACATAGTTACTTTCCAGTGTATAGTTTCTATGTGCCAGCAGAGTACTGGGTGATGGCCCTTGTGGCCATGATTAATTATGATTAAATATTGACTGAATGATAGGTGGTATTCGGCAGGTAAGGTCTAGGTGCACGTCATGACCCTCCGGTTTGAGTCGTGACAACAAGTTTGCGAATTTGATGTTTATGTTTTCAGAGTGTTGTACCGTACGAATTAATTATCAATGATGAAGGACAAGAAGACTTGAAATACTGGAGGCAGAATGAGAATACATTTCTGACACTAACAAAGATGGTTTGAGATGTGTTGAACATTCAAGCGTCATCAACAATATCTAAAAGCGCTTTTTCTGTGGGAAGATTTCAAATTGGAGAGCACAAACATTCATTGGCAGGAGACACATTGGAGATTGCAGTTCTATTCAGAGACAGGATTCGTGCGGAGCGTAGAAGGTGCGGTCAATCAGAGACCAACAAAGAAGAAGACTACAACTACAATGAAATCTTGTCTGAGGGAGCATGAAGCGACGTTGAAGAATTTGACAAACAAATTTCAATTCCAATAGAAGATCCTCAAGACATTGTGAGGAAATTCGAAAAAGTATGGTTAAATATGTATTTTTTTAATTGCAATTGTACTATGTCATTTGCAACTTTTGAACAACACCACAAAGTTGCAATTTTGAAATTGTATTACAAAAAAAATCATATTTCTATTAAATAATATAAGAGGCACAAAAATAGCATTGAGATGTTTTTATTACACTATCTTGTTCAATTATTGAAATGTTTGTATATATTATTTTTTAAAATTAAGTGGCAAAAAAAAAATCCTGAGTCCCAACCTCGTTCCGGTGAGATGTGGGACGGGACGGGACCTCTTCCTGTCCCGCCTATCCCGGCCCGTCGGAACCCAAGTCCCGACCCTCTCCTCCGTCTCGTCGAGACCCGCCCCGCCCCGTTGGACAACCCTATGCAAAATCCAAATAAGGTTAGGGTAGTCAACATTTGGGCCAAATAGGTGTGGCCATTTAGCAGCTCTCATCTATTTCAATGTGCTCCTTTAACTATCCGACTCTCTACTCTCAAGTTGTTGTAATACCAACTACACCCTTGAAATTTTCCTAATGAAAAATTATATGCAATGGCAGAAATGTACTTCCGCAGCCACACTTCAGAAATCCATGCTCCAAAAACATACTCAGTATCAAAATATTTCCTGGAAACTCAACCAACACAATATCCAAGTCTTGGCAAAAGAACTAGCCTTCTTAAGTAAATTAAACATTCACAAATATATCCAAGAATTTTCAAAAATCAAAGATTAAATTAGAAAATGAGTTCAACAAGCAGGGCATGGGTTATAGCAGTGAGCTTGGGAGTGGTAGAAGCACTAAAAGATCAACGAACTATACCATCAGAGCCGTACATCAGCATGCCAAGAACAATCTACGGTCATATTTCTTCTTTGGTTTCTGCAAACAAATTAGAATTGAAGGAGAAAGTGAAGCAATCCGAGGAGTCTTTAAGGAAAGTCATGTATTTGAGATGTTGGGGTCCCAATTGAATCCTACCAGTTAAAGTTAGTGTTGTCTTTATGTAATTTTAACTAGATGCTAAATTGCCTAGTAAAAACAAAATGTAGTAAAAATTAGTACATGCTAATTTTAGCAAACTTGGAGTTTAATTTTAGCTAGATGCTAAATATTTGTGATCCAGATATATTCTTGAGCCAATTCTTTGATGAATCTGTGTGAAATTTGTTACTGGCTGTGTGCCATTTTGCTTAACATCATTTTGTTCCTATTATTGGTTTATTAAAATTTTGAAGCGGATTTACAGTTGAAAATATATCAATGGAACACTCGTTTAAGCTCCCATTTACATAAATTGCCATTCAGCAAAATGGATCCTTTCTGTTTAAAATAGTAAATTTAAATGAGTAAGTATTTAGATTCATATATCTTTTAGTTATTCTAGGTGCATGATTTTTTGTATTATCTAGATGACTTTTAATATATCAATATGGTTAGATTTAAGTATGTGTATGAACGTAATTAATAGGTGTGACTATAAAAGACTTTATTAGTACATATATAAATCAAATAATATTATATAAGCGTGAAGTATGTCTAATATAATATGAAGTTAGCTTAATGTCTATCTTCATCTTCCATTCTTTTCTATGCCCTATAATGTGATCAATAGTTCACCTTATTTTTCCAACACTTTCTTGAACGGGCGTCCTTAAGATGGTAACTAACTTTTATGTCAAAATCATCTTTATACTTTAATGTATATTTTTGTTTACTGTGTTAGCAGTAGGACTTAATTTGAATAGCATCTTGTATTGGAGTCCTCTTTTCGACGTTGAAACAGTTGGCTAATCCAAACTCAATTGGTGTAACTGGAAGGTCAGACACTATTTCCCCCTGTTGATATTTTGGCCTTTTGAATTATACTCCATCCGGATCAAAAAGAGTGCCAAATTAGCTTTTTCTTTTTTTGTCAAATATAGTGTCCACTTATTAAATTAAAAAATAATTAATTTTATTTTTTCAGATTTTTCCCTATTAAGTGTTAGGTGATCAAATCTCAATGCTTATTTAATTAGGAGCAATTTAGTCAAATTATCTATTTTTATCTAAAAGTTAGTATTTTCTTAAAGAGTGTGCAAATGGCTAAGTGAACACTTTTTTTTTATCCGGAAGGAATAATATAAAGAATGGGATCTTTGCTTTAACCCCATGCCACAAAAGAGTATATTTACACCATTTGTGTATGGCAGGGATATATATACACCATTTTTCTAACGGAGATATATCTGCTCTATATCGCAAAGTTGAAGGATGTATTTGCACATTTTCCCAAAGTAATAATGAATATGGTTAAAATTTGAAATACACAAATGATCCTGATGTGAACTCAAGATTGAAGAGCATCTTCAACGATCACGTATAGTAAATCAAATAAAGAAGAGTATAGGAAGAAAAAAGTAAAATTACAAAATGGGTAACATATTACGTCTGAAAAGATCTGTTGTTTCTTTTGGAGATATAGGTAAAGCATACATCTGTATGACTGTATCAGTATTCTTAACATGGTCATACAAAAGAGTTGCCTTTTAGGTTCACTTTTATCATCCTTACGACTGAAACAAGGTGTTTTCCTTTGTATAGTTCCTTCTCAATCTCCAATTTCATTCAATTGGTTCATCCTCCATAGATATAAACATTTCACCAGACGATTTAGCAAATCCCGAAATATAGTTAACAAAATTAGATATGATTCCAATTTTGCCAGAATATCAAAATTGTCCGCATCATATATTTGTAGCTAGCTTATTAATTATCAATTTATCTTCAGAAATATAATCTAACGTTAATTTGCTAACTCGAATTTTTATCATCAATTTAGTTATTTAAACATGATATTTCTTCTTAACATATTATTTTTTATATTTTATGAATTTAAATATAATAATGTCATACAAAAAAGGACAGTCCGATGCACTAAGCTTCCGCTATACGCGGGATCCGGAGAAGGACCGGATTACAAATCAAAACAGAGCATCCAAATCAAAACATGAAGGCAAATGAATGAAGTGGCCAGGACCTAGAAACTAGGTAGTATTTTGGATGCGCTTAGGCCAACCGATAAAAGATTGAGGAAAATATATATATTTCTCTAACAACAAATAAATTTGAAGAATAATTACTAATTCGCTTAGCATTTTGCCTAAAGGGATGGACTTTATTTCTAAAGTATTAATCACATGAAATGAGCTAGGTTTGTTGAGCTTGAATTTTGACCAGAGTCAAGCTGGACTTAATGTGCGCAAAATAACCTGATCAAATTACTCGAGTTAAAATATGATCAAGCCATGTCAGATTGAGCCTTAATATGTTTAAAAAATATACATACAACCACGTTGAATTTATTAGCGAATATTCTCTATATATTCGTCATATATTGTGTAATTATGAATATTGTATATTTATGATTTATTAGGATCCTTACCGAATTAGGATTCCTCTCTTGTACACACTATATATATATTTTGTAATAATGAGAATACTACCTAAAGAAAATTATTACAATCTTGCATGGTATCAGCAGCCAAAATCCTAGGGTTTCTCTAAGCAATTGTGTCGACGGTCAACCTCCAAAATTTTCCTCCACTATTTTTCTTTCTTGTCTTCCTTCTCCTACTCCATTAAAATTCATCAACTACAATGACACCTCCTCAAACTCCCACGGTGGCCTCATCCTCAACAGTCGTCACCCCTGACATATCAAAATCATCTTTTTCACCCTCAGTTCATCCAACCCTCACCGTCACCAACATCAAGCAGCCTCCCGATCATTCTTGATCAAGAAAACGGTCAATACTCCCCATGGGTTGAACTTTTTCGTATTCATGCATGTGTCTACAATGTGCTTGATCACATTGATGACTCTTTCCCTCGCCCACTTGAGGTTGACGACTCTACATGGCTCCGTCTTGACGCCGCTGTCAAACAATGGATATATGGTAGTATTTCTCAGGACTTGCTTCTCACAATAATGAAATTCGGTGCCCCAGCCCGCGATTTATGGCTTCGGTTGGAGGAAATTTTTCAAGATAACAAGCACACTCGTACTATGTATTTGGAGGAACAATTTAATAATACACGTCTTGAAAATTTCTCTAACATGACTGATTATTGCAAACAGTTGAAACTTGTGGCGGATCAACTATCCAACGTCGACACCCTGTCTCTGAAACAAAGATGGTCCTGCAATAAGTTGCAGGCCTCCCAAAAGGTGAGTATGATACTTTGGCCACCATGATACAACAAGTTGACCTATTACCCAGCTTCAACAAGGTCCGCTCACAATTGTTGTTAGAAAAAACCCGTCGTGCAAAGCAGGACAAGCACAACCAAAAGGCATTAGCCATCGAAATGCCACCTCAAAATACCATCACCACCGGGACAACCCCACAGGAAAATACTCAGTCACGGCAGAACCGCGGCGGCGGGGGTTGCAGAGGTCGCGGCAGCGGCAGATGTGGCAAAGGACGTGGAAAGGATCGCGGCCAACAACACCCTTCACAACAGCCGTAGCCCAATCCATACCCGCATTGGACTGGCCCAGCTGCACAATTCCAACAGCCGCAGTGGGCCTCAGCACCAGCCCAAGTCTCGGCCCAATTGTCTTACACACAACAGGGGTTGTTGGGCCCCTTCCCAGCGAATCGGACCGCACACTACCAGATGCTTCAGGCCCACTTCACTCAGGCCCAGTACCTGCAGCCCTCAACCGGTCTGGCCCCAAGTGATTTGGGCCAAGTCTTTAGCAGTCTGAACTTGCAACAACACGATAAAAATTGGTACATGGACTCGGGAGCCACATCTCACCTCACTCGCTCTACATGTAATATTCATACATTGTTTCAATTAAAGCATCCTCAGTACATTACTGTTGGCAATGATCATCGCATTCTAATACAAGGCTATGGTACCTCCCACACACAGCCACCACATCCACTGTTTTCCCTTAAACATGTCATGTATGCACCAAATATCATTAAGAACCTAATTTCTGTCCGCAAATTTACTCGTGATAATTCTGTCTGTGTTGAGTTTTACCCGTTTGGTTTTAATGTGAAGGATCTTCTTACGGGGACCCATTTTACGAGATGCAATAGCACGGGGGATCTCTATCCATTCTCATCCACCTCCGCTGCCAGATCCTGCTCTCCCGTCTCTCTCGCTGCTATCTCTCCGTCCACTTGGCATAATAGGCTTGGCCACCCAGGCGCCCCAATTTTTAATTTTTTTTAGAGGAAATAATTTTATGAAATGTAATAATGGAAAACTTTCACAGCACTGTGTTTCTTGTTATTTAGGCAAACATGTTCGTCTTCCTTTTAAATCATCTACCAGCTTTACTTTTTCCCCTTTTGATATTATTAATGTTGATTTGTGGACGTCTCTTATTTCTAGTTCCCTTGGTCATAAATATTATCTTGTCTTGTTAGATGATTTCTCTCACTATATTTGGATCTACCAACTAAATTTAAATCGAAAGTGTTTGCCAAATTTCTTGAGTTTCACACTTTTATCAAAACACAGTTTGAAAATGCATAAAATCATTTCAGTGTGATAATGGTCGAGAATTCAATAATTGACGTATCACCGGTTTTGTAGAAATAATGGCATGGTTTTTCATTTCTCCTGCCCCCACAGCTCACCTCAAAATGGTAAAGCCGAGCGCATCATTCGCACCACTAATAACATGGTTCGTACTCTACTGTTTCATGTCTCCCTTCCTCCATCCTTCTAGGTCTACGCCATCAAAATGTCAGAATATATTCTAAATATTTTACCCACTAGTATCCTTCAAAATATGACTCCAACCGAAATTATATTCTGCATGATTCCATCGTACGACCACATAAGGATATTCGATTGCTTGTGTTATCCCAATCTTGCCTCCACTGCCCCTCATAAATTAGCACTTCGGACTACTCCGTGTATCTTTGTAGGTTTTCCGTCTAATCATAGGGGCTATCTGTGCTATGACTTATTCACTCATCAAATCCACATCTCTCGTCACATCACAATTGATGAGACCACATTTCTTTTGTCGAATCTCCAAAAATTCCGAATAACGGACTACACCTTTCTTGACGGGACCGACATTTCTCCTGTCATTCTCAGCCAACTAAATTAGTCCGACATCGGTACCCCATCTCTGCCACCCACTGTCACCACGTCTGCTGTCCGACCCTCGATATTATCTCTTCTAACATCCTCACCACACTCCTCGTCGGTTGCCACCAACGCCGGCAATCGGTCGATCTCCACTTTCTCCCAATCGGTCAACCACCAGCAAATCACCCAGCCCCATTTTCCACCACCACTTACTCCGACATCTCCACCCAACGACATTTCCAATCGCTCTGTCAATAACCCGATTACCGTCGATCAACCTTCCATCGACAAAACTTCACCATCACCGACGAACCAGACCCACATACCCAACCCACCACCTTCCCCCTACCAGACAATACCAACACAACCATCATCGCCTCCGATCGTGCCCCCACTGTCAAGCCCATCCGATTTACCAGCACCCACATCACTGCATTGTTCCGCTAATCCGACACCAACCAACCTACCGCAGATCCGAGACCCTACACCACAAAACTACCCACCCACTGCCTCCACTCACCAAATGGAAACCCATGTCAAACATTGGATTTTCAAGCTCGAAGCCCAGTTTAACCTATCTGTCCAAACAATTTCCTCAAATCCCCAAAACCCCAAATTAGCCAAACAAGACCCTAATTGGAATGCCGCTATGTGTGAGAAATTTAATATTTTAACAAAACAGCACACGTGGGATTTGATTCCTAGACCGGAGGGGGTGAATGTGATACGTTGCATGTGGCTATTTCGTCACAAATTCAGAGACAATGGAGACCTAGAGATGTATAAGACACGATTTGTGTCTAATGGTACAAATCAGCAGAAGGGTATTAATTGTGGTGAGACATTCAATCCGGTTGTCAAATCGGCTACCATTCGCACAGTTCTAAGTATAGTTATTGGCAAGCACTGGTCGATACATCAGCTTGATGTGAAAAATGTATTTCTTTATGGGGACTTGAAAGAAACAGTCTACATGCACCAACCACCTGGTTTTGTCCATCCAGCAGCCCCTCATTATGATTGTCATCTCCGTAATTCACTGTATGGTTTGAAACAGGCCCCCCGAGCGTGGTATGATCGCTTTGCCATGTATATTATGCAGATTGGGTTTGTATGCAGCAAGTGTGATAATTCTCTTTTCATTTATCATCAAGGTAGTAGCACTGCTTACTTACTGCTATATGTGGATGATATTGTTCTCACTGCCTCATCTGATGGGTTGAAAAATGAGATTATTGCTTTACTTAAAATTGAATTTGCTATGACTGACTTGGGCAAATTGAGTTGCTTTTTGGGTATATCAGTGACCAGATCTACAGATTATATGTTCTTGAGTCAGCGTAAGTATGCAGAGGAGATAGTGTACAGGGCTAAGATGGCGAATTACAAAATCATGCCCACTTCGGTAGACTCAAAATCAAAGCTCAGTGCTTTGGATGGTGCTCTAGTCTCCGATCCTACTCTATATAGGAGCCTTGCAGATGTACTTCAGTATCTCACTTTCACCAGGCCAGATATTGCATATGTTGTTCAGCAAGTGTGTCTGTTTATGCATGCCCCCAGGGAATCTCATTTCACTGCCCTTAAGCGTATCATTCGATACATTAAGGGCACACTTGATTATGGTTTACATCTATACCCATCTGCACCGACCAAGTTGCTATCTTACACGGATGCAGATTGGGCAGGGTGTCCGGACACGCGACGCTCCACCTCCGGCTATTGTGTATTCTTAGGGGATAATCTAGTTTCATGGTCTGCCAAGAGACAATCCACCCTATCCCGTTCGAGTGCCGAAGCAGAATACAGTGGCGTTGTCAATGTTGTAGTTGAGATTTGTTGGCTCCGAAATCTACTTTTGGAGCTCCAATGTCCTTTGTGTTGGTCGTCCATCATATACTTTGATAACATATCTGTCATATATATTTCTCACAACCCGGTTCAACATCAGAGAACCAAACACATTGAGATGGATATACATTTTATTCGTGAGAAGGTTGCTCTCGGTCATGTCATAGTGTTGCATGTGCCTTCGTCATATCAGTATGCAAATATATTCACCAAAGGACTCCCGAGACAATTATTCCTTGACTTCAGATCTAGTCTCAGCGTTCGGCCTCCTCCCGCTCCGACTGAAGGGGTGTATTAGCGAATATTGTCCATATATTCGTCATATATTGTGTAATAATGAATACTATATATTTATGGTATATTAGAATCCTTACCGAATTAAGATTCATCTCTTATACACACTATATATATTTTATAATAATGAGAATACTCTCTAAAAAAAATTATTACAATCTTACGTAATTGTTCAACCGTGTGAGTATCATGTGGTCGCTGGTGGGCCGGGACAAATTTGACCCCACCAGCCCGCCCGACCCCGCCAAAAAAAAAAAAATTACTAAGTGGGACTTCGAACTTCGGGACGGACGATGTCTCATCCGAGACCCGAGCCCGCCTCAGTGCCCTCGAGACCGAGCCCGCCCGAGCCCGCCTCGACCCGACCCCGAGCCCCCTTTTGCAAAATCGTTGAACCAACGGCCATTTTAGATTACGGACGCGGCCAACAGCCATTTTAGCTCCCCTCCCCCAACCCCTACCCCTTAATATTTATTTTTAACCCATAAGTTATTATATTTACACTTTAACCCAATTTTCAACTATAAATAACTCATTTTTCTTCATCTTTCTCACAAATCTTCCTACAATCTCTCTAATTTCTCAATATATCTCTCTACAAGTCTACATTGTTTGCTAAATATTCAATTTTATTTATTCATTTGGGAATTGGTAAAGTGAAGTTGGCAACTAGCTTGAGGATCTTCCATCGAGCAAAGTTTCATTTTCAACCTCTTGATTACACGCCGACGTTACGTCAAGTTTATACATTCGTTCCTTCATTAAATTATTATTGTCCTGCTTATTTAGTTTAGATCACTTAATTTTATTGTTCTTAATTATTTATTTATTTATTTATTATCATAATTAAAATGGAAGGATTAAAGGTATGTTTAAGGGTAAGGGTAAGGGTGCTTCTTCAGAGGGCAACCAGGCAAGTGGTGCTTCTTCTAGTAAAGGCAACCAGTATGGCAAGTACTTCTTCTAAATATCTTATTCCTACACAGGATGATTTTGTTTGATACTCAACATTTTCTACAATACCATTAGATTTAGACCAGGAGCTATTTCTCAAACTCAAGAAGACTTTAATTTAGGCGATGATCTAGATGATATACCCACTAATGTTGATGACAACACACCCACTAGTGCACCTTCAACCTGAAATACCTCTTATTCCCCTAATATGAGACGAGGTCCAAAGAAACTACTCATTAAAATCGGATGCATGGACATTTTTGATAGGGGACGAGAATCAAGTAGCCATATGTAAAATTTGTAAAAATGTTTTGAAATTTAAATCGAAAAGGTCAGTGGGGCCAGAAGTTTAATTAGACACGTAGTAAGTGCTCATCCCGGCTAGGTATGCCCAATACCAAAGCTTCAAAACCGAAAGCATAACGCCCGCCTCCATCAGGACAAGGTTCACATACTAATATTGTCCCTACCAAGTACAAGGTCAAATTAACCCTATGACGGGAATTGTAGGCCTAAATACAATAAACATAGAGATAGGGAAGTAATATCAAAATTAGTTCAGCTGTGGAGGGTTTGCCTTTTTCATTTTCTTCATCTCCGCTTTATTCATTACATTAGAGATATATAATCCTCGCTTTTAATGGTTTTCCTAGATCAATCGTTAAGAGAGATGTATTTAAATTCGCGATGAATATCAACAATATTTACGTTTTCATTATATCATTTTAATGGCAAAGTATCCATCACGTCGATATAGTCGTAGTACTAATCATCATGATTATTTAATCAGTAACTTGTCATTGGATAGATTATAAATGATCTATGCAAAAATGTATTTTAGCGTATAGATATATAGAATGATAAACCGTACTTTTATTGCGTAAAATATTTATCAAGTGTGCGATTATTACTTTAATTACCGATAAAATTATGACTATTACATTAGATAACGCTTAATAACAATTACGCAATTACAATTTTAAAAATAGTTTAATTCGCCTTTGCACCATTTTTCATATAAAATGTCGTGCCATATATATAACTTAATTGTAAAGGATGGTCTATCACTTTTTGAAGACATTCTTAGTAAAATACAATTTGCTATAAACTTTATTTTTAAAAGTAATAAAGTACAACGAGAAAAGAATATAAAAAATTTGTCATGATTGTGGACTACCTTTAGAAAATTCCACAAGAATTATCCACTAGGTGGAATTCTTTATACGAGCAACTACTTGTTGCTTATGACTATAAATTACCTATAACTTTATTTTTAACTCTCATAATAAAAAGCCAAATGATATGATTTTAGATAGTGATTGGGAAAAAAATTTCGAACTTATTGTATTTTTTGAGAAATGTTTTTAAGCAACAAAAGAATTTTCCGGTATATATTATCCTACTATTTCAACTATGTTATTTTTTATAACTCTAATATTTTTATTACTTTTTGAATATATGGAAAACCACTTATAAGGCTATTAAAAATGTTTCTCAAAATAAAAATATTTTATTCCTATTCCTCTATTTATATTATTGGTTACAGATAAATCCTACTATTAAAATAGGACTGTACTAAATCACTAATTGAAACTATTTACGATTGTATAGAAGTACTACCTCCAAGTCCCAAAATCTAAATCACCCACCACCTATTGAACAAACTAAAGAAGAAGTATTGTCTAGCGAGAACACCAATGCAAAAATATATATAGATTTTATCAACAAGAAAATGCTAGTAACTTACCCACTTCCATACCATCTTCTTCATCTTCAACACGACTCACAAAGACATGTTGTTTCGCGCTAGTATTGAAAGCCTCGTAAATAGAATGTGCGTCGCATCTCTACTACTAACCAAATTAGCGAAGTTAGATATTTTTGTTTTGCAGATTCTGCATCGTGATCAAGAAGTTATCAATGAAGATGGACATGAAGACTTGCCAAATCTTTGGAGGAATGAAGACCTTTCCGACACTTTCAATGATGGCTCGAGATGTTTTGAACATTCAAGTTGCCAATCAAGGCCTGAAGCGATTTTTTCCGCAGCAGATATCAAATAGAGACCACGACACTCATTAGCTAGGAGACTTTGGAAATTGCGGTATTATTCGGAGATTGGATACGAGCGGAGCGGAAAGGTGGTCAACCGGAGATCAACGAAGAAGATGATGAAAACTACAACGAAATCTTAACCGAAGGTAGTGAAAGCGACGTGGATCAATTTGACCAACAAATACCAATTCCAACCGAAGAACCACATGAAATCATCAAGCAATTAGAACAAGTGTTTTTGAGAATGTAATTTTTTTAATTGTAATTTTATTATGTAATTTGTAACGTTTGGACAACACCACAAAGTTGCAATTTAGATTTTAGACAATTGTATTTGTATTACAAAAAAATCATATGTCTATTAAATAATATAAGAGGCACAAAAACAGCCTTGGGATGTTTTTATTACACTATCTTGTTTTGTTTATTGAGTTTTTTTATACATATGTTATTTTTAAAAAAAAAAAAATGAAAACCCGCCGTATCCCGACCCGAGCCCGACCCCACCCGAGCCCGCCCCGACCCGAGCCCGACGGGATCGGGATCGGGACAGGACTTGCTCCAGTCCCGCTAAACTGTATTCGCCGAGCCCGCCATACCCGACTCGCCTTCTTCTCCCGTCCCGCCTCGATTCCTCGACCCCGCTGCACTGAGCCCGGCCCACTGGCCACCCATAGTATCATGTGATATTTTGAAGCAAGCTAAGTAACTCCAACATTAATGTGGTTTCATTTTTAAGATTATTTCCCATGGTTTAGGCTCTAGTGGGTTTTCTTTAATCTAGCTAATCCGTGTGCATCTATCTTATTGTTCATGCATTTTGGCATTATTCACATCTGCACACATCATTCTGCTCCTCTCCAATAATAGTCCAAACAATATTCCAAATTTCTGTGTGCTGCGCCCCTTCAACCAGCCGACTCTCCGTAGAATCTCAAGCAGTACTACTTGAAATACCAACTACACCCTCAAAATTTTCCTCATGAAAAATTATATGCGAGGGCAGAAATGTACATCAAGAGCTACACTCGTAACTGAAATTTTAGTAACTGAAATTTTAGAAAACCATGCTCCAAAGCCACAAGAATTCATAGCTAAAAGCCTCTAGTTTTATTGAGCCGTATACCTATATATTCAGAAGCATAAAATCCCTGGAATTCAATCAACATAATATCCAAGTCTTTGCAAAAGCACTAGCCTTCTTAAGCAAATTAAACCTTCACAAACTTAGCCAAGATTTTCAAGAAATCAAGAATTTATTAGAAAATGAGTTCAACAAGCAGGGCATGGGTTGCAGCAGTGAGCGTGGGAGTGGTAGAAACACTGAAAGATCAAGGACTTTGTAGGTGGAATTATATCATGAGAACAGTACATCAACATGCCAAGAACAATTTAAGGTCATATTCACAGGCCAAGAAGTTCTCTTCTCAGTCTTCTCCATTGAGAAATCAAGGAAAGGTGAAGCAGTCTGAAGAGTCACTGAGGAAAGTCATGTACTTGAGCTGTTGGGGTCCCAATTGAATCCTAATAACAGTTAAAGTTAGTGTTGTCTTTATGTAATTTTAGCTGGATGCTGAACTACCAAGTGTATAAATTAATGGACAGAAATATTTCTCGTCCTAGTAGTACATTTTTCTTTGCATCATTTTAACCATACTTAATTAACAATCGTTTAAGTTCCCAATAAGTAAATTACAATTCGGCAAATGGGATCTTGCTTGAATGGATACGTGCCTAATTTGGTGCGTTGATGTTACTATAAAATCAGGAACAAAGCAAAACGGGAAGTTAAGGAAAAACTTAGTAGTACTAAATTTGATTGTGAATCAGAGGAACAAATATATGCTACAGCCGACATAACTCAATCAAAATTAGGTTAGTTTGAATCTGGAACTTAGCCTACTTCAAGCACATAATAATTAGATCTTCTGAGGCCCTACGCGGCGCGAATCCGGATATAGTTGAGCTTTAATGCGGATACCGGACACCGAGTGTTAAACCAAAAAAAAATTAGACCTTCTCTCCTTTTTTTTATTTTTCTGAATTTTATTTTTACACACTGCACCTACTTCCTAAAAATATGTGAATGTTTTTTCTCAAGATAACATGGGAGAGAAGTGTGAGCACTCATCCCCTCATGTTACCCTTAGATGTATAAAAGTACTATCTTATGGTCTTTTAACTTTTTTTGTTTGACTTTATTGTAGTTGTAGAAATATCAAGCCTCATTAGAATGAAATGTGTGTCGTATATATAAGTTGCCCGAACGCCTTATTCATAACGATCGAGGAAAACCATGCCTGGAAACACAGGCTAAGGCGCTAAGGTCCCAATCAAATGGCTAATATTACTATCATTTTAATGGAGTACTACTTTTTTAACTTTTTTGATGTAACTATTCGTTGGTATGTGACAGGTCAGACAGATGAAAAGTTGTAGTCCAAGTGTAAATGTTG
Organism: Anisodus acutangulus; assembly: GCA_029783415.1. Lineage (NCBI taxonomy): Eukaryota > Viridiplantae > Streptophyta > Magnoliopsida > Solanales > Solanaceae > Anisodus > Anisodus acutangulus. The sequence goes on from CM056491.1 coordinate 26,393,769, forward strand.
GAATTGAGCCTCTAAACTTATTAGTTCTTTTTTTTGCATACTCATCTTCTTCCATGGTATTAGAGCAGTAGCTCGCTCCATTTTTTTGCATATCAAATCATCTTTACAATATCAAAATCCTGAATATCTCATCAATGGAGACTGCAAAACTCCAGATCTGAATGCAACAGACTATGAGCAGTGGGCATGTTGTAATGACATGGTCACTGCATGATTGTTGAATTCCTTGACGAAAGATATAGCTGATAGTGTGATTTATTCCAAAATAGTAAGGGAGTTCTGGGACAACTTGGAGCACAGATTAGGAAAGACTAATGGAGCAAAGTTGTATCACCTACAAAAGAAACTTTCAGGGTTAGTTCAAGGAAACAGTGATGTGGCTGGTTATTTCACAAAACTAAAGAGAATATGGAATGAACTGGACTCCCTCAATTTGATCATATACTGCACTTATGTGTGTGAAGGAAAACCTAAGCTAATCAAGTATATGGAAGATCAACGGCTCATTTCAATTTCTTATGGGTCTGAATGATATATATTGACAAGCAAGATGAAATATCTTAATGATGATTTTTTTTTCAAACATAGATCAGGCCTATTCACTTTTGCTACAAGATGAGAATCACAGGGAGATATATGTCAATACTAGCTATGCTAATGAATATGGTTCTTTCATGGCAACATCACAAGGCGGGGGTTATCAGAGAAATGTAACTCAATCATTCTAAGGACCAAATCAGGGACAACAGAAATTTGGTAACAACCCACTGAGAAACATCAAAGAATTTCAAAAGCATAAATCAAGGAAGAACAAATACAACCCAAATGTGAGTTGCACCTATTGTGGGAAAGTAGGGCATGTCCAAGATGAAGATTTTGTGTTCACAAAGATCAAACCATATCAAGGCAAGGAAAATGGAGTGGTTGCTGAGGAGGAATGTGAGTTTTCAAACAATGCACAAGTAGAAGCAGGAAATGGAAATCATAACAACCTTACAATGGGAATGAGTAAGGACCAATATGTTGAACTAGTTCAGAAGATTGCACGGGAAGTGAGGCTAGGACAAGTAGCAACTTCAAGTGTTTCAAACTAGAGCTGGCCAGGCCGGGCTCGGGACTGGAGGGCCGGGTTTGGCGGGGTCGGGGCGGGGCAGGACGGGTGAAGAGGGTGGGGTCGGGGCTGGCGGGTTTGGCGGGATTTGCCGAAGTCCCATCCCGATCGTGATCCCGATCCCATCGGGATCGGGTCGGGGCGGGATCGGGATCCGGGCGGTTTTTCCTTTTTTTTTTTTAATAACATATGTATAAAAAACTCAATAATTAAACAAGACAAGATAGTGTAATAAAAACATCCAAATGTTGTTTTTGTGCTTCTTATATTATTTAATAGACATATGAACTTTTTGTAATACAAATACAATTGTCAAAATTGCAACTTTGTGGTGTTGTCCAAAAGTTGCAAATTACATTATAAAATTGCAATTAAAAAATTACATTCTTAAAAAAACCTGTTCTAGTTTCTTGATAACTTCATGTGGTTCTTCGGTTGGAATTGATATTTGTTGGTCAAATTGATCCACGTCGCTTCCACCACCTTCGGATAAGATTTCGTTGTAGTTTTCGTTTTCTTCTTCGTTGATTTCCGGTTGACCGCACCTTCTCCGCTCCGCTCGTATCCAATCTCTGAATAATACTACAATCTCCAAGTTGTCTCCGGCTAATGAGTGTCTGTGCTCTCCTATTTGATATCTACCGGCAGAAAAAGCGCTTTCAGACACAGTTGATGACGCTTGAATGTTCAAAACATCTCGAGCTATCATTGAAAGTGTCGGAAAGGTCTTCTCATTCCCCCTCCAGTATTTCAGCAAGTCTTCACGTCCTTCTTCATTGAGAACTGCTTGGTATGGTACAGAAATCTGCAAAACAAAAATATCAAACTCGCTAATTTGGTTAGTAGTGGTACGGCCGCACATTCTATTTCTGAGGCTGTCAATACTAGCCGCAGAAACAACATGTCTTTTGTGAGGTTGTGTTGAAGAAGAAGAAGAAGATGGTATGGAAGTCGGTAGGTTACTAGCACTTTCTTGTTGGTAAAACTTATATAATTTTTTGCATTGGTCTTCTACGCTAGACAACACTTCTTCTTTAGTTTGTTCAATATATAGTGGGTGATTTGAATTTTTGGGACTTGGAGGTGGTAGTACTTCTATACAATCGTAAATAGTTTCAATAAGTAATTTAGTACCGTCTATTTTAATAGTCGGATTTAATACAACACTAATAATATAAATAGTGGAAATAGAAATAAAATATTTTTTAATTTTGATAAACATTTTTTTAATAGCTGTCATATAAGCTGGTTTTTCCATATATTCAGTAAGTAATAAAAATATTAGAGCTATATAAAACAACATAGTTGAAATAGTAGGATAATATATACCGGAAAATTCTTTTGTTGCTTGAAAAAATTTCTCTAAAAATACAATAAGTTCAGAAATTTTTACCCAATCGCTATCTACAACCATATAAGCTGGATTTTGATTATGAGAGTTAAAAAATAAAGTTATAGGTTTTCTATAGTCATAAGCAACAAGTAGTTGCTCGTATAAAGAATTCCACCTAGTGGGTACTTCTTCTGAAGTTTTTCTATAAGGTAGTTGGCAATCGTGACAAGTTTTTTTATATTATTTTCTTCATTGTATTCTATTATTTTTAAAAATAAAGTTTATAGCAAATTGTATTTTACTAAGAATGTCTTCAAAAAGTAATAGACCATCCTTTACAATTAAGTTATATATATGGCACGCACATTTTATATGAAAATGATCTGGAAAAGATGGAGTAAAACTATTTTTAAAAATTGTAATAGCGTAATTGTTAGAAGAAGCGTTATCTAATGTAATAGTCATAATTTTATCGGTTATTCCATAATAATCGCACACTTGATAAATATTTTTTGCAATAAAATTACCAGTGTGCCTATCATCTATATATCTATATGCTAAGATACATTTTTGCATAGACCATTTATAATCTATCCAATGACAAGTTACCGTTAAATAATCATGGCCGTTAGTACTACGGCCTATATCAGAAGTGATAGCCACTTTGCCATTAAAATGATATAATGAATAACGTAAATACTGTTGATATTCATGTGCAAATTTAAATACATCTCTCTTAACAGTTGATCTAGGAAAATCGTTAAAAATAGAATTATACAAATCTCTAATGTAATGAATAAAACCGGGAGATGAAGGAAATGAAAAAGGAAAACCCTCCACAGCAACTAATTTTGCTATTGTTTCCCTATCTCTATGTTTATTGTATTTAGGGCCTACAATTCCCCCCATCATGGGGTTAATTTGACCCTGTACTTGGTCAGGAACAATATCAGTATGTGAACCTTGTTCCGATGGAGCAGGCGTTTGCGCACCCGGTTTTGAAGCCTCGTATTGGGCATACCTAGATGGATGAGCCCTTACTACGTGTCTCATTAAACCCCCAGTCCCACCGTGACCTTTTTCAGTTTTAAATTTTAAAACATCTTTACAAATTTTACATCTAGCTACTTGATTCTCTACGTCCCTATCAAAAAATATCCATGCATCTGATTTTAATGATCGTTTTGCTGGACCTCGTCTCATACTAGGGGGGATAAGAGGCATTTCAGTTGAAGGTGCACTAGTGGATGTGTTGTCATCAACATTAGTGGGTGTATCATCTAGATTATCGTCTAAATTAAAGTCTTCTTGAGTTCCAGAAAATAGCTCCTCGTCTAAATCTAATGGTATTGTAGGATGTTCAGTATCAACAAAATCATCCTCTGTAGGATTAGGATGACTAGAAGAAGTACTCTTGCCCTTGTTGCCCCTACTAGAAGAAGCCTGACCCCTACCCGTAAGCATACGTTTAAATCCTTCCATTATAAATTTATAATTATACTAATAAATAATTAAAGTAAATAAAATTAAGTGTGCTAAATAAAATAAACAGACAATAATAATTTAATGAAGGAACGAATGTACCAAACGTCGATGTAACGTCGACGTGTAATCGAGAGGTTGAAAATTGAAACTTTGCTCGATGGAAGATCCTCAAGCTAGTTGTCAACTTCACTCCCAATTCTCAAATGAATAAATAAAATTGAATATTTAGTAGACAATCTAAACTTGTAGAGAGATATATTGAGATATTAGAGAGATTGTAGGAAGATTTGTGAGAAAGATGAAGAGAAAATGAGGTATTTATAGTTGAAAAATTGGATTAAAGTGTAAATATAATAACTTATGGGTATAAATATTAAGGGGTAGAGGGTTGGGGGAGTGGGAGGCCAAAAATGGTCGTTGCACAACGACCAAAATGTAAAATGAGCGTTGGTGCAACGTTTATTTTTGCAAAAGGGGGAATTTCGGGAGGGATCGGGCCGGGACATGCGGGACTGGGTCGGGCCGGGACGGGTCGGGACTAGACATTGTCCCATCCAGGTTCGAGTCCTGGGATCGGAGCTGGACCGGGGCGGTGTCGGGGCGGGACCGGGGCGGGACTGGGCCGACCCGGCCCACTGGCCAGCACTATTTCAAACCAAGGTTTTAATGTAGGAACAATTGATGGTACAATTATGAAGTACTCAGGAACTTGTCTTTCAGTTTTTAATACTTCCACTAGGATTATTGATTTAGGGGAATCAGAACATATGTGTTTTGATTCTAAGTCTTTTATATTTTTGGCTCCTCTTCCTGTTTCTTTGTAACATCCCGTACTTTCGGGTTAAGGTTTGAATCGTTAAGCATATGTAAAATCGTTAGTCGTGTGTAAATAGACCCGAGCATTGGAAAAAAATTTGGATCATATTTATGTATGCTATTAAAGAGATTAGTATATAAAAGGGATTAAACCCCGATATAATTTTGGACATAATAAGTGTGACGACGGGGGAAGGAAATAAATTTAGTATGTGCATAAAGAGATTATGGACTAGTGTCATATTAGGAAATTATGACATTGAGTATATGGAGGTTTTATATGTCATCAGGTTTTAAGTGAATTGGGATCAAGAAATTAATTAGGTATGTGATGAGTTAATTGTGGAGGGTAGTTTAAGAAGTGGATTACAAGTGTAGAAGGATTAAGAGTGCATGAACTCTTAATCCAAATCGTGGCATTGGACATAACGAGAAGCTGTTGCACGTCATACACTCCCAGCGCCTACAACTTTGGGTGGGGAACATCACACTTAATGTTGTTGTTGTAGCGTGTCATTTAGATATGTTAAGCTGCTTGTTTGGTCAGAAGAGCATAAATAGTTACCGATCAAGTCACCTTCTTGTGTTTCAGTTTACATATACTTCTAGAAATTTGGATCATCTTACCTCTTTTGAGTAGCCTTTTGCTATCATACGTAGATCCTTCAATTGTTTTGATGTACCGTATATTGAAGGGGTGTGGCATGGTATGAGTGTTTCAGTGCAATTTTATCAGAATATAATAGAGACAATCGAGGTATATTAAGACAAATTACTTCTTTCTTTTGGCATGTTCCATGTAATGAAATATAACCGTGATATTGCTCTATAATTTATTCTACTCCTAGTAGTTAAGAATATTCATGTTATTGATTCCTATGCGAAAAACATGTCTAAATATGTGTCTAAGTCCTTATTGAGGCATGTGAAAAATGATGTTAATATTTACAATGCCAGTTGAAGGTACATGTTAAATATTCAATGTTAGCCAAAGGGGCAAGGATGTTATTGTCATCCGGTAAATTCAAAGAAGGTTTTATTATCATTCATACATTTTTATTTGCATTGCATTCATATATTACTCGGGACCACTTGTGCTATGCACACTACTATATGATAAAATATATATATATATATATATATATATATATATATATATGTACGGGAATGGGAAAAGGGAAAGGCGTTATATACGCACACCACATGACTATCACGAAAGAGCCCGAAGAGGCCAATATGATGTGATGATGTGATGCCCTTGTGTGGTGATATAACCTGATGCCCACAGATGCGGTTATGGGAGGATTCCTGTGTGGACATTAGTATACCGCATTTGCATTATGCGTACATTCATTAATCATTACATGATATTATGCCCATAGAGGCCGACATGAAATGATGCCCACAGAGGCCGTTATGGTAAGGAAGATGGCCAATGGGGCCGATGTATATGTATACCGCATTGTGCATGACATTTAGGCATATGTATTAGGACTCACAGAGACATTTACTATTGGTCGGTTGTTCCTGTTTCAATTGTTGTTATATCCCTGTTATACTATTGTTCATGCCTGACATACTCAGTACATCAGTCGTAGTGATGTCCCTTTTGTCGGGGGACGCTGCGTTTCATGCCCGCAGGTTCAATTAAAGAAGGTGACGGTTCACGCTAGTAGGTTGCGAATCCAACAGATTTTTGGAGCACTCCCCTTGTTCGGAGTGTTGGTCTAATTTTGATACGGTACATTTTTGCTTGTATATAGGGGTATGGCGGGGCCCTGTCCCGACCTTTGATGTTGTTACTCCTAGAGGCTTGTAGACAGGTATCCTGTGGATAGTGGTCTTGTATGACATTGTCGGTCTTGGTATGGGTATGTGTATATATAAGATGGTTACCTGATTTTCATAATTTTCTTCCGGCTTAGTCCGTATTCAATTGTGATTAGAAGTTGGTTGTATGATTAACGGTACCTGGCGGGTGGAATGCGGGTGCCCGTCGCTGCCCTCCGATTTGGATCGTGACAGTCTATAAGCATCACTTACCTAATTCTTTCAGGATCATTGTGACTCATGCAAAAAGTGTCTATTTTCTGCTTAAAATAACTTTAAAAAATATCAATACAAGTGTGATCTGTTATTTACTCCTAGTAGTTGCATCTTACAGGACCCTTTAATGAGGAACACTCAAGATTTTGGTGAAGTAAGAGAAAGACTCTACCTGTTGCAGCCTACTAATCTTAAGTATAAGGTTGTCTCTAATGAAAATGTAGTTTCATTTCAAGAAGGAAGTAATTCCGTTTGCAAATCAAGTTCAGTTTCTTTTCTAGTTTCAACAAGTGTTACTTCTATTCTAATGTAGAATTATGGCAGGACATGTCCCTTATTCAGCAATGAAGAGCAGTTCGATAACACCTAGGTTTATTCAGGACTTGTCTCTTGCTAACATGGGTCAATTACAACTGTCTTGAAATCAAAGATTCAATCACAACCGTTTGATTAATGACAGCTACGTAGAAAGGAACTAAGAAGCTTCTTTCACGTGCTGAGCATGTGAGGGAATATTTGTTTGTTAATATTGTTAGCTAGGTGTACAAATCATAGATAGACAAGTGTGTAGGAGTAATTTATTTCTTATTTAATTTGTTGCAAAATATACCTGTATATATACAAGGTTACACAGAGAAAAAAATACCCAAAAAAAATCTCCAAATACTCATCTTCTTTCAGTAATTAGTAAGTATATTTATTATGCTTTTGTTATACACTGAATATATACATTGCGATGGCTACGATCTATCACTGTTAGGCTGGTGATTTTTTTTAGCAAGATGACTAGAATGTTAAAATCTCATTGTTGCTACAGAAAGGCCCATATGAGAAGACTCTCCCTCAATCTTTATTTTTTACTACTCTCTTTGTCCAAAAAGAATGACTCACTTTTATTTTTAGTACGTCACAAAAATTAAAAAGAATGATATATTTTTTTATTTGATAATAATTTAATTATAAACTTTACTTTTTATGCAAAATAAAATGATCTATCACTACATAAATATCTTTGGCTTATTTTAGACTATAAGATTCAAAAATCTTTCTTTATTTTTTAAAGTATATGTCAAATGAAAGTACATCATATAAATTGAAACAGATGAATATAATTATTTTTTGGTCCACATCACCAGAGGAGGAGATAGAAAAGGGGGGAAATCCATAGAATTGAAACCTTGTACTAACGGGTGCAGGTGAAACTGCCTTCAACACCAACCCCAAGAAGGAGAAAAACTTGTTTCATAAGAAACTAGAATATAATTTGATATTTTGACTGGTGTCAAAGAGTAGGGTCATCAATCACAAAGAAGACAATTATCATTGGGATCTAGACCCACTGTGTTCAAACCTTCAAGCAAGCAATTAAAAAACAAAATGATTACAAAGACGAGTAAAATTTATAATTGCTTCAACAGAAGGATTAATTCGAATACTAGATAATGCTAGTGGGGCAAATGGTTGATTTCGCCCAATTATTCGACAAATTGTAGGGAAAAGGAAAAGATAGGGCACTTTTAGCACTAGAGGGCCACATGGGAGTATCATCAAAGAAAAATGGCCTATGTTGTTCTCTTCATTAGATCCTAAAATATATTCTGGCGTCTAGCATAAAGTCATAAAGTGCATCACACCAAATTATGCCTTTCAATGCATGCTCAACTTTAATTTGAAAATTTCAATTCCCTTTTATAATAACTAGTGAAATCGCGGACACTAAAGTAAAATTAAAATATTATTAAATAATTATTATTAAATTTTTCTAGTTAAAATATCAATATTGACTTATCGATTAAATTTACATTTTATTTATTCTTTAATTATAACTTTATTGTTGTTTTAATTATATTTTCAAGGTTGATACCAAATGAAAAAAAAATCAGTTAAACAAATTTAATCCAAATGACCCTCAGTTTTGATCATATTCATATTTTCTTCTTGAAATTTTGATCTACTTTTTTTCCTTTTTATTATTTTTCTGGATTATCTACTCTTCTATTTATTATTTTTTTTCTTTAATGTTTTTCATTTTAATAATTTTCTTATGTAATCCTATCCTTCTTTATATTTATCCTAACATTATTTCCGGCTCCCCTTACCAACTCTCTTTTTCATTTTTTTTTACTTTTGTTTATTCAATTTCTCTGAAAAATCAGTAATTATTGTTATTCTTCTTTAAAATAATCAAATTAATTTTCCTTTCTCCTTCTACTAATTCATTACGGGAAATGCCAAGATTAATTTTTCTCTTAACTAAATTTTACATAAATTTTCATGATTTACGTGTCATATTAAATATCCAAAAATAACTTCATAAATAATTTTGCTTATAATTTATTATCTTCCTTTTCTATCTCCTACTTTTTTATGTTAAATTTTCTCTTAATAAAATTTTTCATATATTTTTGTGGTTTATATGTATATTAAACATTCATAAAGAATTTTGGTTATAATTGATTTTCTTCCTCTTCTATCTTCCACGTTCTTTAGTACATACTGATCACATGTTGATAACGTGCATCAATAAATGTCTTCCAATATCTCTAAAAAATTATTGATAAGAAATCTTAACAAACATAAGGATCACATACCGATAACGTGCATCAACAAACGTCTTCCAATGTCTCTAAAAATTATTGATAAGAAATCTTAACAATGATCTTGCTCTTAACATTTTTTTTACACAAAGTAACATTATAAACTTTAAAGAGCTCAGAATGTCAAAATTCTATCATCCTCCTTGTCCAACCATTTTGAAATATTTGTTACGGTTCAAGTAGGAACTAGTTATAACTTTTTAGATTTAATTAATTTTTTTATCCAAATATTATACTCTATCTATTTTTAAAGATTCTTGATCTAACCACTATCTTAAATTATGCATATATAATTTTTCTTTAAAACATAATTTAATTAATATTAAACAAAAATATATCATAAGTTATAAATCGTATTATATATTTTTCTCTTTTTTTTCTTTTTTTTCCATATATATACTCTTCAAAAATTGTCATCCTTCATTGGGTAACCGAATCAATTCTCCTTCGCCTTTTACTAATCTTTTGAAAGATTCTAAAATTACTTTCTATCTTGACTAATTTCTCTTACCATTGCTCATGTCTTAATATTTCTTGTATGTTTTAAACTAAGAAAAAAATTATTTATATCTCTTGCCATGTTTTAAATCAAGAAAAAAAATTCAATGCCAGCACTAAAAATCCGTTCATCGATAAATGATGAATCAAGATCTAGAGAAGTAGGGGTGAGCGGGTCCGGGTACCCTAACATTTTTTAACTACCCGGACCCTACCCGGTAAAAGATCGATTCCTAAATTTACTACCCTAACCTACCAGAGTAATCATTACCTGAACCTACCCTGACCAAGGGTCCTGTAGGTTCCTGCACCTCAGAAATAAAAACACAAATTAAGCAACAATTTTTAAGCCTATGAGAATAAAAAAGAGTTCTAAAATAATTTCATCAAGTAGTTTTTTAGCCTGCAATCGGAGTTTTTAGTACCTTATAAGAAGTTTTAGAAAACTTATTCATTGTAGAAAAGCTAATTCTGTTACCAAAACCTAAAATTGCAAGTCAAATTTGACACTCAATTAATTGAATGTGTTGATTTCAAAATAAATTTGAAAATATCTGAATTAAACTTATTTTCGTGTTCATAAGCTCTTCGATACAAAAGAAAAGCTTTATTATACTAGGAAATCCCTAAATTTCATCTTCACAACTACAAAAATATACACAAATTTTAAAAATAGATTTACATTTCAAATAAAAAAATAATATAAATTGAAGATGAATATCGCCTGAAAAAGAACATAAACATAAGATATTAAAAAGAAATTGAAGAGTTAGATATGAACCCATATGCATTTTAGGAATGACGTGAACACAACCAAAGGAGAGAAAGAGGCAAAGGTGAAGCTTCAATGATGACAACGATGAAAGTACCTGTGAGAAAGCTTCAACAACGACGACGATGAAGCTCGGTGGTGTAGCTAAAACGTCATTGTTATTGAGAGAGTTTTGGGGTGGGGAAAATCAATGTGCAGGCGTGCAACAAATAATTTTGGAGAAAGTTAAAAGTGGTCCAAATGTTTAAAAAAAAAATTTTAATATTTTATAGGTTCTGGGTATCGGTTCCGGATCCGGGTACCCTGTCTCTATTTGCCAGAACCGGAACCGGACCCGACATTGATCGGTTCCTAATTTTACTACCCCGACCCTACCCGTTATTATAATATATCTACCGGGAACCTACCCGTTAGTGTCGGTTCCGGTCGGGTATCTGGGTACCCTGTACCCGTGCTCACCCCTATAGAGAAGAACAACAATTCTTCTATTGGGGAAGAGAGTGAATAGACAGAGACAAATAATTTTACTAAATCATTTTTATTGTAGCCTAATATTTTTGCATTTTTAAGAAGTAAGATCGAAGAGTTCAAATACAACAGACGGTAGTAAAGATCTATGCAAATCTGAAAAACTTGATGACTATTATAAACAACAAAACATGAAAATCTTAAAGACTACAATTTTACGTATCAATAAATAACGTTTTTATAAATTAAACCGTATTTGAAATTACAAACTAATTACATCCGCATATACTATCATTAGGCTTATTAAATGTTGATCTACATGACTATGGAAGAATATATCGTACTTCCTTAAGCAACATACACATATACATGACTTCCTTTTTCTGCTTCAACTTTCGAAAACACCCTCGCCTAAAAACACAATAAGTTAACCTCATCAACAAAGAAAAAAATAAAATAATAAAATTAACTAAGCAGATAAATATTTTAGAGAATACTATAAAACATAATCAAAGTCCTAACAAATACAAAGAGAAGCTCAGAAAAAATTGAAATCATTCTCTAAAGAATTCCTCCATTCACATCAAACACCCAAAAAAAACACTCTCTATCGGTTGTGGCTATTGCACTACAAAAATAGAGGAGAACTAAGATGGCTCAAAATAAATTTATATGAATAAAAATTGGTGTGACTTTAAGATGTCATAAATTTGTATACTAAATAATTGGGGGTTATGAACATGAAAGGTTTGGGGGTTATGAATATTACTAATATTAATTAAGAGTGGAATTTATGAAAAATAAAGATGTATGAGTTATGAAGATGACTTTTTAAAATTAAAAATAAGAAAAATGAAAGAATTTTTTAAAAAATTGAGTAAAAAGATAAATATTTTTCTTGACCAAAGAGAGGTGTCACATCACCTCCTTTATTTCTAACTTTATTATATATATATATATTAATTAATTTGATGTAAATATTTGATGCTTATAAATTTACTTAACATATGTCAGTTCAATTCTAGCCGCTTTCCGTCCCTCATTCCCTTCCCTGATGTCAGAATGTAATGAAGCTTATATATATATATATATAAAGAATTTTTAAGTATTTTCTCCATTCACTTTTATTTATTTATTATATTAAAAATAAATTTTTATTTTTACTTGTCCATTTTAGTATATTAAGAAAACGATAAACTTTTTTTAAATTTTACCCCTAACATTAATTATTTATTTTCAAATCATTTCCAAGTCTATTGAGATATATACTAATGAATATAGGTATAAAGGTAAAATAGATGCTTCAATTATTAATTCTTAAAGGGCGTGTAAAGTTAATAGTGAATAAGTATAAGTGAACGGAGGAAGTAAATGATAACAAGGATAAAATAATCCTTTAATTAGTGGGCTTGTGTGCCTAATATTTTGAGAAGGAATTGATTCCAAAGCACGACAGGTGCTTTTCCCAAACTCGAACGAATTTAAATTGCCTTTAGCCAAAGATTTAAAATAGCAATATTAAAATTTCATACCAACTTACCATATTCGTGACAAGAAATAACTTTAAATGCTGGAGCATACCAACTGGAATTTCTTTTGGGTGTTGATTCATCAAATTGCTGCTGGATTATTTCATAGTGACAGTTTGATCTCATTAAGCTAAGAGTTTTTCAAAATTTTCAAAACATTCATTTATAAATATATCCGATTTTTGTTGATTTTATGAGAAACGTTTCTTTTAAGTTCCTCTTTGGACCAAAGAAAGAAGTCAAGAACAAGTAAAGTCGATAAATGTTTCTAATTTATTACCCTCCGTTCCATAATAAGTGATTTTTTTAGGCTGATACACACCTCTTAATAAATTGCTAATTCCTAAAAAATTATGAGTGTTTTTACTAACTTATCCTAATCAAGTTTTACTATTTTTTAGGGAAAAAAAGAAAATTAATGAATCTTGACTATTTAAATAAGAGTAATCTTGAAAGAATCTGTCCAAAGTATTATTGAAACCCCAAAACATGACTTATTTTGAAAAAAATTAAAAAGCTTAAAAATCACTTATTATGAAATGGAGAGAGTATGTTTATTGACATTAAATTTTCATGAAATATTTTTCTTTTTGTGGAGTCCTAAGCTTGGCTTCAAGGTGCTGAGCGGAATTGGGTTCGATCTCAAAGCTTCCCAATCTAAGACTGAAAAATAGACAGGATAATTAACCTCATGATTTAACCCTTTCTAATTTCATTATTACTTCAATGATGCAGAAACACAAATTATTATTTTGGTTGGTTTGAGATATAAGCAGACAATTTATTAATTCAGGTCGTTTTATTAACATGTTGGTAAACATTAATCTTTACCACCTCCAGAAAACGAATCACTATTTTTTTCTCTTGTCAACATACTTTTATGACTTACATGGGTGCACTCAAATAAATCACCTACCGGTCGTCAAGAGCTTATCAATGAGAAAGATATATACTACTCACATGCCGAGGATTGCCATTAAAGATTTTAAATATTTGTTGGAAGTTAATAATGTGACCATCAAACATATTTGGAGGAACGCAAATCAATTTGTTGAGTTTCTAACAAACAAAGAGCACAAACATAAAATAAATATTAAATAATATAAAAAATTAAAGACACATTCAAATATTGAAGTTTTTTTCCTTAGCAGATCTAAGCCACGTGACTTATGAAAGATTTATAAGAATTTTGTCTTGTAATTTTAACTGTACCAAAAGAAAGATGAGTACAATTAAACATCTATAAAACGTACTAGTAGAGAGAATACATATAAGTTAAAACGTATGATAAACTCATGCAAATCACTCTATTGTTACATGAGAAAGAAATGAACAAAAAATGTAAAACGAAAAGAAAAACAGAAAACGGGAAGCCGAAGAAGGAACAAAGCAACAGTAATGAAAATGGACCAATGAGAAGAAGCTAAGATACAATAACAACGTATCCGGTAAAATCTCACATCGTGGGATCTGGAAAAGGTAGATTCTACACAGATCTTATGTAAACGTGTAAATATATGAAACAATATATTCCCTACCCATAATTAGAATATTTTCATATATTGTGTAAATATAATTATGCTAAGACTAGGATTCCTTTTTTGTATAGGCTTAGGATTCCTATTGTATAAGGGATGAATATTATACACTATATATACCTTGATATTAATGAAAGACTCCCCAATGGAGAATAATATCATCTAACATGGTATCAAGAGCCAAATAAACAAAACCCTAAAAACCTTTCTCTTCCACAGCCGCCGGCTGCCTCTCCTACGCCGCGGCCCTCCCGGATTTTCTTCTTGTTTTTCGGGTTTTGTTCTTCCTTTCTTCTCTTCTCTAAATGGTTATCCCTGATTCTTCCACACTTTCTGACGCCTCTACCTCCACAAATCCCACCACAAAGTCATCACCCCGCTTCACCCGCCTCTTCTGTTTCCAACATCAAGAACCATATTCCCATTATTCTTGATCAAGAAAACAACCAGTATTCTCCCTGGGTTGAACTTTTTCGCAATCATGCATGTCTCTATAACGTGCTTGACCATATTGATGACACTATTCCGCGCCCTACGGAGGTTGATGATTCTATCTAGCATCGTCTCGACGCCGACGTCAAAGAATGGATATATGGTAGTATCTCTCAGGATTTGCTCCTTACTATCATGAAATCTGACTCCACAGCCCTTGACTTGTGGAATCGTTTGGAGGAAATTTTTCAGGACAACAAGCACACTCGTGCCGTGTATTTGGATGAACAGTTCAACAAAACACGTCTTGAAAACTTCTCCAATGTCTCTGAGTACTGCAAGCAGCTTAAACTTCTAGTGGATCAACTCTCCAACATCGACACACCTGTCACTAACGATAAAATGGTGCTACAAATGATTTCTGGCCTTACTAAGGGCGAATATGATACTTTGGCCACCATAATTCAACAGGCAGATCCGCTACCGAGTTTTAACAAAGCTCGCTCACAATTGTTGCTCGAAGAAACCCGTCGTGCTAAGCAGGATGAGCACGCCCAGCAGGTGTTAGCCGCCGACACGCAACCCCAAGATCGACGCCACCAGACAACTCCCAACAGTCGGCGCGCGGCAAGGGTGGAAAAAGGCGCGGCGGTAGAGGAGGCCGTGGTCGTGGCAAGGGTCGCGCCAGAACCAACAAGCAGAACAACAACAGATCGCAAAACAATCGGGCCGCAGCTCATCACCGTTCGTCCAAAGACCGCGACGCGCCTCAGCCTGAGTCAGCGCCAAGTCCATTCCAGATCAGCAGCCCATACAATCCGTATTCTTACCGGTTTGTTAGGCCTCGCTCCACCCCACAAAGAGCTCCACTTCATGCAAGGTCAGTCCCGCAGCCTCCTCCCAGATGACACCTCATCGAGTTGGGTTAGGCGTTCAGCACCCTTTCTATGCAACAGCCTGACAATACTTGGTACATGGACTCAGGCGCTACATCTCACGTCACCCAGTCTGCAGGTACTATTGCTAAACTGTTTAGTTTAAAGCATCCTCAATATGTTACAGTTGGTAGTGGACAACACATTCCAGTTAAGGGTTATGGTACCTCATACACACAACCTCATCATCTACCCTTCTCCCTAAAAAACACCATATATGCCCCACACATGATTAAGAACCTCATATTTGTCCGCCAATTTACTCGTAATAATTATGTCTCTGTGGATTTTGACCCTTTTGGTTTTACTGTGAAGGATCTTCATACGGGGACACCTCTTACGAGATGCAATAGCACGGGGGATCTCTATCCATTCACTTTTACCTCCGCTGCTAGATCTTGCTCTCCCGTCACTCTAGCGGCTGTTTCTTCTTCAACTTGGCATAATAGGCTTGGTCATCCAGGAGTCCCAGTTTTTAATTTTCTTAGAGGCAACAATTTCATTGCTTGTAATAGGAAACTTGCCCAAAATTGTGTTTCTTGCTCTTTAGGCAAACATATTCGTCTTCCGTTTAAATCATCTACTAGTGTTACATTTGCTCATTTTGATATCATACATGTCGATTTATGGACATCTCCTATCTCTAGTTCTCTCGGTCATAAATACTATCTTGTGTTGCTTGATGAATTTTCACACTACGTTTGGTTATACCCTCTTAAATTTAAATCGGAAGTGTTTGACAAATTTCTTGAGTTTCGCAAGTTCATTCAAACACAATTTGGAAAAGGCATAAAATCATTTCAGTGCAATAATGGTCGTGAATTCAATAACTCTATGTTTCACCGCTTTTGTATCACTAATGGCATGGTCTTTCGCTTCTCCTGCCCTCACACCTCACCACAAAACGGTAAAGCTGAAAGAATCATCCGCACCATTAATAATATGATTCGCACCCTATTAATTCATGCCTCCCTCCCTCCACCCTTCTGGATCTATGCTGCTAAAATGTCAGAATACACTCTAAATATTCTCCCTACTAGCACTCTTCACAATATGACCCCTACCGAAATCCTCTACCATAGAATCCCCTCTTATGATCATCTAAGGATTTTTGGTTGTTTGTGCTATCCCAACCTTAGCTCCACCGCCCCTCACAAACTCGCTCCTAGGTCCACTCCATGTGTCTTTCTAGGATTTCCGCCGAACTATATGGGCTATCTATGCTATGACTTGTCGACTCGTCAGATCCACATATCTCATCACGTCACATTCGATGAGACTACATTCCCGTTTTTGAATCTTCCAAAATTCCAAAAACAGGACTACTCATTTCTTGACGAGTCTGCCATCTCTCCCCTCATAATCGAACAACTCACATCCTATGTTCCATAGACAGAGTCGCGGCGCCCAAACTTCAGAGAAGCCTGTCAACCTTCTAGCACCGCGACTCTCGATCCAGGAGCCGCGACGCCTCCGACGGCTTCGCCCCCGCCTTCTCTTTATCCGACTTTACCCCCCGTCTCAGACACCTCTCCGCCATCCACTGTCCCTACCCATCCAATGGAAACTCGTTCAAAGCATGGAATCTTCAAACCCAAAGTCCATTTCAACTTGTCTGCCCAAACCATCTCTCCACTTCCAAAGAACCCAAAATTAGCCAAACAAGACCCTAATTGGAATGCGGCTATGTATGAGGAATTCAATGCTTTAACTAAACAACACACGTGGGATCTAGTACCTAGACATGAGGGGTGAATATCATTCGTTGTATGTGGCTATTTCATCACAAGTTCAGAGACAATGGGGATCTTGAGAGGTATAAGGCCCGTCTTGTGGTTAATGGCACAAATCAGCAGGAGGGCATTGATTGTGGTGAGACCTTCAGCCCGGTTGTCAAACCGGCTACTATCCGCACAGTTTTGAGCATTGCCATGGGCAAATACTGGCCGATCCATCAACTTGATGTGAAGAATGCATTCTTACATGGGGATCTGAGAGAGACAGTCTACATGCATCAGCCACCAGGGTTCACCTATCCAGTAGTTCCTCACTATGTGTGCCGTCTCCGTAAGTCACTATATGGCCTGAAGCAGGCCCCCCGTGCGTGGTCTGATCGCTTTGCCAGGTATATCTTGCAGATTGGGTTTGTATGCAGCAAGAGTGATACATCACTTTTCATTTTCCATTGAGGTAGTAGCACTGCTTACTTATTACTTTACGTGGATGATATTGTTCTTACTGCCTCCTCCGACGGATTGAAAAATGAGATTATTGTCTTGCTCAAGTCCGAATTTGCAATGACTGATTTGGGGAAGCTGAGTTACTTTTTGGGGATATCAGTGATTAGGTCTGCCAATCATATGTTCTTGTGTCAGCGTAAGTATGCAGAAAAGATTGTGTACAGGGCTAAGATGGCGAACTGCAAAGAGGTGCCTACTCTAGTTGATTCCAAATCTAAGCTCAGTGCTATGGATGGTGCTCCAGTCTCTGATCCTACTCTGTATAGGAGCCTTGCAGGTGCACTTCAGTATCTCACATTCACCAGGCCAGACATAACTTATGTTGTTCAACAGGTGTGCTTATTCATGCATGCCCCCAGGGAGTCTCATTTCACTACTCTTAAGCGTATCATTCGATACATTAAGGGCACTCTTGATTATGGTTTGCACCTACACCCCTCTGCACCAGCCAGGTTGCTTTCATATACGGATGCAGATTGGGCAGGTTGTCCGGACACGCGACGCTCCACCTCCGGCTTTTGTGTTTTCTTAGGGGATAATCTGATTTCTTGGTCTGTCAAGCGACAGGCTACCCTATCTCGCCCAAAGGCCGAGGTCGAGTATAGAGGCGTTGCAAATGTAGTAGCCGAGATTTGTTGGCTCGTAAATTTCTTGTTAGAACTTCGGTGTCGCTTTGCGTCAGACTTCTATTGTGTATTCTGATACCCTCTCTGCCATCTATCTTTCTCATAATCCGGTTCAACATCAGCGAACCAAGCATATTGAGATAGACCTACACTTCGTTCGTGAGAAAGTTGTGTTAGGCCATGTCAGAGTGTTACATGTTCCATCATCCTATCGATGCGAACATATTTACCAAAGGACTTCCCAAACAGCTTATTTCTTGACTTGAGATCCAGTCTCGTGTCCGCCTCCTCCGCTCCGAGAGGGGTGTGTAAACGTGTAAATATAGGAAATAATATATTCCCTACCCATAATTAGAATATTTTCATATATTGTGTAAATATAATTATGGTAAGACTAGGATTCCTCTTTTGTATAGGCTTAGGATTCCTATTGTATAAGGGATGATTATTGTACTCTATATATACCTTGATATTAATGAAAGACTCCCCAATGGAAATTAATATCATCTAACACCTTACTTCCACCTTGGTAGGTAGAGCGACTGTTTCCGGAAAACGTCGGCTCCCGAAGAAGCTAAGATAGCATATAAATTTAAGATATCAACTTTTATTTGAAGAGAGCCAAACCAACAAGAGCAATAACTGTGTCACACTCCCATACACATTATAACAACAACCCATCATTCCCACGCTATGTAGTAACTCACATCCTATGCACTCCTAAATGCTCTCTCATTCACTAGCAAATATTGTACAACAAGAAAATCAAAGTGCCTGAATAACAAACAATGGCACTTGCTAATGAGAAATCTGTATCTGATGGAAAAATTTGGGGACTTTGTAAACTACCATTTTGGCATTCAACTAGTAGCTCAGTAGCTGCTACATCCTCTTCTGTTGCTTCTTCTTCATCATCTTTTAGGCAACAACAGCAACATAATGGCATTTCTGTTGATCATCACTCTAATATTCATGATTCCTTTAAGGTTTCTTCTGTTGCTAAATCATTTCTTCCAACTCGTGGTAGGCTCAGTCTTGATCCACAAAACAAGCTCTACTTTTCATGTATGTTCTTAATTTTTGGTTCTTTTTGTTTTCTTGATTTTTTGCTGATTTATTTTGCCTTTTCCCATCTAATTGTTTGTCATGAATTAGATCATACTACCCGTTTTTTGATATGGCATATGTTTTGTGTTTTCTATTGTATAATTTGTTGATTTGTCAGCAACATAGGTAATTAAGTTATTTTGCTACTCCCTCCTTCTCAATTTAAATGTCTTACTTTTCATTTTTGTCTGTTTTAAAAAATAATGCTCTTTTAAAAAGAAATTATTTGGTAATTCTCTAATTCCTACATTCTATCTGACTTGGTTAAGAGCAGAAGATTCAAAGGGATTTTGGTATATTATACACGTTTTTATTTTAAGATCACAAAATTCAAAAGTATAACTTATTTTCTTAAATTCCGTAACTAGTCAAATTAAGACACTAAAATTGGACGAGGAGAATAGTTTTTTGTTGCTAATTTGGATTAATAGAAAGAAAGTTTCATGTTGCTAATTTGGAATAGTTTTTTTGTTTACTGAAATGGGATGTTGATTTGTGATTCTGGTATGGTATTTATTTACTTTATCGCTACTTCACCAGGAGTATACTAATTTAATGGCCTAATATTAACTAGTAATTCGTAATACTGTTTTGTACACTATTTTTGGATGAAACTTGACTATAGTTATAGTAGTAAGCTAGTAATAATATTAATTCTTATGCCTTAAGGGCTATCTTTCTAGATTTGTTTTTGTGTTCCATCTCTATATTTATTTATTGGATTATGCTTATTCTGTTTTTATCCTTTTGAAGATGATCCTGGCAAACAAGTCAAAAGTGCTATTAGAATTAAGAATATTAGCAAGAATCCTGTGGCCTTCAAGGTACATTATACTAGCCTCATTTTCCTGGTATTCTCTTGTTTTGGTGGTCCTAACAGTTCCTACTTTATGTTTTCTGATGTGAAATGTGCTTAGTACCTAATACTCATTATGTCAACTTCATAATCTCCGCAAGTAGTGCCACAAATCACTTTATTTCCCCACTAAGCCAAACTTTCCTTAGTTGGGTGTTGATAGTACTTATGCTTTATAGACAATCTGTTTAAAGCTAGGCCTTTTTTTGTTAATTTAATAGCAATTCTGGATATTGAGGGTTAAAATGATGATGATTTGTGGTTAGTGGAAACGTTCATTATTATGAGATCTACATCACTATGTATGGAAGGTGAAATTGGATCTTCCAAAGAGCCAATATGTCAAATATGCCCTTTGCAACTGATACTATTTCATGGCGCTCGCCTTCTGCATCATTGTTCAGAAAACAACAACTACACCTCATTCCAAACAAGTAGGGACATCATTTCTCAGTATTGGGCCAAAAAATATTCTTGACCAATTACCATAGGTCTTAAACCATTCATCAATGTGAGTTAACGGTAATATTGACCTGTTTAACTAGCATCCTTCCATGCATTAATTAGATATTTTATTGAAACAAGATCAACCATTTTTGAATTAATATAAGATAGTTGCTTTATTACAGAAATTTGCTGCTTTTTTCGTTAAATTAATTGTAAGATTGTATTAATCTCCCCTTTGGGGAGCCTTTCACATTAATACAATATATATAGTGTGTACAATGTGGAATACTAATACAAAAGGGATCCTATAATTACAATAATTATACAACACTAATAATTACAAAATATATGGTGAATATTCTACTAATATTCACTAATACACCCCCTCAGTCGGAGCGGGAGGAGGCCGGACGCTTAGACTGGATCTGAAGTCGAGGAATAGCTGTCTAGATAGTCCTTTAGTGAATATATTTGCACACTGATATGAAGAGGGCACATGCAATACCTTGACATGTCCGATATCAACCTTCTCACGAACAAAGTGTATATCCATCTCAATGTGTTTGGTTCGCTGATGCTGAACCGGATTGTGAGATAAATAAACAACATATATGTTATCCCAATAGACTATAGACGCCTTACGCAAAGGACACTGAAGCTCCAAAAGTAGATTTTGGAGCCAACAGATCTCAGCAACAACATTTGCAACGCCTTTGTACTCTACTTCTGCACTCGAACGAGATAGTGTGGCCTGTCTCTTGGCAGACCATGAAACTAGATTATCCCCTAAGAATACACAATAGCCGGAGGTGGAGCGTCGCGTGTCCGGACAACCTGCCCAATCTGCATCCGTATATGATAGTAACCTGGTAGGTGCAGAGGAGTATAAATGTAATTCATGATCAAGTGTGCCCTTAATGTATCTGATGATACGCTTAAGGGCAGTAAAATGAGGCTCTCCTGGGGCATGTATGAACAAACACACTTGCTGAACAACATAAGCAATATCAGGCCTGGTGAATGTGAGATATTGTAGTGCACCTGCAAGACTCTTGTAAAGTGTGGGATCGGACACCGGATTACCATCAACATCACTAAGCTTTGATTTAGTGTCAACTGGAGTGGACATAATCTTGCAGTTTGTCATTTTAGCCCTGTGTACTATCTCCTCTGCATACTTACGTTGACATAGAAACACAGAGTCTGCGGATCTAGTCACTGATATCCCAAAAAATAACTCAGCTTTCCCAAGTCGGTCATGGCAAATTCGGCTTTGAGCAATGCAATTATCTCATTTTTCAACAGATCAGATGAGGCAGTAAGCACAATGTCATCCACATATAATAATAAATAATATTATATGCGATGGTGTTACCTCGATGAAAGATGAAGAGAGAATTATCGCACTTGCTACATACAAATCCAATTCGCATAAGATACTGTGCAAAACGATTATACCATACTCTAGAGGCCTGTTTCAGACCATAAAGTGATTTACGGAGACGACATACATACTGAATGGCTGCTGGATCGACAAAATCAAGCGGTTGGTGCATGTAAACAATTTTTTTAAGTCCCATGTAAAAATATATTTTTCACATCAAGCTGATGTATGGGCCAATGCTTACCCATAGCAATACTCATAACGGTGTGAATGGTAGCCGGTTTAACAACCGGACTGAATGTCTCACCACAGTCAATACCCTCCTGCTGATTAGTACCATTAGCCACAAGTCTCGCCTTATATCTCTCTAGGTCACTACTATCTCTAAATTTGTGATGAAAAAGCCACATGCATCGGATCACATTCACCCCCTCCGGTTTAGGAACCAAATCTCAAGTATGCTATTTTGTCAAAGCACTAAATTCCTCACACATGACCTTATTCCAATTAGGGTCTTGTTTGGCTAATTTTGGGTTTTTAGGAATTTAGGATATGGTTTGGGTAGATAGGTTAAATTGGACTCTGGGTTTGAAAATCCCGTGTTAGGCACGGGTTTCCATACGGTGTGAGGGTGTTGGTTGGGTAAGGGTGTTGGGTGTTGGATCTGGTGCACTGTTGGTGGTCGAACTCATAGTTGGTTCAGATCGATGGGTCGGAATACTGTGTCGGGTGAGGGAGGCGGTCTGGTTAATCGGTACAGTGACGAGTGGTGGTGTGGTTGTCGATCTGGGTGGGTCAAGGTCGGGTGTAGTTTTTGGGTTGGGTTTGGTCGCTGGTCTAGATATATCGAGGCTGGCTATGGACGATGAAGTGCGGTATGGTGTCGGAGGTGGGAGGGGTCCCATAATGGGGTTAGGTGGGTGGTCACCGGTGGTTGGAATGACTGTGGTGTGGTAGTGAGACTACAGAGATGACATGGACACGGGAAAGGTACGAACCGGTGTATTTTCTGAGATGGGGGGCCGACTGCTGGTAGTGGTTGCAGTCGGCGGTGACAGTGATAGAGGTGGAGCAGGTGGCATAGGCGCCTGAATGCTTGTTGGGTTGGTGGCAGAAACGGGGTGGAGGTGGTGTCCGAGAACGGACCGCCGGTAGCGGCAGTGACAGGAGGTAGTGATGACAGATTGCTGACTACTGCCGGAACAGTGGTAGCATGTCAGAGATCTTGGTGGACAAGCGGTGATGTGTCCGAATCATCAAGAAATTTGTCATATTAGTGAATATTAGTAGAATATTCACTATATATTTTGTAATACAAAAGGGATCCTATAATTACCATAATTATACAACACTAATAATTACAAAATATATGGTGAATATTCTACTAATATTCACTAATACTAATAACTATCAGTTGAATTTCATTTCTTCTTTTCCTGAAAATAATTCTACTAGTGATCTTTGTTGGAAATTTGTCTTTGATGGGAGGTGCGTCCACCCATATTTAATGAATTAAACACTAGGGTTCCGTATGTTGGAGGCTTTGTCTCTTCACACGTGCATAATCTACTAAGTGAGTAGATGACCGTAGGGCCAAGAATCGTCAAATTTCGTTGAGAAATGAAAGAGATATTGATCCACGAAGTAAGGTGTTTGAGGCATGGAAATATGGTGTGGGACAAATCTACCACATCGGTGGGAAAAAGAAGAATTGCTCTCTTTATAAGTCTCTAAATTGGCTAAGCGGTTGGGACCCCAAGGGGTAACCCATGTGTTTAAAGGAGGGAGGACCTAGATGTGCTTGGGTTCAAGGCTAAGCCCACACGCACGTCGCCGCCGCCGCCCGCCGGTCCCGTCCGGTCCGGGCTCGGGCTCGGGTCGTGGGTCTTGGGCTTCTTCTGGTATTATCTCTTTGGACCCCAAATTGTTTAATTACTTGCCTGAATTACGCCCTCCTTCAATGGCCATAAACATCCATTACTTGGTTGTTTAATTCCCTCATTCAATGGCCATTAACAGCCATGTCTTGGCAGTTGAGAGGTCTCCCCTTATGCTATATATTGATGCCTTTTGACTCAATTATGTGATACAATATACATACAGAATATGAGATAGAAATATATACACAGAGACAAACAAAAGAGTAAAACACAGTCCAAAACGTGAGCAGTAACGTTGGGACGAAAACAGAAAACTCTTCCTTCCTTTTCCATTTCTTCAGCAAGTTGATTTGTATTTGTTTTCTTCGTCAGATTCAACCTATTTGCTTTGTAGTGTTGATTAAAGTGTTGTTTTATCTTAGGAGACTATTGCCCGTTAACGTAAAAGCATATATACGGGGCAATCTTGTCTTAAAGACAGAGTGTCATCACTCGACTCAGCACATAGTTGTAACAATCCAGATTTAGTGTTTCTTGATTTCAGGTTATCAAGATTCAAGACTCAACAACTTTGCGGCAGTTCTGAATATTGGCAATTCGTTTATCCTTTCGAACACTTGTAATAATTATTTACTTCCCATACTGCTTTACATATCCAACAATCTTTTTGTTGTTTTTTTTGGGAGAAAGGCAACAACTTTTATATATCATCTGCACAAAGGCAGTGTTGAATGCGATATTTACCATTCAAAACACAAGAATAGTAACCTTGTTCTTCTTATTCTTTAGGAGTAATATCTAAGATTGATTCTGCATCATCTAGAATTCCTCTTTATGCCAAAAGTGAAATACCAGTAAAAGAGTTCATCTTAATCTTCTGAATAGAGCTATATCTATCCTCAGAACATCTTGTATTTCTTTCCTTCCAAACAATCTACCATATGTATGCAGGAATTGTTTTCCACCTATTCTCCTGCCTGTCAATTCTGCCTGAGCCATTCCATCAATCTAGCAGCTCTCTAGTTGAGCTTGTCATTGTCCATTTAACTCCTTTTATATTTAAATATAGTTGCCAGATATGATCAGTCATTTCACATAGCAAAATAATATGACTACTATTTCTTTTGCAACAAGCCAAACAAAAGAAACCACCTTATAAGGAATTTTTACTTTCCATATTTGTTTCCGATGCCAAAGGTTAACTTGTTGACCAACATAATCAGTGCATCATAGGAAGCTTTTACTGTAGTTTCCATTGCTAGATTTTTTCCATATTTGTAATCTTTATCAGCTTACTGTTGCTATTCAGGCCTATTTTCTAATTTTACTTCACTGTGATCAGCTTACTATTGCTATTCAGTCTTATTTCCTAATTTTACTTCATTGTGCTATCTCAGTTTCAAACAACTGGGCCAAAAAGTTGTTACATGCGACCGCCAGGCGGTATTCTTTCTCCTGATGAAAGCCTCATTGCAACTGGTAACATCTCCTCTTGGCCTTTCATGTCTTCCTGTGTGATGTTAATTGAGAATAGTTGCCTATCGCTGTTTTAGTGTGCTAATGCCATGCCTAACTAACAGTTTTCAAATTCATCGAGCCACCTGATAATAACGAGAAACAAGTTAACAAGAAGAGCAGAGTCAAGTTCAAAGTTATGAGCTTAAAAGTAAAAGAGGACGTGGATTATGTGCCAGAGCTGGTAAGTGCTAAATAGTGGTTTGCCCTCCATGCATTTACATAGGTACTTTCTCATGAAAGTGAATAACCTGATTAAATTCAATCTTGGCCTTTAGAAACTTTACTTTATTCATCCCAGTAATTCAAACAGCTTTTAGGAGTATATTATCTGCAATTCTCGTTATTCTTCTCGAGTTTTTTTAGCTGTAATTGGTACAGGAAAGTGAGTATGCTATATATTTGACCTATAAAGTATAAGCCCCCAAAAGAAGGAAAACAATAAAAGGGGAATCAATCACATGTTTGATGGAAATGTAGAATCACTTGAAACAATACTTAGAATAACAAACAGATTGGGCCTTGAGCCATTCAATGCCTAAGCCCTTAGGTCAAAACGTTTTCAGGGTCATACTAGACGCGACACATTTCTTGCTTACGCTGTGATTAGTTTTCCTCTAAATCTTACGTAGAATAACATCAAGAATTGATCTTGTTCTCCTCTTATCAGTACTTCTTACTTTACAACTCTTTTCCTTTTAAGTGCCGCCATTTAACACACGTCTTTTCTCATTTCTTTTTTGAAGTTATGAAAAAAAAATGCTATAGCTCCAATTTCTGCTCTTTAAAAACCATCACTGAGGGATTGAGAGGATTTGACTTGGTCACCTCAAAACTTTGTTCATGTGCACATGTTACGTGTCCCCTTTAGATCAGTTTTGCAAATCAACGGAATTTTGATATGGATTTAAAACATGTCATGTTTGTTGCTGTATCCTCCCCAAAGAGAGATGAGAGCACCGATATTAAGTAGTTTCAAATGTGAACATCTTTCGCCAGCAAATCCATAGAGAATCAAAATTAACTTGTGTCAAATGTGGAAAGAAGATATGGAGAAAAGTCTCCAATCTCTGCCACAAGTTTACACCCTAATCATAGAGACCATTCCACTTACAGAAACAATATGAAAAGTAACCTATCCTTGAAGGGAAACCAGCCCTGGTTGCCACTTGCCTGTACTTTTATACTTCTTTCTAGTGTATACTTTTTCTTCAATACCTTTACCAATAACAAGAAAAGAATCTTTCTAGTGTATGTGAAACATTTAACTTGTGTACTTTCAAGTTTCAGACTTTTGATTCTGCAATCATCAAGTATTCTTGATGTACTGTTGCATTTCAATATTTCTACATGATAGTTAAAAGCTTAATTATAATCCTCCTTAGTTCTAAGCTTGTCATTCTTCTACGCATCTTTTCTTTTTCCTTCTCAAGACACCAGAATATTTTGTTGGACCTTCATGTTACTCTTAATTTGCGGTTTCAAAGCTATAAATTATCTACTTCAAGAATAATGGAGCTAGTGCACACACTATCACATGCTATACCGCCTGTCAGATTTGACAAACAATGGTTTGGATCACCTTCTTTTCCCGAAAACTCTGTTCATAAATCAATTTCTATTCAATTATGATATTTTGAGTTTTCTTTTGTAAAGTGAAGTATGGTATAAATCAAGAAAAATAAACTTGATCTCTGATCTTCATGCTGTCGTAGACTTACTCATGTTAAAAGAAGAATGAGTCCTAATCCATCAATTATCATCAATTTGGCATACTGTATCCAACATCATCTATTTTTGAGTTGAGGCTATTAAGGTTTTCCTCTTTATGGGTTTGAGTGTATAGGAAAATTGATTCCAAGTGATAATGCAAGAAAAAAAGTGTAGTGTAGTTTAACAAATGTCCAAAAGTTGTTTTTTCTCTTATTTATAATGTAATTTATTTCTATTTCCTTTTGTGCATCCTCTCCTTTAACTCGTTTAAGAATTAGACCTTCGATCCTCCTAATGCTTGCATTCATGCTAACGATGATTTGGATCAGTTTGACGAAAGGAAGGATGAAGTGGCAGTTGAACAAGTACTGGGTGTTGTTTTCCTTGATGCTGAACGCCCTTGCCCTGTAAGTAGGTTTTCTCCAACAATTTTGCCCATTAGTTGAATAAGTTTTATTCTGTAGTCTGTTTCTAGCTATGTAATTGTCTAAGGTTTATGCGGAAATGGCAATAAGGATTTTGTGGCTCGTTTTTTCCTTAGGCACTCGAGAAACTTAACCGACAGCTAGCTGAAGCTGAGGCTGAGGTCGAGGCACGCAAAAGGCCTCCAGAAGATACAGGTCCAAAGATTGTCGGAGAAGGTCTTGTTATTGATGAATGGGTGAGTTGCCTTGCCACTACGACTTTCTAATGTTCAATGCTGAGGTTTTATGTTCCAAATAAACTGCGTATTAGAAACTTTGCTTGTTGCTTTCTGATCTCTTTAAGTGCTCTTTTGATTTACTACAATTTGATCAGTAAAATTATATAATGGCTCTCATCCATACCACCAAGGAATTAAATGGTGAGATAATAGCTATAACATTTTCTATTGCAATACAAGGCAAGAAGCTTGACACTGAGGCATAGTAAGTAGTAGTTGGTGTTTCTTAACCAATCTGAGGTACAAAAGAATTTTCTGAATCAAAATCAGGTTTCGTGCTTTGGATAATGAGAAAGTATCAAAATCAATTGCCTAACATGACTTCTGTTTCTAATATAGTCACTGTGTTTTACTATTTCAGAAAGAAAGAAGGGAAAGGTATCTTGCCAGACAACAGGTTGATTCAGTATAAAAGCTCTCTTTTCTGTGGATGGTTGAGAAGAATTTCTTTGATAAGCTATTGAATTTTTAATAATCAAGAATTGAAATTGATTTTTTCATGTGATTTTTAATCCTCTCAATCCTGGATCTTTGCCTTTGAATCTTGCTTGTATATAAGAGAAACTTGGGAAGTTCCTTCCATAATTGATGAACAATCAACTCCATTCTGTTGCTTTCTTAATAGATTCTTTATTTTTGTAGAAAAGATATTCCATTTCATATTGTTGTTGTTTTTTGGTTTTATTCCTAAAACATAAAGACTAAAGTAACTGGAATTGCTTTCTCCCTATCTTCCTATTCTTTGGGTGGTTAAAGTATGTTACATAATTATGATGAATGAGTATATTTGAGGATTATAAGACTAATAAAAGCATTAACTGATACACTAAGGTTGCTAGGCGAATCACAATTTTCCTCACCAAGTCCTCTTTCAATTGTACTAATGTGACTCGGTCTCCCAAATGAAATTTCCCTGCGAGAATCTGAATTAGTCGGACCCTAACAGATACCGGCCTAGAAAATATAAGAAAAACATAACTTGGCCTTGTATATAATTGACCAGAATTTAACTTTCATTGAAGTTGAAGAAGTGAAGGTAATGACAGAACAAGTAACCTAATTAAAGATGCCTTTAAGTATAAAGTAAGGGGTCGTTTGATAGAGTTCATAAGAATAGTGTTGAATATGATGTATTAGTAATGGTGGTCTTAGTAATGCTGACATTAATTATATTTGCATTAATTATGCTGAGATTGTCTCTTATCATTGTTTGGTTTGGTATATTCAAGCATAATATGATTTGTTTTTAAAATTATTTGTTTACAAAAATATCCTCCACATTCTCCATATAACTAGTGAAATAATCAAATAACAAATTTTATTAATAATTCAATGTATCTGGCTGTAAAAATACTCCACGTTTGTGTTATATCACAAAACATTTACCATCAAACTTACAAAATATTTAATGTATCCGGTTCTAAAAAAAGGAGTAAATTTATAGCACAAAAATTCAACGTATCCCGTTGTAAATATATTCCACTCTATTTGTGTTATATGTCAAAACATTATCATCAAATAACAAAAAATTTAATGTATCCAGTTGTAAAAAAACAGAGTAAATTTATAGCTTGAAAAATTCAATATATCCAGATTATTAACGTATATTACAAAATATAGAGGTGCGGGGACAGAAAAAATGAAAAATCATGCCATTATCAGTGCAAAATTTTTTGAAAGACGAAATTATTAAATTCACGTCCATTATCACATTGAAATGATTTTATGGCTTTTTCAAATTGTGTTTTGATATAGACACGAAATTCAAGAAGCTTGGCAAAGACCTTAGACTTAAATTTAAGTGGGTAAACCCAAATAAAGTGAAAAAAATCATCTAATAAAACTAGAACAAAACATATGACCCAATGGGCTAAAATGGTGAATTACGAGATAATGTCCACTCTAGTTGACTCTAAATCAAAGCTTAGTGCTATTGATTGTAATCTAGTGACCGACCCAACCCTTTACAGGAGTCTAGCAGGTGCACTACAATATCTTACTTTCACCAGGCCTGATATTTCTTATGTTGTTCAGCATATGTGCTTATTCATGCATGCCTCCAGGGAGCCTCATTTTACTGCTCTGAAGCGTATCATTCGATACGTTAAGGGCACACTTGATTATGGATTGTATTTATATCACTCAGCACCGACCAGGTTGTTATCATAAACGGATGCTGATTGGGCAGGCTGTCCGGACACGCGCCGCTCCACCTCCGGCTACTGTGTGTTCTTAGGGGATAATCTCATTTCTTGGTCTGCCAAGAGGCAAGCCACATTATCCCCTTCGAGTACAGAAGCAGAGTATAGAGGCGTTGCGAATGTTGTTGTTGAGATCTGTTGGCTCCGAAACCTTCTTTTGGAGCTTCATTGTCCCTTGTGTAAGGCGTCTTTGGTGTACTGTGATAACATATCCGCCATATATTTATCTCACAATCCGGTTCAGCATCAGCGAACCAAGCACATTGAGATGGATATACATTTTGTTCGTGAGAAGGTTGTTATCGGTCTTGTTAAGGTGTGCACGTGCCTTCTTCATATCAGTATGCGGATATTTTCACGAAAGATCTTCCTAGACAGCTATTCCTCGACTTCAGATCCAGTCTTAATGTCCGGCATCCTCCCGCTCCGACTGAGGGGGTATATTAATGTAGATTATTAAATATACTACATATATTTTATAATATTTAGTGTTGTATAATTATAGTAGATATAAGATCCTTATTGTATTAGAATTCCACATTGTACACACTATATATATTTGTATTAATAAGAAAGACTTCCGAAGGGAGATTAATACAATCAAACACAGATGTTATGTAACAATATAATTTGATGATTTGATTTAAGTTTTATTTAAAATAATACCCTCCATAAATATTACTAATACCTAGCAAATATTACTAATACCATGATTTGCTAGGTATTAGTTATGCATAGAATAATACCAAATAAAATGTATAACTAATACTTGCATTAGTTATACATAAAATGAAAAAATTACATAAATTATTCTCTCTAATACACCCCACCAAACTACTAATAAGTGTCTTTTTAGGGTGTCTCGCTTTGCAAAATTCTACTATGAAGAGATGCGGTGAACATATAATTTGGGACCCTTTAGTGATTATTTGAAATTATTGTGTTCATTAAATTATTGATCTTAGACAGCTGGAAGCCTGGTAGTTAACTAGTTATATACGCTAAAGGCTCTTTTGGATATAAAAACAATATAACTAAGTGCAAGTTGCTTAATATTATATGATTGATGAATTGGCAATAATGGAGTTTTGATTTAGACGAAGATATGGTGGAATTCTTTAAACCACATTGAACTGATATTATAATTCCTCAATCTATTGTACTTTATTAAATTGAGATTTCGCTATCACAACTAAGTATTATAATATCCTGAACAACACAAGAAAGAGAGATCTTATCTTTTTAATTGCTATAATTCTAATTTATATAGTTGAAGTGGACAGGTGAAACTTACAAATGTTGTAAAGGAGTAAGTTCACACATATTATATTTGGGGCTTTTTTGTGCTTTCTTTTTTCAAAGTCTAGAAGTTGCTCTATAATGTTCATGAAAATGACCAAGTACTTTACCTCTTAAGATTGAAAAAAGTGCAAAAACAAAGAGGATTGAGAAAAACACAAAAAGGTTCACAAAAGCACTAACAATTTCTTTTGTTTTCTCAAAGTGACCAACATCTCTTAATTTCACATAAAAGTATTGCAGACCTAAAATAAATAAATAAGTAAATAAATAAATAAATGAAAACGTTGTTTATCTGCTAACTTGATTTTTAAGTTAGTGATTCACACAATTTAATTTCTATTATAACATAGGAGTAATAGATTATGCTTTGAGTATCCTCGTGATCCATTAACAAATTAGTTTTGCATGCCACTTTTTAGATGAAACGATTGACACAATTTATCACTAAATTGGATTACTGAATTTCAAACACCGAAAGTTGAGGTTCTATTTTAAAGTATCATTTGGTTCGAAGACAAGTTAATTATACATGCATGAATTATAATATAAGAATTAATAATACATAAATTGTTTTTGGTTGAATATTTAATTCATTGCACTAAAATTGATAAACAAGATATCGTATAATTTTTTTGTTTTCTTTCTAAACTAATAATTTACAATTATACACTTAGATACTTGACCTTCATGGGCTTCTAGAAAAAAAAACATGAGTAGTTAGTCCCTTTGATGGTTTATCCTATTATTAGTGTATTAAATAATATCGAAATCAGTTGTACATATTTCAAAATATAAATAATAATTGGATAAAAATATCAAAATTCCATATCATGATTATTTCATCAAATTTCTCGAACCAAACGAGTGCTAAGTGTCTATGTTTATATAACCATTTCCATTTGTAGTCACTTTATTTGCGAAACTTTTGCCAAGATGGATGCATTGCTTCTCTACCTTTTGAGGCTTGCTTCCATCTGTTACATATACAAATCTGTTATACAAATGAAACACAAAGATTATGAGCATATATTACATAAAAAGAAAATACAAATTTGTCTTGCCTTTCTCTTTTCCTTTTATATTTAGACACGTGTTTTACGTCTACGGACGTACCTTTTAATTCAATTAGATAATAAGTGATAACTGCAGCGCTTTTTGTAAACAATTCTTTGATGCTCTTTGCAAGTATAATCCTACTTAGCTGCTCCTTCCCTCTTAATTGACATGACATTATTTAATGCACACAAATTTTTAAAAATTTATGATGTAAAATATACGATATTGTATTTTTATAAAATAAAAACATTAAGAGGAATGAATTATTTTAAATATAAAAAGATGATTTTTATTTGAGACATGCTAAAAGGTAAAATATCAAGTTAATTGAAATAGAAAGAGTATAATACAAAAATGACAGTCAATCAACAATAACTTTTCTTTTCTTTCACCGAGCTAAACATTTTAGGTATTATAAAAAAGGAAAAGGTAAGAATGTTGGACCAACAAAATAACTTATCAAGGCAAGAAGGTATACTTATAAAATTGTTTACCCAAAAAAGTTACACTTAAATTTGTAAGTGATTTTAAGGATATGTGGATTGATTCATAAGTAAATATAGTAAGCAATTAACAATAAATAAGTGAATGAGAATAAGTAAAAGAAGTAGCCTGAGTTGGTGTTATCTTGATCAGAACTTGGTTCGGTCCTTAGCAGAATTGCTTCGAACCCGAGCCAATGTAGAGAGCTTATACAACTTAAGATTACAGAAAAATCTTGTAAGTAAGTGAAATGAGAATGTGATGTCCTTCCAACATGAAGGTTGGACTCCTTTTATAGCTATGAATATAAGGTATTTATGCCCGAGAATCATTCTCTAATTTAATGCAGTTAAATGACAATAACAGTCAAATAATGACCAAAGAGTAACGTCTGCCACCAAATTCGGAGTGGATCCACATTAAACTCATTCGGCCGCCTACCGGACGTCACTTGATTCGGCCCTTGCCCAATCCTATTCTTTAAACCAGACTCAATTCGAAGTATCTCACAATGGGTGCACAACACTACTACACCCTTCGACCTCACACCTAAACCATACCACGTGTCGTGTCGATTTCCATCATATACAAAAATCATTAACGATGACTTATACTCAAACTGTTAAGTCGCTTATACTCAAAATGCAGCTTGATTTGGTTGTTTCATAATTAAGGTTTAATCCTAAAATTGAAATACAACACTTGACTCGGTGTAAGTAACAAACAGCCGTTGTAATTATTCACTTGATGAAAATATCGAGTGTGTTTAAATTTTTTTCGCTTAAAATAAATTCATTTTAGGTAAATATCTCTTTTTCTTCCAAAGGTGTATCTGTTCTTCTTATTTTAATCTTAAAACTGCAACTACTTTGTTCCCGAATACGAAGAGGCAACTGAAAACTTTTTGGTGGGGTGGGGGGGAGGGGGTCTAGGATTTTGGTGGGGTGGATGGTTAGGAATGGATTGGATGGTGATGGGGTAGTTGGTTGAATGTCACTAAAACTTATTTTTTCTACTTTTATTAAGAAAATTATTTTCTCACTTTTAAGAAATTAATTTTCATAAAGAAAATATTTTTTAAAATTTTTGATCAATTAAATATAAAAAAATTTAAAAACTATTTTTCGAAAAATGCTTTCCATACCCTAAATATATCTTTTTCTTCCAAAGGTGTATCTCTTCTTCTTGTTATTTTAATCTAAGGCTGGCCAGTGGGTCGGGTCGGCCCGGTCCCCGTCCCGCACCGAACCCAACATTTTAAAAAAAATAAAATTGTGATATCGGGACTCGAACCGGGACGGGACATGGTCTCGTCCCAACCCGTCCCGGCCCGCACCAGGCCCACCAGTCCCGACCCGATCCCGACCCGAAATCTCCCTTTTGCAAAAATAACCGTTGCACCAACGATCATTTTACATTTTGGCCATTATGCAACGACCATTTTTGGCCTCCTCCCTCCCCAACCCCTACCCCCTTAATATTTATTTTTAACCCATAAGTTATTATATTTACACTTTAATTCAATTTTCCAACTATAAATACCTCATTTTCTCTTCATCTTTCTCACAAAATTTCCTACAATCTCTCTAATTCTAATTTCTCAATCTATCTCTATACAAGTCTACATTGTCTACTAAATATTCAATTTTATTTACTCATTTGGGAATTGGGAGTAAAGTTGGCAACTAGCTTGAGGATCTTCCATCGAGCAAAGTTTCAATTTTCAACCTCTCGATTACACGTCGACGTTACGTCTGCGTTTGAGACATTCGTTCATTCATTAAATTATTATTGTCTGTTTATTTTATTTAGCGCACTTAATTTCATTTACTTTAATTATTTATTAGTATAATTATAAATTTATAATGGAAGGATTTAAACGTATGCTTACGGGTAGGGTCATGCTTCTTCTAGTAGGGGCAACAAGGGCAAGGGTACTTCTTCTAGTCATCCTATTTCTAGACAGAATCCTATTCCTACACATGATGATTTTGTTGATACTGAACATTTTCCTACAATACCATTAGATTTAGACGATGATCTATTTTCTGAAACTCAAGAAGACTTTAATTTGAACGATGATCTAGATGATACACCCACTAATGTAGATGACAACACACCCACTAGTGCACCTTCAACTGAAATGCCTCCTATTGCCCCTAGTATGAGACGAGGTCCAACAAAACAAACATTAAAATAAGATGCATGGACATTTTTTGATAGAGACGTAGAGAATCAAAAAGCTAGATGTAAAATTTGTAAAGATGTTTTAAAATTTAAAAGTGGAAAATGTCACAGTGGGAAGGGGGGGTTTAATGAGACACGTAGCAAGGGCTCATCCACCTAGATATGCCCAATACGAGGCTTCAAAACCGGGTGCGCAAACGTCCGCTCAATCGGGACAAGGTTCACATACTGTCCCGGACCAATTACAGGGTCAAATTAACCCCTATGACGGGAGGAATTGTATGCCCTAAATACAATAAACATAGAGATAGGGAAGCAATAGCAAAATTAGTTAATGTGGAGGGTTTGCCTTTTTCATTTCCTTCATCTCCCGATTTTATTCATTACATTAGAGATATGTATAATCCTGTTTTTAACGGTTTTTCTAGATCAACTGTTAAGAGAGATGTATTTAAATTCGCATGTGAATATCAACAGTATTTACGTTATTCATTATATCATTTTAATGGTAAAGTGGCTATCACTTCTGATATAGGTCGTAGTACTAACGACCATGATTATTTAACGGTAATCTGTCATTGGATAGATTATAAATTGTCTATGTAAAAACGTATCTTAGCGTATAAATATATAGATGATAGGCACACTGGTACTTTTATTGCAGAAAATATTTATCAAGTGTGCGATTATTACGGAATAACTGATAAAATTATGACTATTACATTATATAACGCTTCTTCTAACAATTACGCTATTACAATTTTAAAAAATATTTTAACTCCATATTTTTCAGATCATTTTCATATAAAATGTGCGTGTCATATATATAACTTAATTGTAAAGGATGGTCTATCACTTTTTGAAGACGTTCTTAGTAAAATATAATTTGTTATAAACTTTATTTTAAAAAATAATATAATACAACGAAGAAAAGAATATAAAAAAAACTTTTCACGATTGCCAACTACCTTATAGAAAAATTCCAGAAGAAGTACCCACTAGGTGGAATTCTTTATACGAGCAACTACTTGTTGCTTATGACTGTAGAAAACCTATAAATTTTTTTTAACTCTCATAATCAAAATCCAACTGATATGGATGTAGATAGCGATTGGGAAAAATTTCAAAATTATTGTATTTTTAGAGAAATTTTTTCAAGCAACAAAATAATTTTTCGGTATATATTATCATACTATTTCAACTATGTTGTTTTATATAGCTCTAATATTTTTACTGCTTAATGAATATATGGATAAACCAGCTTATAAGGTTAATTAAAAACATGTTTATCAAAATAAAAAAATATTTTATTCCTATTCTCACTATTTATATTATTAGTGTTGTATTAAACCCGACTATTAAAATAGACGGTACTAAATAACTTATTGAAACTATTTACGATTGTATAGCAGTACTACCACCTCCAAGTCCCAAAAATTCAAATCACCCACCACCTATTGAACAAACTAAAGAAGAAGTGTTATCTAGCGTAGAAGACGAATGCAAAAAAAAATATAGGTTTTACCAACAAGAAAGTGCTAGCAACCTACCGGCTTTCATACCATCTTCTTCTTCTTCAACACAATCTCATAAAAGACATGTTGTTTCTGCGACTAATATTGAAAGCCTCAAAAATAGAATGTGCGGCCGTACCGCTACTAACCAAATTAGCGAGTTTGATATTTTTGTTTTGCAGGGTTCTGTACCGTACCAAGCAGTTCTCAATGAAGAAGGACGTGAAGACTTGCTGAAATACTGGAGGGGGAATGAGAAGACCTTTCCAACACTTTCAATGATGGCCCGAGATGTTTTGAATATTCAAGCGTCATCAATGGCGTCTGAAAGTGCTTTTTCTGCCGGCAGATATCAAATAGGAGAGCACAGACACTCATTAGCCGGAGACTGGAGATTGTAGTATTATTCAGAGATTGGATACGAGCAGAGCGGAGAAGGTGCGGTCAACCGGAGATCAACGAAGAAGAAGACGAAAACTACAATGAAATATTATCCGAATGTGGTGGAAGCGACGTGGATCAATTTGGCCAACAAATACCAATTACAACCGAAGAACCACAGGAAATTATCAAGAAACTAGAACATATTTTTTTCAAAATGTAATTTTTTTAATTGCAATTTTACTATGTAATTTGCAACTTTTGAACAACACCACAGAGTTGTAATTTTGACAATTGTATTTGTATTACAAAAAAAATCATATGTCAATTAAATAATATAAGAGACACAAAAACAGTTTTGGGATGTTTTTATTACACTATCTTGTTTAATTATTGAGTTTTTTATATATATGTTATTTTTTTTAATTAAGTGAAAAAAATAAAACTGATCCGGATCCCGCCCCGCCCCGCCCCGCCCCGACTCCGACGGGATCGGAAACGGGATGGGATGGAGGCGAATCCCGCCTGTCTCGACCCGACCCAATTTCGCCTGACTCGATCCCGCCGATCCCGCCCAACGGACCCGATCCCGGCCCACTGGCAACGCCTATTTTAATCTTAAAAGCAACTACTTTGTTCCGGAAGAGGCAACTGAAATTTTACTCGTATCACACTATCACTTACACGTACACAAAACAAAAAGAGTCGAGCCCATCACGTAAGTGCACCAACTCTGTGGAGCCCACAATTGGTGGTAGTGGAGGACCATGGATGGTCCCACGTGTTCATACTATTTTGTCCATTAGCTTATTGGGCCCCATAAAACAAGCCTTTTACCCAAATGCTTTGTATCATTGGATAAAGACAGAAAGATGAAAATGTTCACAAAAGGTAGGACCTACGATTGTACCGTAGCAGAAATGGGAATCATTCAATCTTGTTTAATAATAATACTCCCACGTTTAATATTAATTGATCACATTATTAAAAATCTTCATCTCAAATTACTTAATATTTTTTTAAAAAAATTAATAAAGTTTTTTTTACTTTATCCTCAACATTAATTATTTTTTACCTTGATCACGCTTCCTTTTTTTTTTACCTTATTATAGGACTGAGATTTGGTATTGAAATGTTCAATAAGTGGAAATGCAGATCTTATCCATTGGTATTTTTCTTAAATTTAATGAATAAAATAAGAAAAGAACAATACTTTTGTCTTGTAGAAAAGAACAATCCCCCACATTAGTGTAGATTGTCTTGTATGCTATCCTTGTAATTCAGAGTATTCATAAAGTACTTTTACTGGCCTCTTTTTTTTTTTTTTACATAAATGCATAATCAACCTCTAATTGTGATTGAGGGTTTATATGACTAGAAATTTAGTATCAATAACCTAAAGCATTCTAAACTTACCCATGCTCTAGCAACACCAACTCCCGGGTAAAGGTTGTCATCAATTTTCTATCTTATTTGAATTTAATTATAATTGAATTTTACTTCAAAAATAATTTCTTGGTAGAAAATATTTTCTTTGTGGAAAAGAACTCTACTATATCTATTTTTGTTGGAGGAGAAATTTTGTGTTAATGTTGGGTTTGATGTTGTGACATTTGACCCAACATATCTTCTGAAGTACTGATTTGAATGCATAAAAATATTGGGACAAATGTCACAACATTCGGACTAACATTTTTTAGAACAATTTTGTCTTACTTCACGGTAAACAATAATATTTTACTGAGAGGTAAAAACGACTTAGGCGTGGTGAATTGGAGCTGTGTAAACCGTGTGAGAAAGAGTCAAAGCTTGGGGAAGAAGTTGAGCAAGGAACAAGTCAAAGTTGTTGAGATTTTCACTCCTTAATCATCTACCACAAGCTGTCCACATTTCCCTCAACTTTCACAACTAATCGATGAGCTTTTCAAGGAAGAATCTATACTATAAATAGAGAGGCCACAAAAGTGTATCGATATCCAGAATCAAAATGAAAAAATATCAAGAGAGCTCTCAGGATTTCATCTCAGAAATCTGGATCACAAGTGTTGTCTGAGTGTGTCGACAACATTAATTACTGTTTAGATTCTAGATTAGTTTTGTATGGAGCGATTGTAATGAGAGGTTGTCTATGTCTAATTAGTTAGATTTTTCAGGCAGAAGTCATCTGCTATTTCAACTTTTAATTCCTTTCCGCTTTATCTTGTAAATCTGTAAAGAAAGGAATTTGTATATAATATCTATTAAATATATTTGGTAATTGACCATCATAAGTTATATAATATATATAACTTATGAAAATTTAATTCTATGTGTTCTTTAAATTTTGCTGCATTTACTCTTTAAAGTTAGTGTTTTACTAAGTGTTGTCACTGGTGTCGGACCACATTATTGCCGACATTCGGAAATTGTACATGTAGTCGATTGAATTATGTTCATCTTGTTTTTATTTGATCTGTAGCTCCCTTTCAAGTGGTATCAGAGCCAACACTTAACACAATAAGTGCTTGATCCTGTTATTTCAAGCTATGGATCCGGGAAATTCAACTATTATTAAGCTTCCCGTTTTAGATGGTTCAAACAATGCCTATTGGAAGATTCGCACACGTTCTTATATCAAATCAATTGATGTTAGGGCATGGAGATCTATAACCAATGAGTATGTTGTTCCAATGTTGCCACCAAATGAGGAAGGTAACATTCTTGTTAAGCCTGAATCTGAATGGACTGCGGAAGAAATCAATAATGCAAGCTTTAACGAAAAGGCCTTAAATGCAATTTTTGGATGAGTTGATCTTTACATGTTCAAACTCATTCAAAAATTGTCCCACGGCCAAGGACGCATGGGATACTTTACAAATTCATTGTGAAGGGAGCTCAAGTGTTCGTCTAACAAAGCTACGCATGCTTATGAGTAAATATGAACGTTTAAGAATGGAAGAAGCGGATGATATTAAATCTTATTTTGAAAAGTTGATTGACATATCAAATGAATGTCAAGTGTTTGGTGAACCACTACCCAACACTCAACTTGTTGAAAAGGCTCTCTATTCTCTTCCTGAAAAGTTCAATTTAAAGATTTGTACTATTGAAGAAGCTCGCAATCTTGCCACAATGGACCTTCATACCTTGATGAGCATACTCAAAACTTATGAGATGAACATTGAGAATCAAAAGGAATTGTATAAAAAGCAAGAATGTGGCACTTCAAGTTCAATCCTCGGAGAGTCAAATCGAAGAAGAGGATGAGAATCTTGAAGAAATTTGTGAAGGTGTAAATGTTGTCTTACTCACTCGAAAATACAATTCGATGGTGAGGAAGTTCAACAACGAGTTAAAGACCATTGCAAAAAAGATTTAGCCGACTAGAGGGTGCACTTACCAAAAAAGATATTTAATTTGGTAAGACTAGTGCAAAACTGGATTTAGCCGAAGCTACCTTTTCATAAGCTCAACACAGGAACTTCAAAATTGAATGAAATTCTTAACTTTAGTAAACCTTCACATGCAGGATTTGGGTACAAAAACACTTGTAAAACTGGTTGCTCTAAATTCTTTGATAATAATAAAGAAAATATATTTTGTAAAAGAAAAGG
Organism: Anisodus acutangulus; assembly: GCA_029783415.1. Taxonomy (NCBI): domain Eukaryota; kingdom Viridiplantae; phylum Streptophyta; class Magnoliopsida; order Solanales; family Solanaceae; genus Anisodus; species Anisodus acutangulus. Next base: position 26,434,517 of record CM056491.1, read on the forward strand.
GGATGCATAAGAGTTTCTCATATACGTCAAAGAATAAATCTGATGTTTGTGTGCAGTTATTGTAACTCCCCTGGACACTTAAAACCATATTATTACAATCTTCAACATTCTGAGAGCAAAATGTTGCCTAAAATGTTGTCCAACATTTCGGATAACAATTGAAGCAACATTTCTGAGCCAAAAGGTAAAAAATATTTTAAGAGAGTTTGAGTTCCTAAAATGGATTTAACTTGTAACGTCTGTATAATTGCATTAAGAACTAACATTTCAGGCTCTTGGTACTTTGATAGTGGATGTTCTCGCCACATGACATGTACTAAAGGTTTTTTGAAGAATTATGAGTCATTCAATGGAGGAAACATGACTTTTGGAGGTGGCGGTAAAAGCAAGATAATTGGAAAATGGATCTTTAATGTCCCTGATGTTCCAGCCTTAAGAAATATATTACACGTTGAGGGCTTGATGACTAATTTTCTTAGTATTATCCAACTGTGTGATGACGATCTTGAGGTAAAATTCAATAAGAGTGCTTGTGTGGTTACGAATGAAGCCAATGTATGTGTCATGACAAGTACTAGAACATGTGACAATTGCTATCTTGTTGTAAGACAAGAAACATGCAATAATGGTAAGGTCGGTGACAAAACACTATGACATCAAAAGTTGGGGTATGTCAACTACCGCAATTTAGAGAAATTGGTCTCATATGAATAGGTTAAAGGATTACCCAAACTTATCCATAAAGTTAAAACTGTCTGTGAAGATTATCTGAAGGTGGAAAATGCGCAGTCTGGTGAATAATCAAATGTTGCCCCAAATGTTGCCACACCGAAGCAACATCTGAACCTGAAATAGGGACTACAGAGGCCAGCTGAGGAGTCAAGTGCTGAATTGTTAGATCAAGTTCGAAAGGACCCCTAATCAAGGATTAGAAAGAATCATCCAACAGGCTAAGTGATAGGGTGAGTTTTTGAAGGAATTAAAACAAGAGGGAAAGAACCACTCAACTACAGAGAAATTGTAAGGTATGTGTGTATGTCTACCATATACCAAGAGATTAGTCTTTGTTTTTTTATATCTACTTTAGAACAAAAAAAATATCATAGAATCACTTAAGGATAATTTTTGGATTCAAGCAATGCAAGAAGATCTTGAACAATTTGTCGCGCCCCATTTTTGACCCGCTCGGGTCTCAAAGCGGAGTACGGACGGGTCCGGTGATTCCTGGGTAAATTAAGGATTGAGGAGTCGCCACCTAATTATTTTTACGGTGAATTAGGACACCTAAATATTTAAACTAAATGCTGCAATGTAACTCCAATTTTAAGGTCTGCAAAACTAGTGAGATTCTAGGTAAGGGTTCTTTATTATCCTAAATGGAAGGGGTTAGGCATCCTTTAAGATCCGCTAACTTGCGGTTATCCGGTCAAACTCAGGTTAATTATTACTAGAAAAAATGCATGTTTGAAGTATGAAGTTAAATATGTTTGCAAATAATTAATGAAAGAGATGCATTTTGTACATGTATGCATTCGAATGACATAAAAAGAAAGATACATGTAAAGTTTTGAAAAATATGCATTTGTGACAATAAATTATTTATAATGCCAAAGAAGTAAAATTTTGGGAATCATTGAATTGTAAATTGACAAAAGATAAACTTATTCGAATGATTAATAAAGAAAATAAAAGATGACAAAAGTTATTTGGAAAATCTTGAATACGCGTGGGGAGTCTAAAATAAATAACTAGCGGTGGGTTTCTAAGTTTGAATTTAATCGAGCCTACAAAGAAATAAGCTAGCGGGGTTTCAAATCTTAAACTACCCTATGAATTAATCCTAAGTTTTGCCTATTCTAAGCATTTCAATAGTTACATAAGTGCGATAAATAATATTACAATACAAAAGCGGGATAAAAGCTGAATTAAAGAAAATAAATAAAATAAATAAACTCCGTAGAATATACGCCTTTATTTACTTTATTCACTTCGCCAAGAATAAGCGGTTAGAAATAATTAAATACAAATAACTTCAAATCCGTGTCCAAAGCAAGAAATGTTTTGATCACGGAGGCTCGAACTTAAATTTTGAAAAGACCATTCCAATCAGTCGTGGTTGCAAACATATGACTAATGTGGTTATTTTGATTGCCTCGCCTACTAAGCGTGTTGGTCTCTCGGATGAAAAGAAAAGATCACTATAATCACGTCGTAGCTGCGAATATATAACTTGTTGGTTATTTTAGTCACCTCGCCTACTAAACATGTTGATCTCTGATGAAATAAAGGTTTAAGCCTCATCCTTGCCCGGAAGTTATATTTTCGTCTTCTGTGGAGGCCTCAAAATCGACGGATATTTTTCATCGGCCAGTAGTATCGTGTTCAAATCAGTAAAATTAAAATGAAACGAAATGCGATGGCGACAAGCGAAGCGATGGCGAGAAAATAGTTTCGAAAATGACGCGGTGTTTTAGTTTAAAACGATAAAATATTTGTTGCCGGATACTTAAAACAAGCGATCTGAAAACAGAGAAATGAAACGAAGAAAAGCGCGGCCTCGAATTCAATTTCTACTTAATGCAATATTAATAAAATAATAAAGCGATAAAAGCAACGAGCGTTGGCGATTAAAGTATCCGACCCAAGTTCAAATTGCGGAAATATCCGGATCGGGTCGACCACCAGATCCGTGACCGACCGAATTAAATTTGACCAATTTGAGATAACCAAGAACAAGAGGAAATGCAAGAATTCCAGAAGATATTCAAATCGGGTCGACCCAGGCCGAATCGTATCAAATCCAAATCAAATGATCCAAACCTAATCGATTTTAACACCAAATTCGATAACCAACATACAAAATACAAAATGCAAGAATTTGAAATAATACGACCCCGAATCGGTGATCCAAAATCCGAAATCAAATATTCACTAAATTCGATAACCAACATACGTAAACATGAAATGCAAGAATTTAAAATAATACGTCGATCTTGACCGAATCGGTTGATCCAAAATCCGAAATTAAATATTCACCTAATTCGGATAACCAACATACGTAAATATGAAATGCAGAATTGAAAATATTATCCGACCAGTCGACCGACCGGTCGCTGACCCGACCGAATCGGTGATCCAAAATCCAAATCAAATATTCACCAAATTCGGATAACCAACATACGAAAATGAAATGCAAGAATTGAAATAATACCGAATCGAATTCGACCGACCGGTCAATGATCCAAAATCCAAATCAAATATTCACCAAATTCAGATAACCAACATATAGAAATATGAAATGCAAGAATTCTGAAAAATAATACGACCAACCCGATCCGGTCGGTGACCGACCGAATCAGTGTCAAAATCGGAGAATCAAAGCGTAGAGAACCAACCTTTTTAGGACTTAATTCTTGAACAACAAGGGAGGAAAAAATGTTTGAAACCAAGAACACAACCAAAAATATTTATATCCAATCGGACCTCCCAAAAATCTCTCGATTTTTTCTCTTTTCTCCTCCTTTTCAAGAACACAAGGGGTTTTTATTTCCCATTTTCCCAAAACCGAGCTCAAATTGAATTAAAGGGCCCAAAACAATAATTTTGGAACGGGTTTTTAGGGGTATGGGTTGGTGGTGTCGCGGTGTTGGCAGTGGTGGTGTCAGTGTAAGGTGCAGCGTCGGGTAGGTAGTGTAGGTGCGGCGATGTTGGGGGTAGGGGTGTAGGGTGCACGTCGGTTTAGGGGGTAGGGTTTAGGTTTTTTTTTTTTTTGGTTTTGGGGTTTGTTTTGGGTTAAAAAGAGGGCGACCGGTCGGTTTTTTGGTTGGGTCAGGCGAGTTGGGTAGGAAGGGTGATGGGCCGGGTTGTTGGGCCACGGGTTTGGGATGTGGGTTGGCCGATTGGGCCTTTGGTTGGGAGTTTAAAGGTTGTGGGAATAAGGGGAATTTTGGTTTGGGCTTGTGAATTTTGTTTGGGTAAAATTTGTATTGGGTTGGGAAAATGAAATGGGTTTTAGTTTGGGTAGAAATTGTTTTGGGTTGAAAAATGAAATGGGTTAGAAATTGTTTTGGGTTGGAAAATGAAATGGGTTAGAAATTGTTTTGGGTTTAAAATATAAAAGGGGGTTTTAATATTAAAAAAAAATATTTTTGTTTTGTAAAAGATGTGAATTATTTAAAATAACATAGCGATGTGATAATAATAAAATATAATACTTGCGAAATGTTTAATGCTTAATAAAAAAAAGGAAAAAAATGCGATGCAATTTTGCGAGAATAAAATAACATAGAATTTTCAGATAAAACTTATGATTATGGTAAAAAATGCAAATGATAGTAAAAAATGCGAATAATAATAATAATAAGAGAATAATAATATATATATATATATATACGCATGTATGTATATAGATTAAAATTGTTTTTGAGGTGTTAAAAAATATATTTAAAATTGCAAATAGATTAGAAAAGACGGGACAAAATTGGGTGTCAACAGATGCCCCTCTTTGGCCGGAGATGATGAAAGAGTTTTCGGACAAAGAAGTTGACCCAGTAGCCAATTTTGTCCCACCCTGCTCAAGGAAGATTAGGTATGCATGGTAGAAACAGAATTTCAAGGGAGAGAGAAGTTGTAAAAGATGGTGCAGATCCAGAAATAATGCCCCAAAGGTCGAGTTAATGATGACAATCGGTTGCGTATGTGAAAACTTAATGGGAAGAGCGGAACGATATTCGGTAGGTCGTTGACCAATTTGCCTTGGTTCGTAGTAAGAGATAGTTCCACTGTGATGAAATTCTGCAAATTAAAAACTCCTGCAAACTAAAGCTTAAGTTATAATTAGTGTATAAGCTCTTTGAGAAAAATTGTAGAGAAAATAACTTAGAAATACGCGTTAGGAGGTGGGCGCTGAAATTAAAATACCCTCATTATAAGGTGGCGCCGAAATTAAAATACCCTCATTATAAGGTGGGCGCCTGAAATGACGTCGTGGGATCGACGTAGTGTGTTGAAGACGGCATTGTAATGTTGTTGGCGTCGTTGTTGGAGAGACTTTCTTTGATGTAAATCGTTGTATAGGCGTTGATGATGTCGTCGTTGTATAGACTTTGCTGATGTCGTTGTTGTTGTAAAAATAGTTGTCGTGCTGCCGTTACGTCGTGGACGTTGTTGTAATGCTGTTGAAGATAGTTGATGTCTTGAAGAGCGTCATTGTAATCTTTGTTTACGTCGTTGTAATCTTTGTAAAGATATTTGTTGTCTTTGCGATACGCCGATGACGTTGTTGTAATGATGTTTGATGTTGCAGATATCTGTTGTGCTGAAGGCGTCGTTGTAATGCGGTTGAAGATAATTGATGTACTCTGATGCGCCAATAGCGTTGTTGTAATCTTGTAAAGATAGTTGTTGCGTTGAAGACGTCATTGTAATCTTTGTTGGCGTCGTTGAGATCTGCGTAAAAGATATTTGTTGTCTTTGCAGATGCGCCAATGACGCGTTGTTGTAATGCCGTAAAGATAGTTCTTTGCGTTGAAGACGCCATTGTAATCTTTGTTGACGTCGTTGAGATCGGTAAAAGATAGTTGCTACATTGCCGTGAAAGATATTTGAAGACGTCATTGTAATGTTGTTGACGTCGTTGAGATGCTGTAGAAGATAGTTGTTGTGTTGCCGTAAAAGATAGCTGTTGCGTTGAAGACGTCATTGTAATGATGTCGACGTCGTTGAGATGTGGTAAAAGATATTTGTGGTGCTGTAGTAACGTCAATGACGTTGTTGTAATGCCGTAAAAGATAGCTGCTGCGTTGAAGACGTCATTGTAATGTTGTTGACGTCGCTGAGATGCGGTAAAAGATAGTTGCTGCATTGCGGTAAGAGATAGCTGCTATTTTGAAGACGTCATTGTAATGTTGTTGACGTCGTTGAGATGCTGTAGAAGATAGTTGTTGTGTTGCCGTAAAAGATAGTTGCTGCGCTGAAGACGTCATTGTAATGCTGTAGACGTCGTTAAGATACGATAAAAGATAGTTCCACGTTGTGCTGAATCTTCTGCCGATTCAAACTCCTGTGGCCTATGAATTGAAATGTCGCCCAGACGAAAATATGATGCGACGTCCTTGTCGTCGTTTGATGTAAGTGACGTTCTTGCCGCCGCTTCTTTGTAATAGATGGTTCCACTTCGCTTTGTGTTTAGGCTCCCTGTGATTTGAAATAACATCATTGTGCAGAACACAATGGTTGGGCCTGTAGGTCAAGACGATGTCTTTATATAAATGCGAACAAGAACGTAATCCTTGTAGTGAGTTGTGGTGCCGAAATTCTTTGGGAATTGATCATAATCGATGTGGCTTCTGCTTTTCAACCTGAAGAACTCGTACTCAAAGAAAATTTGTGAGTTTGGGGAGGGGCGGTTGATTCGCGTTGACTTGGTAGCTTTGGCTCTTGATAGTCGCATGTCCTGCCGATTCGGACCTGTAGCCCCCGCTCGCTTCCCGCCTTGACCAACCGTTAATGAAAACATTTGTTGAAAATAATTTGTTTATAAGAAAGTATGCTTATCATTAAAAAGTTCTTGTCGAATCGCTAATGAAAATATTTGTTGAAAATGATTTGCTTATAAGAAAGTATGCATATTAATAAAAATCTTGTCAAACTCTAATGAAAGTATTTGTTGAAAATAAATTGCTTATAAAAAGTATGCATATATGTAAATGTCACGAGCAATGACATGCGGTGAAACAAAGCAAACGCTTTATCCAAAATCCTCTTAGGTCAAGACTTAGTTTCACGATGCTTTTCCATGTTTATCGGCGTCCTCCCAGTGATGATCCCTTAAAATGCCCAAGTTTCCGATATGTGAGAATGACGATCTTTTGAACGGACAACCGAGTCTTGTGTAGATTGCTTGCCTGTCTATCGGGGTGATCGGATGGGTGCATTTTGTCATATGTGATATAAAGGAGAAAATATTTCCTAATGGTGGGACCGGTCGATTTAGGCGCCCTCGTATCCCATGAGGGAATCAGTCACGACGTAGTTCATTACAAGCAAAGGAGATTTGTAAGGGTTTTTTTTTTAAATGGGACCGGCCGATGTGGCCACCTACGTATCCCGCCGAGGGAATCAGTCATAACGTAGTTCAGATTACAAGTAAAAGGAACTTGGGGAAATTTGTGATCTAAAGAAACTGAACCCTTCGTGGGTTCTATGCGTATCCCGCCGAGGGAGCGCAACTTTTACAACATAGAAAAAGTATTACATAGAGAATAACTAATCTTAGATATGGTATTTCTTCACTGCATCTGCATTGATGGTTTTTTGCCATTCTATTCTGATAAGGTTGCCCCGGACAACTGCGTCCATCTGCTTTTTATCAATCAGTCTCTTCGTACATGATTCTGTATCCACTTGGCTTCGAAAGATGCATCGTTGCCCCAGAAGAAAATGCTCGGACCAATGCTTTGTAATTATCAACCATCTTGATGTTTCATCCAACCTGGCTTTGGCTTATGCCCCAGTTCTTCCGGTTGTGAGTCTTCCTTATATTATTCGAAGTCTTGCTTGCTTGTTTCAAATGTGTCACACATTATCGACAGATTAGTTTGCATGATGGAAAAGAAAAGAAAATTATTAAACAAAACAGATTTTAAAATAGCAAAAGAAATGCAGATTTGTCTTTTTAAGCTTTCAAAAGGTAGAGGTAAAACATATTAGATGCACATATGTGATTCAAGCCTCAATCTGAATCGCATTGTTTCATTAAATATTGATGCAGTTAACTAGTTTACGGGAGTAACAAGGCCAGGGCACAGGCCCAATTTTTCCAAAACATCTCCTTGCTCTGCATCCCAAATGGTTGAGCCTCTAGCGTGATCATCGAGAATCACACTGCATCCTGCTTCTTCTTCAACAATGAAAAAACTTTTGAATCCCCCACTGAGGTGGCTGCATTGTCCTCCTTTGATTCCTGAGTGGCGCATGCTTTGACGAATGTCTGACTCAGATGTGAAACAGGCTTTGGTAAAGGAACATCTCTCTTTCTTCGGAGATTGGTTGATAAGACTTTTCCAAGAAAAGATGGTGCCATGGCCCACGACTTTGGAGGAAGTACTTCTACTCCAAACGGTGCCCTCACTTGGACTGTAATCACAAGGGTGATAAAGGCCGATGATTCAACATTTTCCTCTCTCTGGACTGGCACAATGGTTCCTTCCAAGTTGTGTTCTTCATCAACAGTAATCATATTTACGTTGGCATCGTCATGATTTGGCAATGGGTTATTATTTACATTAAAGGAAGGTCCTTTCAGTTGGATAACTCCTTCTTTGATCAATGTCTCAATTTTATTTCTGAGGGCATAGCAATTTTCAGTGTCGTGTCCAGGGATTCCCGAGTGGTACGCACAATGCTTAGTCTCATCGTGCCATTTTGGAACAGGATTGGGGACATTTCCTTGGATAGGCTGGAGTATTCCTGCGGTTCTCAATCGTTCATACAACCGCTCGAGGTTCGCTAAAGGTGTATAGGTTTTAGTGGCTTTCTTTCGTGTTTCTTGCGCGGTGCGTGCGTTTGGTAGATGGACTCGTGGTGAGGTAAGTATCTTGAGGCGGATATTGTGGGGATTCGGATAGGTGGCGCTCGAGGCGAGGCTATATATTGGCCGGGTATGGTAGACGGTGGTAGGGACCAGGTGGGTATTGATAGTAAGGTTGAGGACTTTGGCGTATGGGCAATAATAGGAAGGCCGAGGACTTTGGTTGTTTTGATTGTAGTAGGGAGGCCGGGTGATGGCATTTGGTAGGTTGACATTTGATTTGGCCTATGTTTCTGTCACCACAGAGGACACTCCGCTCTCTTCCTCTTTCTTGCTCCCTCAAATGAGTCCGACCGATTGTCTCACTCGTTGCTTGCAATGCTATAAAGTTTGTAATTCTTCCTGTTCTGATTCCCTCTTCTATGAAATCTCCCATCCTTATAACTTCAGAGAAACTTCGTCCTATGACGCTTATCATTCTCTCATAGTATGTTGCATCTTTCAAAGATTGTACAAAAAGAGTGGTCATCTCACTTTCTTTTATCGGGGGTTGAACTTTCGCTGCTTCTGCCCTCCACTTCATGGCATATTCTCTGAAGGTCTCTGTGGACTTCTTTTCCAACTTCATCGATAAAATCGGTCCAAGACTGTGTCGATGTTGAATTTAAATCATCCACGAAATCTTGTGCCATCGTGCCCCAATTACGCCATTTTCGCGGGTTTTGGCTCATGTACCAGTCGAGTGCTTCTCCTGTTAAACTCCTTACGAACAACTTCATTATGATGGCCTGGGCTTTTCCTACCCCAATCGCTTTGTCACAAAGATGATCTTAAATGAGCGTGAGGATTTTCTTTCCCATCAAACAAGCCAAATTTTGGCACCTTATATCCTACAGGCAATTCAATGTCGGGATGTATGCACAAATCTTCGTACTCGAGTCCTTCATGCCCCTTGATGGTTTTGATATTCTTGAATGCTTCTTTTAGGCTATGAATATCTTTCGCCACACTTTCATTGGTTCTGATCATTACCTGCCTGTCCATTTCTTCACACTCGCTGATTTCTTGAAAAGCCATGTTTGGTACTGTGGTAGTAAAAGGTTGAGCTTCCAGATATATCGTGGCACATGCTCGTTGGGATCAGCGACGTGTGCCATCAATATGTGTTGGGCTGTCTGGTGATTTTGCGTGGAAGAGGTATTTTGGATGAGTGGGGTAATTTGGGTATGTGGAGTTGTGAAGGATACCGGATCATTTTGTGGCGGGCTTTGTTGTGGACTAGCTTGTGATTTAGTGTGTTGTGGATTGGTTTTTTTTAGTGGCGAATTTTCGTCGAGGTTTTGGGGAAATGGCGATTCAGGACATGAAAAAGTTCGCGGTGCGATTGCATTCGCCCTTGTTCAGGGAGTGGGATATTGGCGCTAATGGACAAGTTGGTGAGATTTTGGAGCCGCTCTATCTCAGTCTGTATGGCTGCCATCTGTTGTAACAGTTGGGCGATGTATTTTTCTTGGACGGTAGCATTTCTATTTTTCGAAGCTTCTGGTTCATCTCTCGAAAGAGCGATAAGCTCCAGGCTAGTCTGTTCGGATGTATCTGAATCAGTCATTTTGCTGAAGGATCGGGCCTTTGATCTCGTGAAGTAGGGATGTTCCGCCAGTTTTAGTCAACGCGAATCAACCTTTGGGAAAAATAATCTAGGCAAAATAACCTTTTAAAAATGAAGAAAACCAAGTTAGTATAGGGCGAGTAATTATTGCTTCAAATAATATGCACAGAGTGAAAAAGCAGGAGAAAACAACAAAATGATTGTATGGCAATTAAATGCGCATCCTAATATGCATGGGGCCTCCCTTATGCCGGAGGTGGGCCTAAACGCCATATATGAGATATTATGACAGAATAATCTAAGCTGTCAAACTGCAATGCTGTTGTTGGAAATGAAGACAACGTATGTACACTTTCCAATATCAGCATGTCATGATTAGGCTTGGATTAGTCCATCATTATCACGCTACACATAATATGCTGATGGTCGTTGGGGGAGCGAGACCCGTCGACAATTGGTGGGTTTCTTAATTGTGGAGTCGATACCAAGGATCGACCCACCTAATGTGTATGCATGCATGACTTAAAAATAAAGGGTGGTATAGCTCTATCCTAAATTTTCTAAGATTTGGCTGACTAGACTCAAGGTTCCCGAGCGGACTGCTCGAGTGAGAAGGCTACGCGGCCAACCGGATGGTCCGGACGCTCCGCGCATATACCAACTCTCCTAAAAATTTGGAATTTTGAAAGAAGTTTGCGGGTGCGCAAAACACACCTCGCGTGTAATGTGTGATAGTGTCAATTTTCCAGAGTGGAAGAAATATGAGCGAAATGCCAATTTAAGGAAAGCAGTAAGAGAATATAGTAATTAAAGCTGTTATGCATATAAAATTTCAACAGAAAATAATTAAAAACAAAGATCAAATAAGGAGCAATATAAAGCACAATAATGATTAACCTGAACTTGTTATGGTTAAGAACCTGAATGTCCCCAGTGGAGTCGCCATGCTGTCGCGCCCCATTTTCGACCCGCTCGGGTCTCAAAGCGGAGTACGGACGGGTCCGGTGATTCCTGGGTAAATTAAGGATTGAGGAGTCGCCACCTAATTATTTTTACGGTAAATTAGGACACCTAAATATTTAAACTAAATGCTGCAATGTAACTCCAATTTTAAGGTCTGCGAAACTAGTGAGATTCTAGGTAAGGGTTCTTTATTATCCTAAAGGGAAGGGGTTAGGCATCCTTTAAGATCCGCTAACTTGCGGTTATCCGGTCAAACTCAGGTTAATTATTACTAGAAAAAATGCATGTTTGAAGTATGAAGTTAAAGATGTTTGCAAATAATTAATGAAAGAGATGCATTTTGTACATGTATGCATTCGAATGACATAAAAAGAAAGATACATGTAAAGTTTTGAAAAATATGCATTTGTGACAATAAATTATTTATAATGTCAAAGAAGTAAAATTTTGGGAATAATTGAATTGTAAATTGACAAAAGATAAACTTATTCGGAATGATTAATAAAGCAAATAAAAGATGACAAAAGTTATTTTGAAAATCTTGAATACGCGTGACGAGCCTAAAATAAATAACTAGCGGAGGGTTTCTAAGTTTGAATTTAATCGAGCCTACAAATAAATAAGCTAGCGACGGGTTTCAAATCTTAAACTACCCTATGAATTAATCCTAAGTTTTGCCTATTCTAAGCATTTCAATAGTTACATAAGTGCGATAAATAATATTACAATACAAAAAGCGGATAAAAGTGAATTAAAGAAAATAAATAAAATAAATAAACTCCAGAGAATATCTGCCTTTATTTACTTTATTCCCCTGCAAGTCGCCAAGAATAAACGGTTAGAAATAATTAAATACAAATAACCCGAATCAGGTGTCCAAAACAAGAAATGTTTTGATCACGGAGGGCTCAGACTTAAATTTTGAAAAGACCATTCCAATCGGTCGTGGCTGCAAACATATGACTAATGTGGTTATTTTGATTGCATCGCCTACTAAACGTGTTGGTCTCTCGGATGAAAAGAAAAGATCACTATAATCACGTCGTGGCTGCGAATATATAACTTGTTGGTTATTTTAGTCACCTCGCCTACTAAACATGTTGATCTCGGATGAAATAAAGGGTTAAGCCTCATCCTTGCCCGTGGTTATATTTTCGTCTTCTGATCATGGAGGCCTCAAAATCGACGGATATTTTTCATCGGCCGGTGTAGTATCGTGTTCAAATCAGTAAAATTAAAATGAAACAAGAAATGTGAGGGCGAAAGCGGTGAAAACAAAGAAGCAGAAAATAGTTTCCGAAAATGACGCGGTGTTTTAGTTTAAAACAGTAAAATATCTGTTGCCCGGATACTTAAAACAGTGCTGAAAAACAGAGAAATGAAACGAAAGAAAAGCGCGGCCTCGAATTCAATTTCGTCGGCCTTAATGCAATATTAATAAAACAATAAAACAGTAAAAGCAACGAGCAGTGAGCAGTTAAAGTATCCGACCCAAGTTCTGAAATTCTGGAAATATCCAGATCGGGTCGACCCGACCCGGATCAGTGACCCGACCCGAATTAAATTTCAGCACCAATTTCAGATAACCAAGAACAAGAGTGTGAAATGCAAGAATTCCAGAAGATATTCAAATCGGGTCGACCCGACCCGAATCAGGTATCGAATCCGAAATCAAATGATCCAAACCCGAATCAGATTTTAACACCAAATTCAGATAACCAACATACAAAATACAAAATACAAAATGCAAGAATTCTGGAAATAATACCCGACCCGGTCAGTGACCCGACCCGAATCAGTGATCCAAAATCCGAAATCAAATATTCACTAAATTCAGATAACCAACATACAGAAACATGAAATGCAAGAATTTCAAAATAATAATACGGAATCGTCGACGACCGTCGTTGACCCGACCAATCAATCGTTGATCCAAAATCCGAAATTAAATATTCACCAAATTCGATAACCAACATACGTAAATATGAAATGCGTGAATTTAAAATATTATCCGACCGTCGATCGACCGACCGTCGACCCGACCCGAATCAGTGATCCAAAATCCGAAATCAAATATTCACCAAATTCAGATAACCAACATACAGAAAATGAAATGCAAGAATTCTGGAAATAATACCCGAATCGGGTCGACCCGACCCGGGTCAGTGATCCAAAATCCGAAATCAAATATTCACCAAATTCAGATAACCAACATATAGAAATATGAAATGCAAGAATTCTGAAAAATAATACCCGAACCGGGTCGACCCGATCCGGGTCAGTGACCCGACCCGAATCAGGTGTCAAAATCAGAGAATCAAACGTAGAGAACCAACCTTTTCGGACTTAATTCTTGAACAACAAGGGAGGAAAAAATGTTTGAAACCAAGAACACAACCAAAAATATTTATATCCAATCGGACCTCCCAAAAAATCTCTCGGTTTTTTCTCTTTTTCTCCTCCCTTTTTGAAGAACACAAGGGGGTTTTTATAGCCCCATTTTCCCAAAAACCGAGCTCAAATTCGAAATAAAGGGCCCAAAACAATAATTTTGGAACGGGGTTTTTTAGGGGTATGGGTTGGTGGTGTCAGGCGGCGGTGTTGGCGAGTGGTGGTGTCAGGTGTAGGGTGCGGCGACGTCGGGGGTAGGGGTGTAGGGTGCGGCGATGTTGGGGGTAGGGGTGTAGGGGTGCGGCGATGTCGGTTTAGGGTAGGGTTTAGGTTTTTTTTTTTGGTTTTGGGGTTTGTTTTGGGTTAAAAGAGGCGGCAGGTCGGTTTTTGGTTGGAGTCAGGCGAGTTGGGTTGGAAGGGTGATGGGCCGGGGTTGTTGGTAAGCGGGTTTGGGATGTGGGTTGGCCGATTGGGCCTTTGGTTGGGGGTTAAAAGGTTGTGGGAATAAGGGGAATTTTGGTTTGGGCTTGTGAATTTTGTTTGGGTAAAATTTGTATTGAGTTGGGAAAATGAAATGGGTTTTAGTTTGGGTAGAAATTATTTTGGGTTGAAAAAGGAAATGGGTTAGAAATTGTTTTGGGTTGGAAAATAAAATGGGTTAGAAATTGTTTTGGGTTTAAAATATAAAAGGGGGTTTTAATATTAAAAAAAATATTTTTGTTTTGTAGAAGATGTGAATCATTTAAAATAACATAGCGATGTGATAATAATAAAATATAATACTTAAAATGTTTAATGCTTAATAAAAAGGAAAAAATGCGATGCAATTTTGCGAGAATAAAATAACATAGAATTTTCAGATAAAACTTATGATTATGGTAAAAAATGCAAATGATAGTAAAAAATGCGAATAATAATAATAATAAGAGAATAATATATATATATATATATATATATATATATACGCATGTATGTAGATAGATTAAAATTATTTTTGAGGTGTTAAAAAAATATTTAAAATTGCAAATAGATTAGAAAAGACAGGACAAAATTGGGTGTCAACACAATTTTCTCAAAATGAAGTCTGGGACTTAGTTCCACATCCAAATAATACAAATGTAATTGGAACTAAGTGGATTTTTAAAAATAAATCAGAAAAATTGGGAATAATTGTTAGAAACAAAGCTCGTCTAGTTGCACAAGGCTATACTCAGGTTGAGGGAATCGATTATGACGAAACCTTCGCACATGTGGCTAGAATTGAGTCAATTAAACTTTTACTTTCTATTGCTTGTTGTCTGAAAATTACTTTACACCAAATGGATGTGAAATGTGCATTCTTAAATGGTTATCTAGATAAGAAAGTCTATGTTGAAAAAACAAAAGGATTTGAAGATCCTTACCATGCACACTATGTGTACAAGCTCAAAAAAACTTTGTATGGGTTGAAACAAGCCCCTCGTTCATGGTATGGTCGTTTAACTAACTTTTTTCTTGAATTTGGCTTTAACCGTGGTGAAGCTGATCGTACTTTATTCATTAAACATCACATTGTAGATATTATTATTGCTCAAATCTACGTAGATGACATAGTCTTTGGTTTGACCTCACAGTCTTATCTAAAGTCATTTGTTGAATCTATGTCATCGATATTTGAAATGAGCATGCTTGTGGAACTAACTTTTTTATTAGGCTTGCAGATAAAGCAAAGCGATGATGAAATTTTCATCCCACAGAGTAAATATGCCAAGAATCTAGTTAAGAGATTTGGTTTGGAGAACGCTAAATAAATGAAGACGTCAATGGGTTCATGGCAGAAGGTATGTAAGGATAATGTTGGTGAAAATATCGACCCAATATTATATCGATCTATGATAGATAGCCTTCTTTATCTTACTGCTACTCACCCAGATATTATATTTAGTATTTGTGTTTGTGCACATTTTCAAGCTTGTCCCAAAATATCTCACTTAAATGTCGTGAAATGTATTATTTGATATGTTGTTGGCACATGTGAGTTGGGAATTTGGTATTTCAAAGACACTAATCCTAACTTAATAGGATTCAGTGACTCGGGTTGGGCTGGAGATGTGGATGATAGAAAAAATACAAGTGGAGGATGTTTTTATCTTGGCAATAATCTTGTTTCATGGTATAGTCGTAAATAAAACTGTCTCACTTTCAACATCTGAATCTGAATATGTAGCATCTGGAAGTTGTTGCTCTCAATTAATATGGCTAAGACACATGTTAGACGACTATGGATTTACTAGCAATATTTTGATTTTGTATTGTGATAATTTGAGTGCTATAAATATTTCCAAAAATCCAGTTCAGCACTCATGTACAAACACATATTGATATTAGACATCATTTTTTAAGAGATTTAGTTGGAAAAAAACAGCTAGTTAAAATTGAATATGTTGACACTCTTCATCAACTAGCTGATATTTTTACAAAGGCTTTGGACCATGAGAGATTTTCTAGTTTGAAGAAATCTCTTGGTCTTTGTAATCTCTAAAACGAAGGCATTTTTGGTGAATGTCAGCTGAAGCATTGTCTAACATTTCGGGTGACATTTACCTATGTTATATCATTAACTGATTATTGTTGTTGTATAGTGCATAACTTTTGGTCACACAAGCATGATCCTTCAAAAAGAATGTGATTCCAACGTGATACCGTTCTCTGCGATGAAATATAAATACATATATATCATAAAAAGAGAGTATCAAAATAGACAAAGCCTATACAAATATTTGGCAACTGTGCAAAATTGGCAAAGGCCATGAAAAGATACCGTTCCTATTCTATAGGAGTATCAAATGCTTCAAAAGGATTTTGAGAATACTAAATAAGTATTCTTATTTTTTACACGAAAAATTCTTTTGTATGTGTTATATGATTAGATCAAGGACACAATGGAAAAATGTTACATTGGTCCAGTGGTCAAACTCATAAAAATACGTATAAAACGTGTCTTGATTTGTTGCCAAAATGAAAAATACTTGTGTCATCCAAAATGTTGCCAACATTGCTGTTGACATTTTCAGATTGTGATATTTGTTGGGATGTTGTTCTTAATTGATTTCAGAAAAATTAGATTTCTCTCTCTATTTTTATGCCTTGTATTAATAGGAATTTCAAACATTAAAATGATAAGATTAATTCCTACTGTGATGTTTATCTTTTTATCCCAAAATTTTAGGTGTAAGTTATTAGATAAATCTGAAACTCCTAAAACTAAGAAATTGTGTTGCTATGAAAGGTTAGCCATGTATATAAATATTCATCTCATTTTTTTTTTATCATTTCCGATTTTCCCTAAAAAAAAGGGAAATTACATCATACCTCGGGTATAATCCTACCTACCTGATGGAATCATCACAATTCCAAACTCTATTCTCAATCTCAAACCCTAAATTCCCAAAACTTTCTCCACAATATTCACCAATGGAAACCTCTCCAATGTCAATCCCAATGTTAACCAACACTGGAAGCAACACCCCAATGAGTACAAGCCCTCCTATAAACACTGAATCATCTTAGCACAATGAACCTTAGCAACCATGCCAGTTATCTTCTTCACCAGAGAACTTGTCCAAAGCTATAATATTTAAAGGTTTAGATAAACCTTTAGACATTAGCTACCCAGGAGATAACAACAATTCAATAGATGTTGATGAAACATCTGATATTTCAGCATTGGGTAAAAGTTCAAGATCCTTCACATTTCATACTCGCCGATCGAGTAGAATGTTTGAGAGAACAGTTCGTGAAGAGCCGAGCAACAAAAGGTCCATATTTGATACATTCATACATGCTTGCTCGAGCAGTGACGATGACGACACAGACTTTGTGCTCTCAACTGAATAGAGTGAAGAAGAACCAACTGCTTCTGTACCGTAAAATGTGTCTCAAGAAAATGAGGAAGTTCTTGATGAAACTCCACTGAAGCAATTCTTTCCAAAGGGAATTCCCAGATATGCCAAATCGAGTGCTGCTCCGAATGTTGCCACTGATACCACAACATCTCAGGAAACATTTCAGCCAACATCAGAAGAGCCACAAACACCAACATTCTCCAGCAAAATCGAATCTGATTTAGACCTTGGGTATCTATCTACTCAGATAAATTTTATTCTAAAACTAATTCTGATAATTGGGTCTGGTACAAGAATAGAGTTATTAGGTCTGAAAAAGTATTAGACACTGTTTAGAATATGGTTTGATAGAGTTCTTAAAAGAAAAACAGCTCCTAGGATCTGTTACTGATAAAGGACCGTATGTTGATAAAATAATTAGGTTATTTTATGCTAATTTGATATATGCTATAGAGGATACCTCATCTAAGAAATTTGGAAAGATATATCTCTATAATAGAGTATATTTATTCACACCTGCTGTTATAAACCAATGTATGAGATTAAATGCTGAGGAGAATGTTAGAGAAGCAGACCATGCAGTAGACAATAGAGATGAAGTAATTGAGTACCTCACAGGAGGTATAATACATAAGTGGATCTCTATATGTCCATCCTCTAAATTAACAACATTGTTTGCCACCCTTCACAAAATTGCTATACACAATTGACTTCCTTCAATGAATGAGTCAATTGTAACTACAGAACAAGCCACCCTGCTGTATAAAATTAGGAAAAGTTTGAGAGTTGATCTGGGTAAAATGATCTTCCATCAAGTTGCCAACTTGGCACAAAAAGAATCAACCTCAATCCTCTTTTATCCCTCTCTGATATACAAAGTTTTAACTACCGAAGGTCTTAAACCTAAGAGAGAGGACACATTAGGGAAGACTCCTGAAATGTACACAGTAAACAAATCAGTTTTGAAGAGTAGAGACAGAGTCATCGATCTATCCTAGAAAATGGAAGGAAATAGTGCAGATGTTGACAGGAATGTCACCAACATTCTTGACAACACTGGTCCTAGACAATCTCCATTGTATACTGAATGACTTATCAATTAAATTGCAAAGATCAACCAACAAATCTCTGAGGTTGATGTTGTGAGGAATGCTCTGATTCATTCCAGAGACTATTTCATGCTGCTGCTTTCTTCACAAAAAGGAGGAGAAAATGATGCTGATGCTAATGAAGCCAGGAGAAGTAGAGGAAATGTTGATGCAGTGGGGGCTGAGGAAGAAGGCTAGATGGTTGTTGTTCTGTGCAGAGAAACAATTATGCAAAAATAGAATGTTGCTGCTACATGATGAGTTAGGATGAGCTGTTGCTACTAGTTGATACTATATGATGGTCGTAAATGTTGCTCAATCTAAGCAGTTAACTGTTCGACATGATAGATATTGATTTATGTGGACAATGGAATATTTCTTTTTATGGTCTGTATATAAATCTATATAAGTGGATGATATGTATATATGCGCTAACATCTTTCTTTTTTTCTAATCCTATGAATCGGTACACGCATGATTACTTGAAAGCCATCGCAGGTTAAAGGGGAGCATAACATTGATATTATTGATCACAAATGTCGAAAAAACATTTGTCTCAATATCCTAAGTCAGTTTAGGTTTGTAATGAGTTTTGTGAAGAAAGGCAAAAATGGGGAGATTGTTAATGTTGGGTTTGATGTTGTGATATTTGACCCAACATATCTTCTGAAGTACTTATTTGAATGCATAAAAATGTTGGGACAAATGTCACAACATTCGGACCAACATTTTTAGAACAGTTTTGCCTTACTTCACGGTAAGCGGTAATATTTTACTATGGGGTAAAAATGATTTAGGCGTGGTGAATTGGAGCTGTGTAAAACATGGGAGAAAGAGTCAAAGCTTGGGGAACAAGTCGAGTAAGGAACAAGTCAAAGTTGTTGAGATTTTCACTCCTTAATCATCTACCACAAACTGCCCACATTTCCCTCAACTTCCACAACTAATCGATGAGCTTTTCAAGGAAGACTCTCTACTATAAATAGAGAGGCACAACAGTGTATCGATATCCAGAATCAAAATGTAAAAATACCAAGAGAGCTCTCGAAATTTCATCTCAGAAATCTGGATCACAAGTGTTGTCTGAGTGTGTCGACAACATTCTGTCCAACATTACAATTGTTGTTTAGATTCTAGATTAGTTTTGTATGGTTCAATTGTAATGAGAGGTTGTCTGTGTCTACTTAGTTAGATTTTTCAAGCAGAAGTCATCTGCGACTTCATCTTTTAATTATTTTCCGTTTTATCTTGTAAATCTGTAAAGAAAGAAATTTGTATATTTGTATATAATATATATACAATACATTTGGTCATTGACCATCATAAGTTATATAATATATTATATAACTTATGAAAATTTAATTCTTTGTATTCTTTAAATTCCGCTGCATTTACTCTTTAAAGTTACTATTTTACTAAGTGTTGTCACTGGTGTCGGAAGACATTATTGCCGACATTTGGAAACTGTACTTGTAGTCGATTGAATTCTGTTCATCTTGTTTTTATTTGATTTGTAGTTCCCTTTCATTTTGGATTCCTATAAATAGAAGATCTTTTATTTTCATACACAACACATTAACACCACAATGTATATAGTCATTAAGGAGTCTGGATTACAAGAGATTATTCTCTCAATAGATTTTATGTTTTTTATATTAGTTTTTTCAATATGTAGGTCACTTGACCAAACATATCAATATATTTTACCTCTTTTAATATTTTTTTTACCACTATAAATGGTTTTAGGATATTCAATTAAATTTGTTAGAAAAATGAAGTTTAAATACAAGTTGGTTGAGTTCGATTATTTGCACCATCTGAGTGTTTGAGATAATGGTTGAGCCCGGATGCTTAGACAGAAAATGTACCGCAAGAAATAATAAGAATCACACAGTTAAGACACAAGAGAATGATGTATAATATTTAAAGCTTGAGAGCAAAAATAATGCTAGGGTTACAAATGTGAAAGATGAGATCTTTTTTTTCTCTAAGAAGATATATTTATTTACACAAAGCCTAGACTTTTCAATAATTAAGTACAATTGACGGGACATGTTAGGAGATGTGATCATCCCTCTTGTCAGCCCTGTGATGCTCGAGGATGGCGGATGTGATAGATGTTACGTTGTTAGGAATGAAAGACAGATGTATGAAGTCATCAGAACCAGCTAAGCCGATGCAACAACGTTTTCTGGTTCCTTTGCTCCATACCCGCTTCCTCTTCTACGGAACCCTTTCGAGGTCTTCCTACCTCGGAAGACGCATAGCCCCATGATGTTTTTTAATGATGCCACGTGTTTATCCTAGATTTCTCCAATATTTTTGTTTTTTTTTATTTATCGTCATTAAAGATTTGTAATTATCAATTTTCGTATGACGTTATGATTATTTTGTTTGGTATTTTTGCTCTATGGTACTTTATAAAGCAGTACGGAAAGTATATAACTATTACAAGTATTCGAAAGGATAAACAAAGATTCAATAGTTCAACTAGTAATCTGAAAATTACAAGATAAGCACAAAACTGAAATTACAATTTTGTTGAAAATGAAAAAAATGGAAACTGGTTTTGCTGAGTCGAGTGTGGCACTCTGTCCTTAAGACAATATTGCCCCGTATGTATCCTTTATACGTCCTGGACAATTTGTCTCCCAAGATAAAACAGCAATGGAACACTTGAGCAAAAGAAACTCAAGAGCTACCGTGAAGAATATTGAGTAACGAAATGATGCCTTGGAAGTTGTAGGAAGAAGAAAACTTTCTGCTTGTGTAAGCTTCTGAATTTCGTGTATATTATATGTGTGTTCTTGGTGCTCAACAATGGTGTAAGGGTGTTTATATAGGTGATGGAGGGGCTGAAAAATCGCCTCCATAATAGCCAAATAATGGCCATTATGGAGGTAGTAAAGTCACCAACATAAATGGTGAAAGACCAACGGATTTGGCCATTATAGAGGAGTAATTCACCAAAATAAATGGTCAATTGAGAGCTTGACGTTCGCTTTGACCGTCGAAATTCCAACTTTTCAGGGACCAAATCAGACATCTGAAAGAATTCTGGTCCAAACTGCATTTCGCAAAGTTTTCTGCCCAAAGATAATATCGAAGGCCCACAAACACCCGTGGACCGAATGCTTGACCGGACGGGCGGCGGCGGCAGCGTGTGGTCTTTCCTTGAACCAAGCACATCTAGGTCCTCCTCCTTTAAACACATGGGATACCCCTTGGGGTCCCAAACCCCAAACCAATTTCGAGTCTTATATACACAACAATTCTTTCTTCCTCTACCGATGAGGGAGAATTGAACACAATACCACACTTTCCATGCTTCAAACACCTTACTTCGTGGACCAATATCTCTTTCATTTCTCAATGAAATTTGACGATTCTTGGCCCTACGGTTATCTACGTACTTAGTAGATCATGCATGTGTGAAGAACCGGATTCTCCAACATACGTAACACTAGTGTTTAAGCCGTTAAAGTAGGTCGGTCGCAACTCCCGCCAAAGGCAAATTTCCAACATATTTCAATCCCAACATGACCCTCTCTCGATGAGTTTTCGATAGCGTTCCAAAGTTCAAATTCAATGAAGGCCTTTATATACTTTCTCTGCTATCTTTTTTTTTAATCTAAAGCTTATCGTTATTTCACAAACATTTTGTTTCTTTTCCTCCCTGCATAGGCTTCTTGACATCTCTATAAAAGGTTTTCACCGCATTGTTTTGAGGTACCGCGAGACAATCTTCAATTATAACGAAGCGTCAAACAAAAAGGCATGTCAATGTTGTGTATTGCATTAGTTTTAGGTATCTTCCGTAATATATGCGTAATAAAACGCGTCTCAGTATGTAATTAAAAGTTATGTTATTATAATTTATTAAATTCTTAAATAGTATGATATACTCAAATTTTGTGTCTATGAAAATAAATGTTTATTTACTACTAGAAATCAACGATATAGATATAAGAAATATTAAAAGAGATTTCAAATTGTTGAAGCTTGCCTTGGTTAAATTAGAAAAGGTTAAATAGTCCCAATTACAACGTATTAATGTGCGAGAAAAGTTGAAAATCAACATTGTACTTCTATAACAGATAGTTTAAGATGAGATAAGATCATATAATCAAGAAATTAGACATCTAATATCTTTAGATAGAGCTACTTAGAGAGATTAAATCATCAAAGAAAAAGAAAGGTGCAAATGTTGGCATATGAATGTGACAATAAAGTATAAATAAAATTAAATATACACTAAATGATATACTTATTCAACTAAAAATAACTTATCATATTTAAATTCTGAATTTATCACTATCATTTGTTTTTGATAAATGGAGGTTTCATAAAATTAAATTATTTTTATAAGCTGAATGATGTCCAATTATGGTGGAAAATAAGATTTGACCATTCGGGTCGTAAAGCAGCTTTCTTGATTGGGACACGTTAATTTTTACAATTGATGGTTATCTATATTTTATTTCTAAATACAATAAACAGCATGGGTTTTCAAGTCGCGAGAAAACGAAGAGATATCGTCCAAACTAGAGCCAAATCCTCGATAACTCCTCCAGTAATATCACTAATCCGCCATTTTTTCAACAAGTTTCCAAAACCACCCTTTCTCTTTTGCCTATAAAAAAGGAGCTTCACTTGTTCATTCATTTCTCACACTTCCTTGAATCATCATCAACTAATTGTAGTACTACTAGCAGTAAGTAAAGTTCTTATTTTTAACTTCAAAAACAAAACAAATACTACGTATTATCATGAGTTACCTTAACCGCGTTTGGGTTGCCGCTACCGTCGCCGTCGTTAACGGCCACTCCAATCACTGCCAGAAATTGAAGTCCGGCAGTAAATCACTACACCACGGCTCAAAAAGCTTCTCCTCTGACGGTCTCCGGCCGATGTCCGGTATCTTAGGATCTGATATCGGCGGTTTCATCGGCGAGGAGAAGAGGAAACATGCTGATGAATCGCTCCGGCAAGTCATGTACCTTAGTTGCTGGGGACAAAGCTGAGGTGTGGTGGTTTATCGGAAGTTTTCCGTCGCCGGCGCCGGAAGTGGGAGTGAGTTGACTCGTATTGGAGGGCGAATGAACTGAGTTAACTCGGCCCGATCCCGTTTAAGACTCAGAAATAAGATCTCTAATTGTAAATTTCGTGTATAGTTGTTTAACCATTGTTAATTAAGTTAACTACTTTGGGTCTTTTGTTCCACATGATAATGAAAAAAAGGAAATAAAAAATGTTTTAACCAAACAATAAATTCTTCTTAGTATTATCAAGAGTACTTGTTCATGGTGAATCTGCAAATTAATAAAAGGCTCAGTAGCTAATTATATATATGTAACTGTGTAACGGTATAGTCGCATAATTTACTTCTAATACCATAAGAAAGTATTTCAAGTTTCAACATATGCTACACTTGCCTATTGGTTAGATCCTTTGAATTGGAGTTAATTAGTTATGAAAACCACTTTGTTCTTGGACTTAAGTGCAAATATACATGAATTAGTGCCAGTATGGTAATTTTAATTCATCTTTTAGTGGATTAAATACAAAAACTAGTCCTGAATTACTGTTCTGAAGATGAAAGTAAATAGGAGAATTAACATATCTTTCTTCCATATAATTGTGCATATGTAAGGAGATTTGCTACGTTCTTTTATGTTATTTTTTTTGTGGGGCATACTGATTATCACTGAGTTTTTGTATCAATCATTCAACAACAATTCATAGCAGCATCAGTTATTAATTCATCAAACCCGGGGCAGTAGTGGTGGGATGAACAATATTATTCTCCCTTAATTAAACAAATTGAGTAATTTTCTCTTTTAATGAACTTTATGCGGAGCAGATTTTAATTAATCGAACCCAAAAGCGGATATTCAACTAACACAAATGGAAAACCAACAAAAAATGTTAATGCAGCTTCTCATTCTTTTTATTGTTTGTTACTCTCGAGGTCTTCCTTCTCAAATTTTGCCGAAGAACAAAGTTTCTAGTTTTGACTTGATTAAGTTCTTACTTTTGAAATATATCTTTCAAGCTATCCACATTAATTCGATTAGAGATTTTTGGATTAGCCATAACGGAAAGAAATAATCTCTTGATTATTTTCATTAATTGAAAGAATATTTATACAAGTTACATATATTCATAATAGGAGAATCATATTTCTATTCTATTCATAAAATCTTATTCTACTTGGATACTAAATATACAATTATGGTAATACAAATATTATGGTAAGTGTACAATACTAATTACACCACAATATTACATAAACTAGGAGACTACAATGTTACCTAAATATGTACACCATATACGGTTTAGATGAGGAATCCGAGAGCAACACTATACATAATATCGTGTGTCTATTATGTATATTTAACACATACTCGCAGTCATAGCGGGCGGTCTTCGAACGTTGAGACTGTTCCTAAATCTTCAAAAAGACCGAGGGAAGACCCTTTGTAAAGATGTCGACAATTTGATATCTTGACGGGACATGGCAGACGCTTACCTGGCCACGAGCAACCTTTTCGCGGACAAAGTGAATGTCTATATCGATATGTTTAGTACGCTGGTGCTGAACCGAATTACCAAAAAGGTAGATGGCACTAATATTATCGCAATAAACCAATGTTGCTTTCTGAATAGGCGAATGAAGCTCCAATAGCAAATTACGTAACCAACATGATTCCGAGACCATATTAGCTACCCCTCCATACTCGGCCTCGGCACTGGATCGAGACAATGTCAACTGACGTTTTGCAGACCATGAGATCAGGTTATTGCCAAGAAACATACAATAGCCAGACGTAGACCGTCTGGTGTCTGGACAATCACCCCAATCAGCATCCGTATACGAGACAAGTGTGGACGTCGAGGAAGGATATAAATGCAAACCATAGTCCAGTGTACCCTGAATATACCGAATTATGCGTTTGAGTGCATTCATGTGCTCAATCCTGTGATCATGCATGAACAAACACACCTGCTGGACAACATATGTAATATCCGGTCTCGTAAAGGTAAGATACTGAAGGGCCCCTGCAAGACTGCGATAGCGAGTCGGATCCTCGTAGGGTACGCCGGCCGCGACACTAAGATTGGGCTTAATATCAACTGGAGTGGAAGTGGACTTACATAATGACATCCCAGCTCTCTCAATGATCTCAGATGCATACTTCTTTTGAGATAAGAACAATCCATCTGAATAACGAGTGACATCAATCCCCAAAAAATAACTCAAGGGCCCTAGGTCTTTCATAGTAAACTCAGAGCTGAGCATGGTCATGATAGACTGCATAAGACATCGGAAGAAGCAGTCAAAATGATATCATCCACATATAACATAATATAGGCCAATGACGAACCATGACGGTAGATGAACAATGAATTATCCGACCTGCTGTGAGTGAACCCAATAGTCGAAACATAGTCTGCAAACCTCGTATACTCGGCCCGTAGAGACTGCTTAAGCCCATATAAGGACTTCTTCAACAAACAAATATGATGAGGATGTTTGGGATCCCTGAATCCCAAAGGCTGATGCATATAGACTGTTTTCTTGAGATTCTCATGGAGGAAAGCATTCTTTACATCTAACTGATAAATAGATGCCTTTGAAAGAGCCAAGCTAAGCACAGTGCGAATGGTAGCTGGCTTGACCACCGGACTAAACGTCTCACCACAATCTATACCAACCTGCTGAGTCTTACCATCACTCACTAGTCGCGCCTTATGTCGGGCAAATGAACTATATGAATTCTCCTTATGAGCAAAAATCCATATAGACCTGATAATATTAATACCATATGGGCGGGGCACCAACTCCCACGTCTTATTATCAATAAAAGCATTATATTCATCGGTCATAGCAATTTTTCAATTCGGGTCATTTAAGGCAGCCACATGATTACGGGGTAAGGGAGATTTAGGGACATTAGAATGTAAATTAAAATGTCTTTTGGTTTAAAAAACCATTGACTACGAGTGACCGGTCTATGACTCGAGGAAGAATTAGGCGAATTTCGGGAATTTGCTGGGCTCGGGACGGACTGGCCAGCAGGCAGTGGGCTTGCTGGCCCAACTCGGTAAACAAGAGTAGGAACTGGACCAGTTCCAGAATTGGGCTGGACTGGCCCAATCGCTGGGACTGGCCCAGTGGCGGTACTGGGACTGGCAGTGGGTGACGGACCAGTGGGACCAGCGGGCAGTGGGCCCGCTGGAGAATTTTGGGTGCGGGATACGTCCGAAAAATGGTGAATAATATACGGGGATATACTATCATCCAAAAAATTATACGAACTAGGCACGGGAGTATTAACTTTAGCAAATGGAAATTGGGATTCATCAAAAATTACATGGCGATTAATGATGATTTTATTAGAGGATAAATCAAAACATTTGTAACCACGATGATTAGACGGAAAACCCAAAAACACACACAGAGTAGACCGGGCTTGAAGTTTGTTAATTGTGGTGGACGGGAATAACGGATAACACAAACACCCAAAAACCCGAAGATGTGAATATGACAAAATTTTATTATATAAAATTTGAAGGGGGGAAGAATATGTCAAACCTTTGGAAGGAATTATGTTAAGGAGATATGTAGCCATTTGCAGAGCATGATGCCAAAAACACGGGGGTACGGAAGCAAGAATTAATAAAGTGCGGATAATGTTATTTATGGAACGAATTTTGCGTTCGACTTTCCCATTTTGGGAAGACATATGAGGACACGAAAACCGAAAATTGATCCCATTATTAGCACAGAATTCCCGAAACACCCCATTATCATATTCTTTTCCATTATCACACAGAATATTTTTGATTTCTCGTTCGAATTGGGTTCTAATGAATGCTCTAAATTTTAAGAAGACGAAAAAACTTGAGATTTTTTCGCTATTGGAAACGTCCATAAAAAATTAGAATAATCATCCAAAAAGAGAACATAATACCGATGACCCACAGAACTAAGAACATGAGACGTCCATAAGTCGCTATGAATAATATCAAATGACATTAAAGTATGAGAATTTGAGTCTACAAATGGCAACTTAACAATTTTTCCTAAAGAACAAGACTGACAATTTGGAGTACTACTCGTACCCTTACATAAAATAAAACTATTTTATCTAATAACGATAAAATAGATGATCCCGGATGACCAAGACGAGCATGCCACAAGGAATGAGAAATGGCTGTAAAGGCGGATGACAGGGATAGACTCGATGGACAGGAACTGGGTGTGATAGGATAAAGATCTCCCCTACTATCACACCTCATGAGAGAACTCCCCTTCTTGAAATCCTTCACAGAGAAACCAAATGGATCAAATTCAATAGAAACGGAATTGTCAGTAGTGAATTTACGGACATAGACTAAGTTTTTAATCAATTTAGGGGCGTGTAAGGTGTTTTTCAAGATAAGAGGTGGATGAGGGGGAGACAATTTTATGACCATAACAACGAATTGGAATAGAATTATCATTACCAACAATTATGCCGCGAGGGTTGCTCAAATTGGAATAAGACGAGAGCATACCTGAATCGGACGTCATGTGGGTAGTGACACCGGTATCCATATACCAATTTGGGTCCTGAGGAGTTAAACCAAGTGTGTGCATTGCGGCTTCGATGTCGGTAGACGTGGATGCCGCTGCGTGATGGGCCTACGGGGGCAGAGGCCCAAGCACCCCTGCTTGATGCCTCATCCCAGACTGCTGACTGTAAATGGACCAGGAAGAATTGGGCCTGGATCGCTGCTGGCGATCCACCGCCGATTGGGCAAAAGCGGCGGGCCTAAATTGCGGCGTGGGGCCCATCACATCGCATAGAGGGCCACTGTGGGGCCCAAAACTGCTGGTGCTGCTGTTGACCACCACAAGGACCCCCACCACCATTCTGCCGGCTACCGCCGCGGTTTTTGCCATTATTTTTCTTATTTCCTCCCTAGTTGTCGTCACCGTTGTTGCAATTTTGGCCGGAGTTGTTGGAACCGGTAGGATGAAAAGTGGATTCGGTCATCATGACTACGGGACTAGCCCCGGTAGCTGCCTTTTTTGACATGCCTGCTTCTTCGAGTGTAAGTATAGAACGAGCCTGATAAAATTGCGGAAGCAGATTGCTTTGCCGAAGAAGCGTTCCCACACCATTATAGGCCTCGGAGAGGCCGAAAACCCTTTGGAGGACCAAACGATCATTCAAAACTGGCGCGCCAACGTTGCGAAGTTGGTCCGCCAATTCCTTCAATCTTTTGCAATAAGCCGAAACGTTAGGGAAATCTTCCATGTTGACGTGAGAGAAATCCTGCTCAAGAGTAACGGCTCTAGAATTTTGATTATCTTGGAATATATCACGCAATCTATCCCAAGTCGCCTGTGCCGTAGCGTCAGGCTCAATAATTGTTTGCAAAAGGTCGGTAGAAATTGTGGAATATATCCACTGGAGGACAGTGGCATCAAGAGTCGTCCACAAATTAGGATCATCCTCGCGTTTTGACACCTCCGTATCCTCAGGAGCCGCGGGGATTATGTGATAGATGACTTGATGCGATCGTGCGTGAATTTTGAACAGTTCGGCCCACGTCGCATATTGGACGTTTTCTATTTCAAGAACAAGAGGGATATTATTCTTGATGTTAGAAACTGTAAGGGCAGGATGAAACGTGTTCTGGGATGTAGACATATTGATAGAACAATATGTGATTGAAGGATTTGGGAGAAAAAATTGGGAAGAGGAGGTACTGTCGGAATAAACCAATCCGAGAACAAGTTGCGGAAAAAACTTGGTCTCGGTTTTGTTCACTGTTTGGTCGACGGCCAAGAGGAAGAAAGTTGGGAGAGAATTTTAAGACCTTGACTTCTGATACCATGAAAGAAATAATCCATTGATTATTTTTATTAATTGAAAGAGTATTTATACAAGTTACATATTTCCATAATAGGAGAATCCTATTCCTATTTTCCTCCTAAAATCTTATTCTACTTGGATACTAAATATACAATTATGGTAATACAACTATTATGGTAAGTGTACAATACTAATTATACCACAATATTACCTAAACTAGGAGACTACAATATTACCTAAATATGTACACCATATACGGTTTAGATGAGGAATCCGAGAGCAACAATATACATGATATACACATGTATATCGTGTGTATATTATGTATATTTAACAATAACCTACAGTTTCTTCATTCAAAGCCAGTTTAAATTGTGTTTAAGGGATTGACTGTGATTTCTAACCGGTTACATGGACCAATCGCCTAGAAAAATTTCCCAAACTACGTTAAAATACGGACAATCTTACCTACTGTTCAAGGGTGTAACTTTTAAATTTATTTTATTTCTCGTAACACTCTTTTGCAGACACCAAAAATACAAAATTTGAAGCTGATACTTCCATGTTAAGTGAAATGAATTATGATCAAACCAACTAAGTAGAATTTGAAATAGTATAACTCAACTAAAGAATTTTACACCAATCGTATAGCATCAAGAGAATTTGAGGGGAGGGAGGTTCGACTCATTTTAGTATCCATAACTAACACCAAAAAAGGGGTTAATTTCGGAGTATTATATAAATTTTAACATTCAATCTCTATACCAGAAAAAAATGCAAATTGTAGGTAAAAATAATACCAAACCACAAGAATGCTCGCACAGCTAGAGACGGATCCACTCGAAAGTACCAGGATCTACCACAAGAAATGTTAAGAGTCTCACATCGGATATGGAATGAGAACATGAACTCCTTATATGGACTTGGACAATCATCACCCTACAAGCTAGTTTTTCTGATTGAGTTAGGCCAAAGATCCATTCTTTATATGGTATCAGAGTCAGACCCATTCCAATTCTTTGTTCACCGATGTTGGGCCCTCAAATTATATTATCCACGCTCCAGTTAACAAGGTCTGGGCGTGTGGAGGAGTATTAAGAGTCCCACATCGGATATGGAATGGGAACATGGACCCCTTATATGGATTTGAACAATCGCCACCATACAAGCTAGCTTTTCGGGTTAAATGGAATGGGAATATGGACTCCTTGTATGGATTTGAACAATCTTCACCCTACAAATTAGGTTCAGATGATTTCGATGCTGGAACACTATATGTATCAACCTCTGTATACGACCATAACGAGAGATCTCTCAAGTTTTACCTTAATGAAAATTACTATGTTGCAACTTTCACATGACCAGAGTACTGCCGAAGGAGAAGAGGGGGAAAACAAAGGAAAAAAACAAATGGACAAGAAAATATAGGGTTTTGTTGGGTACAAAGCATATAAGTAAGGCACATCGGAAGTTTAAAATTTTGTTTCTTACTTACCCCAATAATATTTCTGGTATGGTTATACAACAATTAAACTTGTAACATAAAGCATAAACTTACAAGTTATAGTATCTGGAATCTTTATCTACTATAGGGTGGACACGCGGTTGCCCTTCCGATTGCAAGCTCCAAACTTCAATGTATTTCTCTTTCGGAAAGCTAGGAAATCCGACAGAGGTTCGAGAGAGTATTTGATTCTAAGTCTCTAAGGCTTAGACTGATTTTCAGAAAATTGGTGTATGAATAATGAATCCCTTTATTTATAGTTGAAAATAGGTCAAAACCGGATTAGGGTTTGACCTTGGGCCTGGCCCAAAATTCAAGGCAGAGGCGCCGCGGCCCTAGGGTATGGGCGCCGCGGTGCTCGACGTGCTCCTACACTGCGCCGCAGCGCTCGATGTGCTCCTGCACTGTCTCGATTTATTTTCCGTGCATTCTTAATTAAATCCAAAATCTAATTTTGACTTAATTAAAATAATCATTATTCATTTAAATATCTCGATTCCAAATCGAACATTTAATTTCTCTCTCAATACATCCTTAGATCGAAACAAACAATCGACATAGTGTGACCCTACATGCCTTCTCATATCGACATTAATCAAATTAAGGTCTACGCGGAACTCCTAGATGGCGCCGGAAGACGAACTCAATATGTGAAGTACGTTTACGCGAATCCAGTAAACTTAACCTTTATGTGGTAAGATAAAATCCTTTCATTCACGACACACCCGATCAAGCTTGGGATTTGTCAAGTGTCTATCCAAATGGCTTAATCATTGTATCTCATCTATATTAGTTGAAAACTAGACCATATTCTAAATATGCCTATTGCGTTGGCCAATGACTTAGTCAACTTAATATCACTGAGAATTCGAGTGTTCTCCCGAATATACATTCGAGGAATGAATCCTAATCTTAGCTCAACTACCACCTTTAATCCACATCATAATATACCCAATACAAGTCGTATCTCAACCTATAAGGCATTTGAGCTTAGGAAGGGATCAAAGTACATTACTTTGTAGACAAGGCGCGTATTGACCTAAAGTCTAAGGACTTCTATCTCCCACACGTTGATCATACTTTAGACAAGTATAACAAACAGTATATCAGCAGGGTATACCAATACTTCCAAAGTATCCATGTGTCCATCACGAGTAGCTATTACTCGTAGCAGGTGAGACATACTACATCCTCTAAGGATGTGATGCAAACCACATGTCGACTTATCACATATCATCGATATCCCATTCTTGATGATCATTAGTCGAGGCTATTTAAGAGTTACACTCTATCATCAATATCTCACTCTATTAATGACAATATAAGCTCAAGGGATGCACATTAAAGAATAATTACAAATAATCCAATAATTGCAAATGCCAAAATATTAATCTCCATTAATAATAATACGAATGTGTATAAAATACATTTGTCCTACTACAGATTGTCTCTAGGACATATATATACTTTCAATCTCCCACTTGGCCTAGAGCCAATCTCCAACATATCTAATGCCCATATTCTCAAAATGACCATTATGCTTGACTAAGCTTAATGGTTTAGTGAATGAGTCAGCTAGATTATCGTCTGTGCAAACATAGTCTAATCTAATCTCTTTAGCCTCCACCATCTCCCTGGGTATGTGGTACTTTCTTGGTACATGATTGTTTCTGTTGGTTGATCTTGGTTCCTTAGCTTGCGTAATCGCACCAATGTTGTCATAATAAACCGTTATTGGACAAGTGGCACTTGGAACAACCCCTAGTTCCTTCAGGAACTCAGATACCACGACAACATCTTTACCAGCTTCCGATCCAGCAATGTACTCAGCTTCTGTTGTCGAATCAGCAGTTGTAGTTTGCTTGGAACTTTTCCAGCTTACTGCTCATCCATTGAAAATGAATGTGTATCCTGATTGAGATTTGTAGTCATCAACATCTGTCTGGAAGCTAGCATCAGTGTACCCAGTAGCAGCTAGCTTTTCTTCCCCACCATAGACTAAGAAGTAATCTTTAGTTCATCTAAGATACTTAAGAATACTCTTGACTGTCTTCCAGTGTTCTTCCCCAGGATTCTGCTGGAACTTGCAAGTCATGCTAAGTGCAAAGGCCACATCTGGCCTAGTACAGATCATGGCATACATGATCGATCCTATAGCCGAAGCATATGGGATCCTTTTCATGCGTTCAAGTTCCATAGAATTAGAAGGACTATCCTTCTTAGATAACTTGATGCCTTGTCCCATAGGTAGACCGCCTTTCTTGGAATTTTCCATAGAAAAACGTCTAAGCACTTTATCTATGTAGACTGACTGTGACAATCCCAACAATATGCTAGGTCTATCTCTATAGATCCTAATCCCCAGAATGTAGCAGGCTTCACCTAAATCCTTCATCATGAAGGTACTGGACAACCACTCTTTGACTGACAGCAGGAGAGTCTTATTGTCTACCATTATTAATATGTCATCTACATATATGATAATGAAGGCAATACTCCCATCCTTACGTTTACTGTAAACACATGGATCCTCTTTGCTTCTGACGAAATCAAATGACTTGATAGCCTTGACAAAACAAATGTTCCCACTTCTCGAGGCTTTCTTAAGCCCATAATGGACTTTTGTAGCTTGCATACATCATTTGGTTTGGACTCAATTGAAAAACCCTCAGGTTGTTTCATATACACCTCCTCAACTAGATTACCATTGAGCAAAGCAGTCTTGACATCCATCTGCCAAATGTCATAGTCATAATATGCAGCTACTGCAAGCAAAATCCGAATGGACTTAATCTTAGCAACAGGTGAAAAAGTTTCATCATAATTGACCCCAGGCCGTTAATTATAACCTTTAGCCACGAGTCTTGCTTTATAAGTCTGTACCTTGCCATATGCATCAATCTTCTTCTTGAAGACCCATTTGCATCCTATGGGTCTAACCCTTGTTGGCAAATCAACCAAGTTCCAAACTTGATTTATGTACATCGAGTCAATCTCAGATTTCATGACTTCTTGCCATCTCTGCGAATCAATGTCCAACATAGCTTCGCTGTAGGTTGTAGGTTCATCGTCATCAGGAATATCTATCTCATTGTGTGTTTCAACAAGGAGATTAAGTCTTTCAGGAGGACGATGAGTCCTAGTGGTCCTACGGAGTTGATTATTCTGAGTCTCAGTGTTTGTTGCATTCTGATTGTGAGAAGGACTTTCTGTGTTGGGCAATCCATCACCTTGAGAGCTTTCAGGAATGTCATTTTCATGTATTTCCTGAATGGGATGATGTACAACTATTGTATCATCTTCCATTGGTTGTGTATGAGAGTCTTGCATTTCTACACTATCTCTCACAACACTCCCACTGGCTGAAGGGCGTACTCTAAGTACCCAATCTTCACCAGATACTCCCACTGAATCCTTGTTTAGGTCATTCGGGTTCATTTTCTGTGTTATCTTGTGGTTCTTGAATTTCTTCAAGTTCTATATCTGTGCAGCTATGTTCCTTGTAGACATATTTTTCGTCAAAGAAAGTTGCGTTCCTGGAAACAATAACCTTATGTTCTCCAGGAAG
Source organism: Anisodus acutangulus (assembly GCA_029783415.1). Classification (NCBI taxonomy): domain Eukaryota; kingdom Viridiplantae; phylum Streptophyta; class Magnoliopsida; order Solanales; family Solanaceae; genus Anisodus; species Anisodus acutangulus. The sequence continues at coordinate 26,468,925 of CM056491.1, forward strand.
ATAGAAGTAGTATCCCTTAGTTTCCTTTGGATACCCCTACGAAGTAACATTTTTCACTTTTAGATTCCAACTTGTCAGTGAGCATTTTCTTAACATATGCAGAGCACCCCCGGGGTCTCATATGTTTAAGAGCTGGCTTCTTGCCACACCATATCTCATAGGGTGTCTTTTCTACTGACTTGGAAGGAACTCTGTTCAAAACATATATAGAGGTTTGTATAACATGTCCCGAAAGGTATGTAGGTAGAGCTGAGAATCTCATCATGGATCGAACCATATCCAATAAGGTTCGGTTTTTCTCTCAGCAACACCATTCATCGGTAGCGTTCCTGGAGGTGTCCATTCTGAGTGGACTCCATATAGCTTTAAGTAATCTAGAAAATCCTTGCTAAAGTACTCACCTCCTCGATCCGATCGAAGGGTCTTGATACTTATCGCAAGTTGCTTCTCTACTTCCGACTTGTACTCCTTGAACTTCTCAAAAGTCTCGGATTTGTGCCTCATAAGATACACATATACATACCTTGTGAAGTCGTCAGTAAAAGTGATGAAGTATGGAAAGTCTCCTTTATCTTGAGTCGAGAATGGCCCATATACATCAGTATGGACCAACTCAAGCACCTCTTTGGCTAGCACACCTTTCCCAGAAAGTGGTTTATTGGTCATCTTTCCTCTCAAGCAAGATTCACAGTTACCGTAAGACTCCAAGTCAAATGGTTCGAGGTAGTCTAACTTCCTCAATCTTGCTATCCTTGATTCGTTGATATGACCAAGTTTGCAGTGCCATAGGTAGGTAGAGTTTCTATTACTTATCTTGGCTCGTTTATTTTGTACATTGAATATCTCTCGACTACAGTTCAGTGTATATAATCCATCCATAAGAGGAGCAGTTTCATATATAATATTATCAAAAGACAGTACGTGACTGCCATTATAAATATATGAGGAAAAACCTTTCATGTCCAACACTGGGATAGAAATAATATTCCTCGTTAACGAGGGTACATAAAAGCAATCATTCAACACTAAACAATAGCCGGAAGGTAAATTTAATCTATAAGTCCTTACACGCTCAACATCCACTCGTGCTCCATTTCCAACGCGTAGGTTTACTTATCTCGGTCCAACCTTTCTGCTATCAGTTAGCCCCTGCACATTTGTACAAATGTGTGAGCCACAAACGGTATCCAATACCCATGAATGAGAGTTATTTATAGACATATTTATTTCAATGATGTACATACCTTGTCCACCAAAGGCAGGAGCACCTGGTGCTTTTCCTCCTCCTAGTGCCGTGTAGTCCTTTTTCCAATGCCCCTTCCTATGACAGTTGAGGCATTCATCCTTAGCCGCGTTCATCTTCTTCTTCACACCTCCCTTGGGCTTCATATCCGAGGGCACAACGATTGCTTTGCCCTTCTTCTTCTGCCATTCCTTGCCTTTCCGCTTGAGTCGGGTAGAAGAGCTTACCATGAGCACAACTTTGCCTTTGGAAGTGGAAGACTCAAAGGTCTTGAGCATGTTGTGCAGCTCCGGCAAAGTCGCCTTCGTTCCATTCATATTGAAATTCACTATGAAGTTCTCAAAGGAACGAGGGATAGAGTTCAGGATGAGGGTGGTAGCGACATTCTTTTCAAGCTTCGTTCCAATTGAAGCAAGCCTCTCTATCAGCCCTGTCATCTTCAACATATGCTGCAAGACCTGACCTCCTTCATTGAGCTTACACTTAAGGAGTTCTATTAGCAACTCATATTCCATAGTCTGGGATTGAGAGTCATAGAGACTCTTCAAGTGTTCGAGCATCTCATTGGGCCCCATGCTCTCATGCTGTCTCTGAAGTTCCATAGACATGGAAGACAACATTACGCATTGTGCTGAAATGGCATCATCTAGATGTTTCTGGTAAGCATCCTTATCAAAAGCGGCATATTCGTCAGAGTCTGTCGCAGGGACTGTTGGGAACACCGTGTCCAACACGTATTCTATTTTCTCTTGTCTCAGTATTATTCGCAAATTCCTTAGCCAGTCAAGGTAGTTCGGTCTAGTAAGTTTATTCATCTCAATCAATATTTTCAACGATAAGCTCGACATCTTTAATAATCTGAAGAAGCCATATATCAGCCAAACAATGTTAAATTTTTAAATTTCTATATTTTAGATGAAGGAAGTTGATGTATGATAATGATTGATTTAAGAAGTCATGGATGCAAATATTGAACTTCAGCAGCTGAAGAGTTGTATCAATCAATGTAGAATGTTTTTTTTAGTTGCTTTAAAAAAACTTGTGGGAGCAATTTTTTTAGTTGCTTTGTTAAATGAACTTTGGTACATTGTGGTATGAATCAGTGTAGAATGTTTTAATCAAATATTGAAGAGTTAACTTACTGATGCAGGATTTGAGCTTTGTTAATTTTATTGATACAAATGATGTAGAAGTGTAGAACATTGATTAGTTGAATATTTTAGGTGGGTAGGTGAGGCGGGTAGACGGGTATGCGGGGTACCCAACGGGTGGTGAGGTGGGTAATGGATACCCGTTGGGTAAGTGGGGCAGGGCAGGTGCAATCCTATACCCGCCAGGCGGGTACGAATGGAGGAATTACTACCCGTGATGGGTGGTGGGGCGGGTGTGGGGGTGGGTTTTAGGTGGCGGGTACTGGTATGGGGTACCCTTCCCCTGCCCCCGCCCCGTTGACATCCCTAGTTATGTTTGAGAGATTCTGTAATCTGTGCAGTCACAAAATTCTTTCTGGTTCGAATATTGGGACGTTCCTCCACAATGCATCAACCAGGCTTTGTTGTAGCTATTTAAATATTGATTATTTATAAAAGTAAGATTAATTCTACGCCCTCCGTCTCAATTTATGTGATGTAGTTTGACTGAGCACGGAGTTTAAAAAAATAAAGAAAGACTTTTGAATCTTGTGGTCTAAAACAAATCAAAGATATTTGTGTGGTTATAGATCATCTCATTAAACGTAAAAGGTAAATGTTAAAATTAAATTGTTTCCAAATAAGAAAATGTGTCCTTTTTTTTGGACTGACTAAAAAGGAAAGTGTGTCATATAAATTGGAACATAGGGAGTAGTTAATAAGATGTTAGCCATTTATTTGCAATATATTACTTCGATGTTATTTATTGTAAGAACTTTATTTATTAATTTGAAGATTTGAGTTGTTTAATTCAAAGTTCTAGAATATTTATGGTAAAAAGCAGATAGTTTTTCTTTCCTTCCTTTTTAATTTATTTGTACCTTTAATTTAACAAAATTCAATATTATTTTAAGTGAAAATAAAATCATAAAATTCATTATCAATTTTTTTGAAGCCTAAGGCAAACGCTTTACTAGCCTCATCCTTGAGCTACTCATGATTCTCATTATTACGGTTCACCTTTACGCGGGATATAAATGGTACTTCATAACTCGTGAACTCTTGGATTTTTTATTTATTTTTAGAGTCGCCACCTAATTTATAAGAAAAACTAGAAAAATTAATAGTAAAAGGATTTTTCAATTTTTTTTTAAAAAGAAAAAAATCCTAATAAACCAGAGTTCGAGGTAAGAGTTCAGATGATTCCCAGAAAAAGTGTTTGGCACCCCAATATTAAGAATCCGAAGAATGCGATTGACCTCGGGTTTTAAAATAACAAAAGTGCTTTTATTTGCTTTGAAATGTTTAAAATCATTGTAAATATATTTTGTCATGCAAAATCATTTTCCGTCAAAATAAAGCATTTCAACACACATTTAAAGTAAGAGAACTATTTCTTATGAAAATCTTTCTTTTGAAATAAAACTTCTTCATTTTTTCTTTGCAGACACCAAAAATACAAATTTTGAAGCTGATACTTTTATTATGTTAAGTGAAATGAATTATGATCAAACCAACTAAGTAGTATTTGAAATAGTATAACTAAACTAAAGAATTTTACACCAATCGTATAACATCAAGAGAATTTGAGGGGAGGGAGGTTCGACTCATTTTAGTATCCATAACTAACACCAAAAAAGGGTTAATTTCGGAGTATTATATAAATTTTAACATTCAATCTCTATACCAGAAAAAAATGCAAATTGGAGGTAAAAATAATACCAAACCACAAGAATGCTCGCACAGCTAGAGACTGATCCACTCGAAAGTACCGGGATCTACCACAAGAAATGTTAAGAGTCGCACATCGGATATGGAATGGAACATGAACTCCTTATATGGATTTGAACAATCCTCACACTACAAACTAGCTTTTCGGGTTGAGTTAGGCCCAAGATCCATTCTTTACGTGATATCAGAGTCATGCCCATTCAAATTCTTTATTCACCGATGTTGGGCCTCCAAATTATATTATCCACGCTCCAGTTAACAAGGTCTGGGCGTGCGGATGAGTGTTAAGAGTCCCACCTCGGATATGAAATGGGAACATGGACCCCTTATATGGATTTGAACAATCGCCACCCTACAAGCTAGCTTTTCGGGTTAAATGGAATGAGAACATGGACTCCTTATATGGATTTGGACAATCTTCACCCTACAAGCTAGCTTTTGGATTGAGTAAGGCCCAAGATCCATTCCGTACAAGAAATTTAATTTATTAATAAATTCTTACACATAAAATATGCTTTAAGTTGAAAGTATTAGGTTACACAACCATAACGGGAGATCTCTCAAGTTTTACCTTAAAGAAAACTATTATGTTACAACTTTCACATGACCAGAGTACTGCCGAAGGAGAAGAGGGGGAAAACAAAGGAAAAAAACAAATAGACAAGAAAACACAATTGTAAATCATTGTGTAATCTGCACAACGAAATCGGCAGCATTGTGAATACATGGAGGAAATTACAAGGTCCAATTTTCCTGTCAAGTTGGTAAACATCCAATGTGACTTCACTATAAATGTCATTGTTAACAAATTTATCCAACAATTAATTGAAGGAAAAGAAAACAAAAGACAAGACATTTTTGAGCAATTAAACAATAAAAATGGCAAGAGCAAGCTACAAATCAGCCATTGTTTTCAGCTTTGTTCTGCTTTTCCTTCTCTCGATTAGCATGGCAGAAAGCAAAGTTGTTTCCGGTAAGCATAACATAAAATTTTACCCTGCTAATAGTTATGTCCAAATATATTTAGCCTACTTTTAAAAGTAGAATTTACTAGCTAAATTATCTTTTATTTCACGGTAATTATTTTCTTGATGGTTGCAGCTGGAATTGGGACGAATTCTGCTCTGATATGCAGTAAGATTTATGGTACAAATATTGGAGACACATGCTTCAGTATTATGCAACAATTTAGTGTCACCCCTGATGCCTTTACTACTTTCAATCCAAATCTCAATTGTGACAAAATGTTCGTTGGTGAATGGATATGCCTTGATGGTTCCTCCGTCTAAAATATCGAGCAATGGAATATCAAGCTCGAGATATAAAGTACTTAAATTTCTTATTTTTGTTGGGAAAGAGAAGACTTCTCAAAATTTAAGGTTAATCATGTATGAATAAAAAACAATGATGTTGCTTCCACAATGTATTTGGTTCTCTGTTCCAGCTTCTTTTCCTTAAATTCATGTAAAATGAATTCATGTTGCAAGTTGATTTCGTAATGTATTTTATTCATAAAACAACTTGGATTTGTATTAGTCTGGATTTGACAAAATCATGCAATTAGACCGAATAAGAACATGTATTTCATCATTAATCTTTATATAACTCACGTTAGATTATGCAGACCTGATATTATGTAGGTGCTTTACCTAAACGTGTTTTGATGAAAAGGCAAACTTGTCTATCTATAAATTTGAATTCGATCAATCGAGAACAATCTGAGCCTTTCGAGCCTTTCGAGGTGAAACCTGAATATTGGCCCACTCAAATATATTAATTAGGCCCTATAATTAGATTAAAAAAATTGGGAAATAATTCTTCTTCTTTCTCCTCCTCCTCAAAAAGTTTGTAAAACCTACAATGGTGATTACGGAGAACTTACTGTTGGATCTCTATGGTACTTTATAGAGCAGTACGGGAAGTAATAACTATTACAAATGTTCGAAAGGATAAATAAATGGTCAATCTTCAAAACTGCCGCATGTGTGTTGTGTCTTGAATCTTGATCACCTTGCAAAATCAATGTTGAGAACTGCCGCAAGTTTGTTGTGTCTTGAATGTTGATATCCTGAAATCAAGAAACAACTAAATCTGGATGGTTACAACGTTGTGTGTTGAGTCGAGGATAGCCCTCTATCCTTAAGACAAGATTGCCCCGTATATATGCTTTTACGTTAGCGGGCAATAGTCTCCCAAGATAAAACAACACTTTAATCTCAACACTACAAAGCCAATAGGTTGAGCCTGTCGAAGGAAACAAATATGAGTCGACTTGCTGAAGATATGGAATAGGAAGGAAGAGTTTCTCTCTACTCTTCTCTTTTGTCTCTGTGTATATAGTGTGTCTCTGTAGTGTATATCTAGTGTATACGTGAGGGTTTGGTCACTGTTTTTGACTGATTTTCAGCCACTGTAACGAGCAGTTTTTGCTCATTTTTCGTTCAGTTTTCTGGTCATTTCTTGCTTCTTTTTTTCAGCCAAATGAAGCTCAATATATAACAAGAACAGGGGCTGTCCAACAGCCACAAACAAGGCTGTAATGGCCCTTAAAGGAGGCCATTAAAACAGCCAAGTAATGGCTATTAAGGCCATTGAAAGAGGCTGCTCACTGCCCAAGTAATGGGCTGTTAATGGAGGAATTAATCAGCCAAATAATGGCTGGTTAATGCTCCAGAAAACAGTCCAACGGTAGGCAGAAAAAGTCTCCAGAAACTCTGGGGACCAAACTGTAAATATTGAAACTCGGGACCAAATCTGTACATATGAAAGAATTCGTCCAAACTGTACATCCAAACTTCATGGATCAAAGCTGTACATCCGCGAGTTCTCTGGTCCAAAAAGATAATATCGAAAGACCCACACACTGACCTGCGGACTGTGGAGGGCGGGCGGCGGCGGCGGCGCGCGTGGGCTTAGCCTTGAACCCAAGCACATCTAGGTCTTCCCTCCTTTAAACACATGGGATACCCCTTGGGGTCCCAAACCCTTTACCAATTAGAGACTTATATAGAGAGCAATTCTTCCTATTCCCACCGATGTGGTAGATTTATCCCACACCACATTTCCATGTCTCAAACACCTTACTTCGTGGACCAATATCTCTTTCATTTCTCAACGAAATTAGACGATTCTTGGCCCTACGGTCATCTACTCACTTCGTAGATCATGCATGTGTAAAGAGACGAGGTCTCCAACATACGGAACACAAGTGTTTAATTCATCAAAGATGGGTGGACGCATCTCCCCGCCAAAGGCTAATTTCCAACACTTACTTACGGAGAAAATATGCAATTTGAGACGCTCTGGAGATTCTTTTCTACATTGTCTGAGGGATGATGAAGGAAATTTGGTTTGGAGGTGCTGCTTGTGCCAGAGAAATTTCGAAACAGCTACTGATCTAGTTGAACATTTGTTCTATGACGAAGTCCACGCCCAAATGCTTGAGTTTGCAAATGAAATTTTACTTAAGCCAAACCCTTGGCCATTCTATGATTCAGAAATATTTGTAGTTGATACTCCGAATGTTTTAAAAATCAAAGATGTGATCTGTTGTGGTAGGTAGAGGACATGAAGATAGATTTCATTGGCGTGGCTCTAATCTATCAGCGGTTTATCGAAGATGGCACGTCTGTTCAGAAACTGTAGTTTCAGTGTCTTGCTTGTCAAGCTATCCAACTGAATATGGAAGATATCCCATTGCATCCACATTCAATTGTTAATTTCAAATACTGTCCAACTTTGGGAAGACGAGTGACACTTGGGGAACAGTCAAAGGTTTGAGGTTGTCCGACAAATCGAAAAAAGAATTAAAATTGAAGGAAGTTATATTTTTCGAGATTCTGTAATCTGTGCAGTCACAAAATTCTATCCGGTTCGAATATTGGGACGTTCCTCCACAATGCATCAACCAGGCTTTGTTGTAGGTATTTCAATATTGATTATTTATAAAAGTAAGATTAATTCTACGCCCTCCGTCTCAATTTATGTGATGTAGTTTGATTGAGCACGAGGTTTAAAAAAATAAAGGAAGACTTTTGACTCTTGTGGTCTAAAACAAATCAAAGATATTTGTGTGGTTTTAGATTATCTCGTTAAACGTAAAAGGTAAAGTTTAAAATTAAATTGTTGCCAAATAAAAAAATGTGTCATTCTTTTTGGAACTGACTAAAAAGAAAAGTGTGTCATATAAATTAGGACATAGGGAGTAGTTAATAAGATGTTAGCCATTTATTTGCAATATATTACTTCAATGTTATTTTATTGTAAGAACTTTATTTATTAATATGAAGATTTGAGTTGTTTAATTCAAAGTTCTAGAATATTTCTTGTAAAAAGTAGATAGTTTTTCTTTCCTTCCTTTTTAATTTATTTGTACCTTTATTTTCACAAAATTCAATATTATTTTAAGCGAAAATAAAATCATAAAATTCATTATTAAATTTTTTGAATCCTAAGGCAAACGCTTTACTAGCCTCATCCTTAAGCTACTCCTGATTCTCATTATTACAGTTTATCTTTATGCGGGACATAAATGGTACTTCATAACTCGTGAACTCTTGGATTTTTTATTTATTTTTAGAGTCGCCACATACTTTATAAGGAAAACTAGGAACATCAATAATAAAAGGATTTTTCAATTTTTTTAAAAAAGAAAAAAAATTCTAATAAACCACAGTTCGAGGTAAGGGTTAAGGTGATTCCCCGACAAAAGTGTTAGACACCCCGATATTAAGAATCCGAAGAATGCAATTGACCTCGGGTTTTAAAATAACGAAAGTGCTTTTATTTGCTTTGAAATGTTTAAAGTCATTGTAAATATATTTTGCCATTCAAAATCATTGTCCACCAAAATAAAGCATTTCAACACACATTTAAAGTAAGAGAACTATTTCTTATGAAAATCTTTCTTTTGAAATAAAATTTATTCATTTTTTCTTTCTTTTTTGTTTATTAAGGATAATAAAATATCTAATGATAAATATCTAACTTGTATATATATATATATATAAAAAAAGAGGTTTGCAAAATAAATCTTTATTTTTTAAAGAGGTCAGCCAACATTTTCTTTCCCTTTTTCAAAATCTAAATTATAAAAATTTTACTTAGGAAGTTAAACTTAGAAAATAATTAAACTTATTCTAAACATCAAATGTTTCATGAAAACCTTTTTAAATCTTGAATCATTCTTTCCATTTTGTTTCATCTTTAAGAGAAAAACCAAGTTAGAAAAATATTTTTTGTAAAAGTATATTTAACTTAGAACGTCTTTCCGTACTTGCAAAATATGTGCAACTTAATTAGGAAGGTTAGTATAAACACATTTATAAGAAAACAACTGAAATATAAGAAATAAAAGCATGTTTTATTAATTAACCGGATTAAAGTCATAAAAAGTGATCCCGTTTTATTTAAAAGAACAGATATATATATAAAAAATGACCTTTGAATAATTTTCAATTAATTTCGTACCTTAAAGGTTCTAATAATGTTAATGTCTTACAAATAAATATAATTATAACACAAATAAGTATCAAAAATAAATAAAGCGGGCGATGGGTATACCGGCCCACCAGTTTTTTGCGAAAATAAAGTGCAAGCTATTATCTGGCCATTTTCATTCATGGCTGGACCTTCAGCAGCTTCCGGACTCGACAAAGATATATATAGTTGGACCCCAGGCTCAACGGCTCAATCAGTCAATATTTCAAGGAAGTGTGGGCCCACCAGACTCACGAGTCATACAAAGGGGAGGGAAAACACACGAGGGAGTTAGAAAATACTAAAGACATATCAAAAAGCAATATCAATAACTAAATGTTGATAAAAATTCACATACATACGTAGATGCATATATATATATATATATTAACAGTTCATGTAAATTAAGCAGCCCAACACAAATAGAGGCCCAAGATGGAAATAAATTGTCCATAATTATTGAAAGGCACGAGCCTTGTCTCGAGAATGCGAGAAAGAGAAGAAACAGGTTCAAACATCACAGATTCCAATTTATGCATATAACAGGCCCACTTTCAAATATTCATTTAACACATAGGGGCTGATATACACAAGGTATTCTAAATATACATGATATAGTCGGAGGTATATAAAAGTATATAGCCTTGATATACACTTGGTGTATACCCGAGCTTCTATATTTGATATACCTTGAAATATATCACAAATATACAACAAGTCACCTAGATTTTCATAGGAGGGTAAAGCCAAGTTATGAGCAAATACAAGCTATGGAAGACTAAGCAGACATCAGATAGGAGACATTGACTATGTACAAAACACATACATAAGGCCTACTAATACGCTTCTAAAGTCATTTGATTTATAACAACAAATCTGGGGAGGGTAGACTTTCATACACTCAGAACAAGACAAATTCCTAATTCATTCATTCTTACACACATTGCAACAGATGCAAATTCTTCCTTAAATCAATTGAGGAGTCCAGATTTTTTAAATTAAGCTTTAAACTAGAACATAAGATACTGCACACTTAGTCATACAAGGGCACCACATCAAGTAGCATACTCCATATGATTAAAGAGACAAGTCAAAACCAAATATATAAGGGGGAAAGGTAATTTATCAAAGATCACAGCTATACATATTGCACACAGCAGGTTTCTCTAGCCAATATAAGGGACACATTATCAAACATAGATGACAGAAAAGGGGAAGGGACTTTAGAATTTCACCCAAATTTCATACAAGGCCAAAAGGATGAGGTATTATCCAGAATAAACCACACACATCAATAAAGTGTTTGGAGCCAAAACAGAGGAGTAACAGCACAACAAGGCTAGAATCAAAAGCACAGTCTCAATCACTTGCACATAGACATGTATACACAAAAAGAACTAACTCATGGTCCATAAGAAACATATATGTTCTCTACAGACAGTCCAGACAGGGACAGACTTCAACATCAGAAATATAATGAACACATGCTTTTATTTAGACAATTTAGACATGTGGATATGCAGTTTGTCAAAGGGTATAAACATTCCTAGTTATGAAAAGAAACTAATTCAAACATTTCTATTCCCTCTTAGGCCTGTATCTAAACATCCTATACATGCTCACATGAAGAGGAATTCCAAACTAAATGCAAACAGTGAGGAGCTTCTGGCTTAGCCTGACATGTGCTAGTTTCAAATAACTGACAGTAACAGACATTACATACCAGCTTAATGAGTAAGATAAGATGCAAAGTGACTAGGGGTGGGCATAAAACCCGTTGAACCGAAAAAACCGAACCGAATCAGGATTAAATGATTCGGTTCAGTTCTTTCGTATTTTTGATGAGCAGAACCAAAAACCGAGGGTCAATATGTAATTAATCTTATTTTTTATTTTAGGCTACTGCTATCTCTTGAATCATAGCCATTGAAGCCAATCGATGAAGCTTTTATGGAAGTTGAATGCAGCATGAACTTAATTAACATATCACGGAAGCATTGACATAAAATGTAGGGAGAGAAAGTTGTTGTAAATTGGTGCAACTACTCTGCGCTCGGATGTCTGTTTTACCCAATGTTTTTTTGATTTTGCGTATTTTTTCGAGACGCAGCCGGTCAAACCGCACCGCCAATTTTTACGAAAACATCCGTTTTCCCAATCAATTTGTGTTTTCCCCCAAATCAGTTTCTAATTTTTCCTTTCTTTAGTAAACATCTCACGATATACAATACATTTCAACGTCGAAATTTCGTGGTAATGTAGGTTTGAATGTCAATTTCAATGTTGGAAATTCAATTTTTTTTTAAAAAAATCCCCCGACTTGACCCGTTTTTGGACTTTTTTTTTTTTTTGGACTTTATATTGGAATTGAAAAAATCGATATAAATTGATATGTTCGGCGATATAAACCGATATATCATTTTTTTTTTTAAAAAAAGTTTGATAGGATTTTTTTTAAAAAAATGAATTTTATTCAGTTCATATTTTTTTGATACAAAACCGAACCGATATACGCCCACCCCTGAGTGACTAAGAAAATTCCACATGCTGATATGGTGCATTTAACACTTAAGGAGGCAAGACAGAGCACATTATGAGTTTGAAATAGCATATAAATATAGAGGTGATCATGTGGTTGGTCAATAGTAGTATTTCAGAGATACAAAATCATCTAAGTCAAGTTAAACACTCAGTCACATTCATGATATACAATTGGGCATGATGACTCTTAAATAAGATAAAAACATAAACATATATACAGAATTAACTTACTCAGAGATGACATTTTGGTGATCACAGAACTGTTTAAATTAGACCAACTTGCATACCTTATTGATAAATAACATACACTAGTCACGTGGTTCTAAGGGCCTCATATTAGCATGGGAATCAGACTTACACTGAGACAAGTAAAGAGGGATGCACAAAAAACCTAGGACAAACATGCAAAGCAAATAGAAGAGACTTTCATTGTCATTTGAAGACAAACCTTGAGGGTACAGGTACTAAGGATAACATACAATCATAGCTCAGGCTGTTCTAGGTATGATGACATTTCAAATTAGACAGGGCATGTTAATCATGGTTATCAAACAGACCTTAATTCAACAGACCATCATATCACAATCTACACATCCAGAACATGCTACACTAGACAAAAATTAACTCAACAAAGACAGGCATAATCCTACACTCTTAGTCCATGGTTGATATGTTCATTCAGGGACGATAAAGGGCACACAATACACATTTTGGACTAGTTTATTTCATATTCATTTAGGCATGTTCTGGAATTTCACTGTATACGTTATTGTAGTATTTAGACCGGCTAAGGGGACATTTGAGAAAATCAATATGCATCACATTACTTTCAAACCATGAAGTACAAACAGACAAGCTGATGAACAGATAGACAAGTTTACAAGCTACCTAACCCTGAGTGGGGCGGTGATGTGGGGTGAGATAGGGATAAGTGAAGATGAGGTGCATTCGAGGTAGTGGTTGGGTGGAGGTGGGATTTGGTTAGGGGTGGGTGGGGTGTGGAGGGTGGGTGCAATGGGGTGGCAATGGTGGGGCTTGTGTGGTATTTTTTGAAAAATATTTTCTTGGAGGTCGGGACATTGAAAAATGAAGTTCTATTTTTTCCGCAAATGTTGAGGTGCAACTATTTACTAGGGATAAGGTAAATTAATTTTCACCATATTAATTACATGAAACCAACATCTTTAAAGTAACTTTAGATAATATGAATATCCGTCGAACTAACCCATTTTTATCCGTGTTAGATATGAGTGGATCGGTTAATTGATCCGTTTTTGTTTAATCAATTTTCGACCCGCTCATATCTAACCCACCGCTCATTTGCCACCTCTACACTTACCCAAAGAGGGGAGGTCAGTACTGGCAAAAAGGTATCCTTGCCTGAAATATTGTCATTTCCGACAATGATGAGTGAAGAGAGAGAAATGGGCGGCGGCTAGGGTTTCGTATACCCTAGCCGATGTGCATAAAAATGAAAGGAGCATAAGTCATATTGCCCTTTTAATTGCGAGCTGGGCCGGGTTTGGTCCATACTTGGACTGGACTAAACCGATAAATATGACATAAGGCCCAAACGAGGGAAATAAAGGGGTTGGATATGGTTTTGATAAATTTTGCAAACATTCGCCGTCAATTAATTTAAGAAATGGTCAATTTGACTTCAATTGTGGCCGAAATGACCAACTAAAAAAATCAATTAGGTTAAACTTAAAAAAACTCTTTAAACAAAAGCTGAAGAGTGTAAAATCTTTTAAAATTAAATTCTATTGAGGAATAAAAATGAGATGCTATTTGACACTGTATTTAATTAATCAATTTTCTTAATTTGACAGAGTAAAATATTAATCAATTTAAATGTCAATTAATTTATAAAATTGATAAATATATTTTAAAAATATTCTAAATATGCAAATGATATATAATAATATACTTGATGGTATTTCACCAAATAAATGACAAAAATGTCACAGAAGTAATTTTGTAAAATTATTTTTATCTCGTAAAATGCATATTTTACATCGTTCATGACTCAAAATTTTTAAATAATTAAATAAAAATATTAAAAGGTAAAAATTAGGTGTCTACCCTCCTCGCTACTAAAAGGAAACTGAAAGGGCGGGGTGAGACAATCCATAGTTGTCTTATCAAACACAATTAACAAAATTCTCCGCAGGAGGTGTTTCACTGTAGTAACAAATGAATTTTTTTTTTACAGAAATTGGTTAGGTGGGAGGAGATGAAATTGGGAGAACTAAGTTCATACATCCAATATCTGGAGAGATCCATAAACCGTATAAGGGAGTAGACCGATAATCTTTGGAAGATTCTAGTAATAACTCTTGAGGTAAATTCGCGGCCATTGCATGTTTTTGTATTGCTTTTGCTTCAGTCTTGCATCTCTTCTTCATTCTCTTGTTTTCAGATTTAGCAGAGAAGATTCACAGTTCAAAAGTATATTGTAACAAAAAGAAAAACAGAGAAGAAAACCAGAAGCATAAATCAGTATTAGCGAATATTCTCACAATATTCACTGTTTATGTAATTATGATTGTTGTATATTTATGGTTAGTTAGGATTCTTACTGTATCAGGGTTCCACGTTTTTACAACTATATATATTGTGAATTAATGAGAAGACTCTCCAAGAGAGATTATTACATTCTTACATGGAATCAGGAGCCAAAATCCTAAGTCTTCTCTAACAATTTCCGCCCCCTAGGTTTTCTCATAGCCACCGGCGGCCGCCACCTGTTTGGCCGAGAAGACCCCCTTCTCTTTCTTTGTTCTTCCTTGTCTTTTTTTTCCTACTTCGATAAAATTTATCCACCATAATGACTCCTCCTACAACTCCCACAGTAGCCTCAACCTCAACCGTCTCTCACCCCTGACATACCAAAATCATCTTTTTCACCCTCTGTTCATCCAGCCCTCACCGTCACCAACATCAAGAACTTCCTTCCCATAATTATTGATCAACAAAACAGTCAGTATTCTCCATAGGTTGAACTTTTCCATATTCATGCATGTGTCTATAACGTGCTTGACCACATCGACGACTCCTTCCCTCGCCTCCCTGAGGTTGATGACTCAACATAGCTTCGTCTAGACGCCGTTGTCAAACAGTGGATATATGACACTATCTCTCAGGATTTACTCCTTACCATCATGAAAACCGGCGCCTCGACCCGTGATCTATGGATTCAGTTAGAGGAATTTTTTCAAGATAACAAACACACTCGGGCGGTGTATTTGGAAGAACAATTTAATAATGCACGCCTTGAAAATTTCTCTAATATGTCTGATTATTGCAAGCAGTTGAAACTAGTGGCGGACCAATTGTCCAACGTCGGCACACCTGTTTCCGAAATAAAGATGGTACTAGAATTAGTTGCAGGCTTACCAAAAGGTGAGTATGACACTTTAACCACCATGATACAACAGGCCGATTCGTTACCCAGTTCCAACAAGGCCCGCTCGCAATTATTGCTAGAAGAAACCTGATATCCAAAACAGGACTAGCACAATCAAAAGGCATTGGCAGTCGAAACGTCTCCCCAAAATACCATCACCGCCGGCTCGCCTCCGCCGGAAAGTAATCAGCAGCGGCAAAGCCGCGGCGGCAGGGGCGATAGAGGCTGAGGCGGTGGCAGAGGTGGAAAAGGCTGTGGGAAAGGGAGTCGCGACCAGCAGCAGGATCAACAGCCGCAACAGCCTAATCCCTATGCGAACTGGACCGGCCGAGTTACCCAATTTCAGAACGGCAACTGGGCCACCTATCCTGCCCATGTCTCAGCCCAATTTCCTTTCACACAACAGGAAATATTGGGCCCCGTTCCAGCATCTCGGTCAGCCCAATTCCAGCCACACTAAGCCCACTTAATGCAAACCCAGTACCCGCAGTCGTCCTCTACTCTGGCCCCGACTTATTTGGGCCAGGATTTTAGTAGTTTGAACTTGCAGCAGTCCGACGAAAATTGGTACATGAACACGGGAGCCACATCTCACCTCACCCGCTCTGCAGGTAATATTCCCAAACTGTTTCGATTAATGTATCTTCAATACATTACAGTTGGCAATGATCATCGTATTTCAATACAGGGCTATGGTACCACCTACACATAACCGCCCCACCTACCATTTTCCCTTAACAATGTCCTGTATGCTCTGAGCATCATTAAGAACCTAATTTCTGTCAGAATATTTACTCATAATAATTCTGTCTCTGTTGACTTTGACCCTTTTGGTTTTACTGTGAAAGATCTTCGTACGGGGACACCTCTTACGAGATGCAATAACACGGGGGATCTATATTCATTTCATCCACCTCCGCTGCCAGCTCATGCTCTCCCATTTCTCTCGCTGCTATCTCTCCGTCAACTTGGTATAATAGGCTTGGCTATCCAGGAGCGCCAATTTTTAATTATCTTAGAGGCAATAATTTTATTAAATGTAATAATGGGAAACTAGCCCAACACTGTGCTGCTTGTTCTTTAGGCAAACATGTTCGTCTTCCTTTTAAATCATCTTCAAGTGTTACGTTTTCTTCTTTTGATATTATTCATGCTGATTTGTGGACATCTCATATCTCTAGTTCATTGGGTCATAAATATTACCTCCGGTGCGACAGAAGAAACGACCGATAGCCGAACTCCGTAATAGGTTTGTTATGGAAGAGGTAGCTAGACTACTGAATATAGGATCAATCCGGAAGGTAAAATACCCGGACTGGCTAGCAAACATAGTTGTAGTACTTAAAAGGGGAAATAAATTTAGAAAGTGCATTGATTATAAATATTTAAATAAAGCATGTCCTTAGGACTTGTTCCCTCTACCTAACATAGATCAAATGATCAATGCTACGATCGGGTACAAGTTAATGAGTTTTCTCGATGCATATTCCGGGTACAACCAAATAAGAATGCCCGTGAAAGACCGGGAAAAAACATCTTTTTTAACTACTTGCGATACTTATTGTTATTACGTTATGCCTTTTGGACTAAAAAATGTTGGGGCCACATATCAAAGGTTAGTAAACTAAATGTTTGAAAAATAAATTGGTAAGACAATAGAGGTATACATTGATGATATGCTTATTAAGAGTATTCATGCAGAAGACCATTTAAATCATTTTGCAGGAAACCTTTGAAGTACTGAGGAAGTATAACATGAAGCTAAACTCTAAGAAATGTGCTTTCGGGGTCGGCTCCGGTAAAGTTTTGGGTTTCTTGGTTTCCCAGAGGGGGATCGAGATAAATCCTGACAAAATAAAGGCTATCGAAGACATACAGACACACTGGAATATGTTAAAGCAGTGCAAAAACTGACCGGGCGTGTGTTGGCCTTAAGTAGATTTGTATCCCGGTCCTTGAAAAAATGTCACATGTTCTTCTCACTTCTAAAAAAGAAGAACAATTTTGTATGGACGCCCGAGTGCCAGCAGGCCTTAAGGGACCTGAAGACTTACTTATCCAGTCCTCTGCTCATGTCAAAGCCAAAGGACGGAGAACAACTACTTATATACTTAGCAGTCTCAGAGGTAGCGGTAATTGCAGTACTGGTTCGAGAGGAAAAAGGTACACAATTTCCTATTTATTACATGAGCAGAGTAATGTCAGGGGGTCGAGACCCAGTACATGTTACTTGAAAGTTTGGCTTTTGCCTTAGTAATGTCATCGCGGAAGCTTCAACCGTATTTTTAATGCCACCCGATTGCCGTAATAACAACATTTCCTCTAGAAATTGTGTTGCATAAGCCCGAACTTTTCGGGCGCCTAGCTAAGTGGGCGGTAGAATTAAGTGAATTTGATATTGAGTATAGACCCCGGACTATAATAAAATCACAAGTTCTTGCAGATTTTGTGGCCGATTTTAGTCCGGGAGTAACCCCACAGGTAGAAAAGGAGGCTATCTTGGTCTCGGGGATTGTCTCCAGGGTTTGGACACTTTTTACAAATGGTGCCTCCAATGTCAAAGGGACCGATTTGGGTGTTGTATTGAGAACTTCTACTAGTGAAGTCTTGAGGCAAGAAATATATAGTGTTTTATTGACTAATAATGAAATAGCGTATGCGACTTTGATTTCAGGTTTAGAACTAGCTCATGGGCTAGGTTCACAAATCATTGAAGTCAAATATGACACACTGCTGGTAGTAAACCAAATCCACGGAGTGTTCGAGGCCAAAGATGAGCGTAGGTTGAGATACCTTGAAAAGTCTTTGAATCTATTGTCCTGTTTCCTAGAATGGACGGTGGTACATATATCCGAACGGAAAATACAAAGGCGGATACACTCACAAATTTAAGCTCCAGCACGAAGACCGAGGGTTATAAAATCTAGTCGGTTGTTCAATTATTGCATTCGGTTCTGGATCCCATTTGATATGATGAAATAAATTCAACCAGCCTAACTTGGGACTAGAGAAATGAATTCTTGGATTATCTCGTGAACGTAAAGCTCTCGGAGGACCCAAAGACATTCAGAGCTCTGAGGACCAATGTTGTCCGGTACTGTTTCACAGACAAAAAACTTTACCGTAGGTGTTTTGATGGTCCCCTAGCCCGGTTCATAGGCCCCGATAAAGTAGATTACGTGATGAGAGAAGTCTATGAAGGCATCTGTAGAAATCATTGAGGAGTAGAATCTCTATTGAAGAAGCTCATGAAGGCCGGTTACTATTGGCGCCAGATCAAGGAAGATACGAAGCCATTTGTATGGAAATGTGATAAGTGACAACGCCATACACAATTGTTACACCGATCGGGAGAAGAGTTTCATCCGATAGTGTCCCCGTGGCCGTTTATGAAGTGGGGGATGGGCATCATCGGACCCTTGCCAGCGGCTTCAAGACAGGTATGTCAAATTATTTTTATGATCAACTATTTTCTAAGTGGGTTGAAGCTGAAGCTTACGAAAAGATATAGGAGAAAGAGGTGAATAATTTCATTTGGCAACATATTATTTATCGTTTTGGCATCCCTAAGGAGATAACTTGTGATAATGGTTGGAATTTTATCGGAGCCAAAGTCACGAATTTCCTTGATGAGTTGAATATCAAATGAGTCACCTCTACTCCCTATCATCCCAGTGCAAATGGATAAGTAGATTGAAACAAGACTATAATCTAGAATTTGAAGAAGATATTGGAGGCTGCAAAAGGAAACTGGCTGTCCAAACTACCAGAGATTTTATGGGCGTATCGAACCACGACAAAAACTAGTACTGGAGAAACTCCTTTTTACCTGGTCTATGGTGTAGAGTCTTTGATCCCGATAGAAGTCGGAACCCCTAGCTTGGGGTACCTTCGGGCTGAGGAGGAATCAAAATGCATAGTCAATGTCCTTACACTTGGATTTGCTTGAGGAACGTAGAGATTTAGCATACGTCTGGATGGTAGCCCAAAATCAGAGAATAGAGTGTTACTACAACCGGCGCACACATCCCCGACACTTTAAACTCGGGGACTTGGTATTTCAAAAAGTCACCCAGTGTACCCGGGAGCGTAACACTGGAAAGTTGAGAGTAAATTGGGAAGGACCATATACGGTTATCGGTATTGCTTGTAAACGAGCTTATCAACTGGCAGACCAATAAGGAAATTTACTTCCTAGCAATTAGAATGTAAGTCATTTGAATAAATACTATGTGTAGTAGATTGAAGCATGCACTGCACTCTTTTTCCCTTCGATCGATTTTTATCCCAATTGGATTTTTCCGACAAGGTTTTTAATGAGGCAGCATCACGATATAAGCATATTCATGATCTTGCTACCGAATAGAATTATCCAGTATTCAAGTCTTCATAGCATAAAGTCTCAGATACTATGAGGTCATACACACCTGGAATGGGGTAAAGATTTTGAAATTTTAACACTTCTAAGAAGCACCGACACTAGGGACTTCCCATATGCTGGGGACTGCTCGGATATTCAACATATATGTAATCGGATTGACCACACTAGATGACATCTAGATTATTCTTGCAACTATCTTCACATTTGTAAGTCAAGGAAATCAACAAAAAATTCCTTTTATGATAAATAAATCTTTGCCATCACGAGCATAAAACGTATGTTATTATATTAAACATATCGAAAATTTCGTTCCACAATGAGTAAGAGATGTCATTTTCTACAGCACCATTAAAAATAAGTGTCCTTTCTTATTAAAACCTTAATAAAAAAGTTAAGGCTTTGGATACAAGAAGTATCGGAATTTTAAGTTGTTCGAAGACAAGTTAAGTCTTGAATTAACTTTGGAGGCCATAAGAGGCCCCGACTAAAGATGAAAAGAAAAACACATCTTTGAAATTTAATTAAGGTTATTGGAAAGTCTGTAAACTTCAAGTCTTAACCTATTCTGATAAAGAGAACCTCAAAGCTAGGTTCCGGGTCATAAAGCAAAGTAATGAAGTCTGAACTAATGCTTGCTTATGAAAATAAATATAGAGTGAAAACTTGAAACAGAATTGCGAAAGGAAAATTCATTCATTCATGTTTTTCGGACTAAAACCAGACCAGATACAAATGATACTAACCGGGCCCAAAAGTGACCCAATAATAAAACAAAGACTGAAATAAAAACTCACGCGAAAGGTTATGGCCTGTCCAATCCATGGTCCATTGGGGATGTTCTTGGTGGTGTTCTTGGTGTATCCAACAAATTTTGAGAAGTAGGGACTGAATGAGGTTGATTTGAGACTGATGCACTGGGTACGTTGTCAGAGGCAGAAGGCGCATGCTCTTGGAAGTGATGAGCCTCAGCTTCGGGGAGCACTTCATCATATTCGTCCCTCTCGGATGAAGCACTATCCTCTTCCATGGGTAGGGAGTCATTGAGACTATCAGCAGGGGCCATTTCTAATTGTCGACCCTTCATAATCTCCTTGTCAATATTTTTAAGTCCGATTTTCACTGTTTCCAAAGCCTTACGAGCCATCATGTAGTCGTTCCTGATCATGGCCAGAGTATACTTGTCAATGTTATCCTGGACCTCTTCCTCCGCGGCTTGAACGACTTGAGTAAGTTCGGTGCTGGTAGTATGAAGGAGTTCATTGGCTCGGGTCAACTCAGCAATCTCTTCCTGTTGTCTCTCATTATGAGCAGTTGAAGTAAAAAGATGGGACGTCAAGGACTCAATATCTTTCTTCAGATCTTTTATCTCTCTTTCTTTAATTTGGAGACATTCGGAGAAGGTGCCCACATCAGCCTCAAGGCTAGAGAGGCGCATTGTCAGACTGACATAGTGTCCGATGCCTCACTCCATTTTTTTTGCCAATCCCCGGCTCGGTCCTCATGTAAAGTAGCCAGGTGACTATAGGCCTCTTTCTCTTCCTCCAGATGCTTAAGTTTGCTGCTTAGTTCGTTAATTTGGCAAGCTTCACCTCTGTTACTATCAGTCGGTGAATGACATTATTCCTTTCAGTCTGCAGGGCAACTTTTTATTCGATCATGCATTAGAGCCCCTCATAGCAGAGAAAGTTGGCATGGAAAATGGGCATAATTATTAAAGGAGGTTATGCGGAGATAAATAAAGCATGAACATATCAGAAAAGAGTGGTACCTTAGCTGCAACATGCATCCCTTCATTGATGACGCATTCAGAGGATACTTGGCGAGCCTTCCTCATGTCATTGTCCGAGGCCACGTGCTTCATATAGTTAGTCACTCCAACGGGCTTGGATAAAATATGGCAATTAACACGGAGTTGTAAGGTTACGGTTCGGAACTCTGCAGGTTGTGCTACTGGGGTCGAGTACTCATCTACTACTTCATCCCTACGTGATGAAGAAACTCGGTCTGGGGAAGACAGAATTTCATAGTCTTCTTCTTGAATCATGGTCGTCATGACTGGGGATCCGGGATCTTTAGCAACCGGTGATAGAGAGGTGATGGTTGGCATATACATGGGGTTGACGAGCAACAGTGCTTATTGGGGCAAAAGAGGCGGTGGTGTAACCGGCACCATAGCCGACAACTTCCATTTCTGCAAAACGTATATGGGTTTCATTCCTCCTTCTCTACAAAGGTTGTTCGTCATCGGGACCTTCATCATCCAGGTCCACCAAGGGGAGAGAACCAACTAAACCAGCGCTATCGAGAATGTTGGGAGGAGTACGGTCAGAGTGATCGAGCATTTTCTTCTTCAAATGTTTTTGTCCCATTCGGGGGCTAGTGGAGGATTCACCTCGTAGCCTTTTCCATTCATGAGCCACTTGAATCATGAGAGCAGCCACTTTCAGATCTGCAATTTCATCTTCATAAAGGGTTGTGTCCGTCAATTTTGAAAGACCTAGCAAAAATAAGAACGATTTCGTTGAAAGGGCATAAAAACAAGTATAAGAGTTCTAAATAAGGATTACGGTATATACCATGGTTATGGGGTACCCAGTTCTTCTTCAAGGCAAGTTTTTTCCAAGTCCAGAGTTCCAGGGTGGACACGTTGAGGATCTTCTGAACCCATGTCCCAAGGCCATCTATGTTCGTAGACTCCCATATGGTGGCTGAAGGAAAAAATTTAACCCTATCAGAAGTACAAATGGATTTCTTAGGGAAAAGACAATGTAAAAGCAAACTTACGGTGGTGGTTCTATCGCTCTTGTATTGGGCGGCTATCAGGGGCAAGGAGATCGACAATCTGAACGATGACATATCTTTCCGTCCAACCCTGATCATGGTCATCATCAAAATTGGCAAGAATGGTCTTGCTTCCTCGGTGGTGCAGATTGATAACTCCGTCACAGAAATTGCACGGAGAGTAAAGACAAATCAGGTGGTCTAAATTCGACTTTGGCTTCCTGAGCGAAATGCCGGAGGAACGTGATTGCCCTTCAGATTTTAGGGCCCACTGGAGCTATGCATACTTTGTACCGGTGACAAAATTCTAGAATGACATCATCAATCTCGTCACAGAGTTTCATGGACAAGGGGTAAGTATAAACATAAGAATACCCTTCTTTGTAAGAGGTGATCATTTCCTCACTATTGGGAATTAGGACTTCAATCATTTTCTAGCCGCAATCAGCCTTCACTATTGGTAGAATTCGATAGTGATTCGGGTTTTGTAATCACCGACGGAGGTATCCCTACCGCCGGGTAGGACCTTAGAAGTTGTCTTTTCTAGAAGATCATGCGTAAAACACCATGTCTTCGGTAAAAGAAAAGAAACCGAAGAATTTTGGTTGGAAGAGGTCCCTACTTGAGGGTTAAGGTTTCTCATGTGAGAAGAAGTGTTGCTACATTTGGAAGGGTTAGTCATGTTTCTGATAAACAGGGAGATATCAATCAAAAAGTTAAAGATACTTTTATGAAAGGATAAACCCTCAAGTTGGTGGAGTATATATATGTGAAAAATTGGTGACGCCATTTGAAGAGAGGATGTGTCGAATGCCAATAGGCGACAACACGTGCGTATTAGAGTAGGTGTGATTGGATGGCACGCCTCATCATTACTCTGCGGTCTTCCGTAAATCGAGGGAAGTTGAAAGATTGTCGTCGTTTCATCAAGGTGAAGATTGGAACATCAAAATGTGTGAACAATATTCTTTAAAGTTTCTCGCCAAATTACAGAGTGTCGATTGGTTGTTAATTCAAATCCACTTCCAAGTTGCATAAGAGTCGTGATCGGAAAGTGCGGAGACTATCTATATAGGGCAAAATTCGTATAAGATAGTTGTACGAATTATGGTGTGATACATGGAGCATGCTGCTGAGTCAGACCCAGGTCGGATTACAGCGCTACTGGTTTGGTATGCATGGTACCGGGAGTGACACAAGTAAGGCCGGTACCGGTAATAAAGAAGGATAAGAGTCGTTTGCATCGTAACGGACAACCGTTACTAAAGCCGATCATACGACTTCTAACAACCTTTTAATAGCATTTATTGAGAGATTGATTGTCCAATTATTACAACATTCATTCTCATGTATTTATGAGAGAATATTTCGTGGGTTGTGTACTCGTGTAGCTCATGTATAAATAGGGCACTTAATTCCATTGTAACCCATCAGATTCTAACTATTACAAAATATTGATTGTTATTCTCTTGACTTCTGTGTTTTCATACAAGTTACCGTCATTTTGCCTAGAAGTTGTCATAAGGCTCAGACTAAGCTTTACTTTATCTTGTCTTGTTATTATAACTAGGATTCCTTTCTAACGTGTTACTTGAGATCCATGTGTCGTTGACCACATAGACAAATTCAACTGTACCATTTTACAGATAAACAGTTAATAATAAATATGCCTACTAAGTATTTACTTAGTGGCTTACCTCCAAAAAAATCGGAGCTCTCCAGAAAAAAATAATAACAAAACAATCCAAACGAAATTAGAGCATAAATAACTACAAATATCAAATTCTATGAGACACGAAAGGCTCTCGGTTCAAAAGCATACTGCAACGAAAACGAAAATAGAGAGAAGAAAACCAGCCGTATAAATCGAAGCTCTCAAGGAAAAAAAATAAAAACATGATATTCAAACAAAATAAGAGCATAAACAGCCTCGAATATCAAATTATACGAGGCACGAAAGGCTCACTTTTCACAAATATAGCGTAACAAAAATGAAAACAAAGAGAAGAAAATCAATCACATAAATCGAAGCTATGCAGAAAAAAGAAAGTCAAAACACATGATATCCAAACGAAATAAGACCACGAACAACTTCAAGTATCAAATTCTACGAGACACGAAAGGCTCACAGTTCAAAGTATACTGTGACAAAACTGAAAAATATAGAGAAGAAAACCAGATACAAAAATCGGAGCTTTCAAGGAAAAAGAATAAAAACATGATATCCAAATGAAATAAGACCATAAACAACCTCGAATATCCAATGCTACGAGACACGAAAGGCTCACGTTTAAAAAATATAACGTAACAAAAATGAAAAACAGAGAGAAGAAAATGAAACACATAAATGGGAGTGATGTAGAAAAAAAGCCAAAAACATAATATTCAAACGAAATAAGACCATAAACAACTTCAAGTATCAAATACTACGAGACACGAAAGGCTCACAGTTCAAAGCATACAAAAATAAAAAATAGGGAGAAGAAAACAGAACACATAAATCGGAGCTCTCAAGGAAAAAATAAAATAAGACCATAAACAACTTTGAATATCAAATGCTATAAGACACGAAAGGCTCACATTTAAAAAAATACCGTAACAAAAAAAGATAAATAGAGAGAAGCAAATCAGATAAATAAATCGGAGCTCTGCAGAAAAAGTGCCAAAAAATTATGATATCCAGACGAAATATGACCATAAACAACTTCAAGTATCAAATTCTACAAGACATGATATGCTCACAGTTCAAAGCATACAGTAACAAAAATGAAAACTAGAGAGAAGAAAACCAGACACATAAATTGGAAGCTCTCAAGTAAAAAAAGCCAAAAAAACATAATATCCAGACGAAATAAGTCCATACACATCTTCAAATATCAAATTCTACGAGACACAAAAGGCTCACAGTTCAAAAGCATAGAGAGAAGAAACCACATCAGTAAATAGGAGTTGTCAAGAAAAAAAATTAAAAATATGATATTCAAACGAATAAGACCATAAATAATTTCAAATTCCAAATGCTAATGGACTAAAAATGAAGATTATACCCAGTCTCAAGCTTCTTTCGAACTTCGAAAGCAGTCTTCTTTCCCTTCGTATCTTTTTTTTTAACGAAGAATGAGAGAGTTTAAAATTTCCAGTCTCGAGCTTCTTGTGAGAATTGTGATAGATGGGAAGGGGAAGCCAAGGATGCAGGGTGTGGAGAGGAAGTTTAATACAAACAATTGAGCGTTGAGCGGAGCTACTTGCCATAACTGCTTACTACTGCCGTGAATAATCGGTCCTCTCAATACTGAGACGCGTGCTCACTGCTCAATATAGCGAGTGGACTTCGGTGGCACTGAGACGCGTGCTCAGGAAATTTCAGAATTCCTAAGCCGCCCTCTTAATATTATTGGGCCCACCCAAGTCCCAACTCGATTGATCATTAATTCGGTGAAGAGAGATTAAATTTTCATTTGATCTTTCGTTCCTATTTCGCTAATTAGAGATGCTGAGTTAATTTTAAAAGTTGAAAAGTTTAACTTAATCAGACATAAATTAATTACTCTTAGTATTAGCTATTCATGTAAACAACCCTACGGTAAAATGATTAATATAATTCTACCTTTTAATTAAAGATTTTGAGTTTGAAAACAAAACAAATTGATAAATTTTCTCCTTCAATGGTATGTGCAGATCAAGCCACGAACTAAAAAAAAAGAAATCTTATGTAAAGGAAATTCAATAACGTATATTTATATCTAGGCAGAATAGTCTGGGCGACCCTTGTACTTGTCCCGATTTGTCATCCCGATGTTTGTACTTCTCGAAGTTTCATCTAAACCCTTGAACATATCCAAAATATGTATTTTAAACCACATCAGACGCTATATGGTGTTCACTCACGCTGACATGGAGAACACGTCAGATCCACCTAAATAAGTTGATGTCAATATCATCATTTATTTTTATACAAATTAGCTTTTATAAAAAAAATATTTTCTATCTTTTTTTCTAATAAAAGAAAAAAGAAATCCCCTTCTCTTCCACTCACCACCACGACACCACCACACACCAGCACTCCTTCATCCTCCATATGAAAACACATGACCAACCTACTAAATTTTCCCTCAAAATCTGAAGTTTCAAAAAGATTAAAAAAAAAGACGAAGATCATGTTTACCCATTTTATAGTTGCAAAATGCCTGAAATAACCGTATATCTAATTGAGAGAAAATTGGGAGTTCTACTTTCACAACAATTTTCCCTTTCCAGCAACATATCGATTTTTTCTTGCTACCGACAGTGAACATGGATTTCTGGCCAATGACTCACCGGAAATAATTTACTAACCCAGTTAAGAAACCCAAATGTTGAAACAAAGAGAGATTATCCTAATTCACAAGTGGTGGGGATTGATAAAGAAAAAGAACATGAAGCGGTGGCTAGATAGAAAGAGGGGAGAGGGGAGGGGGTCATGCGCAAATTGGGGAGGAAGTGGTTGGAGGGGGGGCGATGAAGAAGAAGAACATGGGGAGGGTGGCTGTGCAGAGAGAGAGTGTTGGGGGCGGTGAAGAGGAACATGGGGAGGGGGGCTGCGCAGAGAGAAGGGGGTGGGGTGATGAAGAAGATGAACTGGGGCCTAAGGGTGGCCAGTGGGCCGGGCGGCCCGACCCCGACCCGACCCCGTCCCGACTCCGCTAAAAAAAAAAAAAAAAAGGTGGCGGGACTCGAACTCGGGACGGGACAATGTCTCGCCCCGCTGCACTGAAGCCCGCCCAGCCCGCCTCGCCAGACCCGCCGGACCCCGTCCCGAGCCCGACCCCGACCCCGCCCTTTGTCCCCCCTTTGCAAATATGACCGTTGCACCAACGACCATTTTAGATTTTGGCCGTTGGCCAACGGCCATTTTAGGCCTCCCCCCTCCCCCAACCCCTTAATAATTATTTTTAACCCATAAGTTATTATATTTACACTTTAACCCAATTTTCCAACTATAAATAACTCATTTTCTCTTCATCTTTCTCACAAATCTTCCTACAATCTCTCTAATCTCTCAATATATCTCTCTACAAGTCTACATTGTTTACTAAATATTCAATTTTATTTATTCATTTGGGAATTGATAGTGAAGTTGGCAACTAGCTTGAGGATCTTCCATCGAGCAAAGTTTCAATTTTCAACCTCTCGATTACACGTCGACGTTTGGTACATTCGTTCATTCATTAAATTATTATTGTCTGTTTATTTTATTTAGCGCACTTAATTTTATTA
Source organism: Anisodus acutangulus (assembly GCA_029783415.1). Taxonomy (NCBI): domain Eukaryota; kingdom Viridiplantae; phylum Streptophyta; class Magnoliopsida; order Solanales; family Solanaceae; genus Anisodus; species Anisodus acutangulus. The sequence continues at coordinate 26,496,875 of CM056491.1, forward strand.
TCTTTAATTATTTATTATCATAATTAAAATGAAAGGATTAAGAGGTATGTTTAAGGGTAAGGGTGCTTTTTCTAGTAGGGGCAACAACCAGGGCAAGGGTACTTCTTCTAGTCATCTTATTCCTACACAGGGTGATTTTGTTGATACTCAACATTTTCCTACAATACCATTAGATTTAGACGAGGAACTATTTTCTGGAACTCAAGAAGACTTTAATTTAGACGATGATTTAGATGATACACCCACTAATGTTGATGATAACACACCCACTAGTGCACCTTCAACTGAAATACCTCATATTCCCCCTAGTATGAGACGAGGTCCAGCAAAACGACCATTAAAATCAGATGCATGGACATTTTTTGATAGGGACGTAGAGAATCAAGTAGCTATATGTAAAATTTGTAAAAATGTTTTAAAATTTAAAACTGGAAAAGGTCACGGTGGGACAGGGGGTTTAATTAGACACGTAGTAAGTGTTCATCCAGCTAGGTATGCCCAATACCAGGCTTCAAAACCGGGTGCTCAAACGCCCGCTCCATCGGGACAAGGTTCACATACTCATACTGTCCCGGACCAAGTACAGGGTCAAATTAACCCTATGACCGGGGGGGGGGGGATTGTAGGCTCTAAATACAATAAACATAGAGACAGGGAAGCAATATCAAAATTAGTTGATGTGGAGGGTTTGCCTTTTCATTTCCTTCATCTCCCGATTTTATTCATTACATTAGAGATATATAAAATCCTGCTTTTAACGGTTTTCCTAGATCAACTGTTAAGAGAGATGTATTTAAATTCGTGCATGAATATCAACAATATTTACGTTTTTCATTATATCATTTTAATGGCAAAGTATCTATCACGTCTGATATAGGTCGTAGTACTAACGATCATGATTATTTAACTGTAACTTGTCATTAGATAGATTATAAATGGTCTATGCAAAAACGTATTTTAGCATATAGATATATAGATGATAGGCACACTGGTACTTTTATTGCAGATAATATTTATCAAGTGTGCCATTATTACGGAATAACCGATAAAATTATGACTATTACATTAGATAACGCTTCTTCTAACAATTACGCAATTACAATTTTAAAAAATAGTTTAACAAATCTTTTCCAGATCATTTTCATATATAATGCGCGTGCCATATATATAACTTAATTGTAAAGGACGGTCTATCACTTTTTGAAGACATTCTTAGTAAAATACAATTTACTATAAACTTTATTTTTAAAAGTAATAAAGTACAACGTAGAAAAGAATATAAAAAAACTTGTCACGATTGTGGACTATCTTATAGAAAAATTCCACAAGAAGTATCCACTAGGTGGAATTCTTTATACGAGCAACTACTTGTTGCTTATGACTATAGAATACCTATAACTTTATTTTTTAACTCTCATAATAAAAATCCAGCTGATATGATTTTAGATAGTGATTGGGTAAAAATTTCCGAACTTATTGTATTTTTAGAGAAATTTTTCAAGCAACAAAAGAATTTTCCGGTATATATTATCCTACTATTTTAACTATGTTGTTTTATATAACTCTAATATTTTTATTACTTAGTGAATATATGGAAAAACCAGCTTATAAGGCAGCTATTAAAAAAATGTTTGTCAAAATAAAATATATTTTATTCCTATTCCCACTATTTATATTATTGGTTCTGTATTAAATCCTACTATTAAAATAGACGGTACTAAATCACTAATTGAAACTATTTACGATTGTATAGAAGTACTACCACCTCCAAGTTCCAAAAATCTAAATCACCCACCACCTATTGAACAAACTAAAAAAGAAGTGTTGTCTAGCGTAGAACACCAATGCAAAAAAATATATATATTTGATCAACAAGAAAATGCTAGTAACTTACCGGCTTCCATACCATCTTCTTCATCTTCAACACAACCTCACAAAAGACATGCTGTTTCTGCGGCTAGTATTGAAAGCCTCAGAAATAGAATGTGCGGCCGTACCTCTACTACTAACCAAATTAGCGAGTTGAATATTTTTGTTTTGCAGGGTTCTGTACCGTATCAAGAAGTTATCAATGAAGATGGACATGAAGACTTGCTGAAATACTGGAGGGGGAATGAGAAGACCTTTCCGACACTTTCATTGATGACCCGAGATGTTTTGAACATTCAAGCGTCATCAACTGCGTCTGAAAATGCTTTTTCTGCCGGCAGATATCAAATAGGAGACCACAGACACTCATTAGCCGGAGATAGCTTATAAATTGCAGTATTATTCAGAGATTGGATACGAGCGGAGTGGAGAAGGTGCGGTCAACCGGAGATCACGAAGAAGAAGATGGAAACTACAACGAAATCTTAACCGAAGGTAGTGGAAGCGACGTGGATCAATTTGACCAACAAATACCAATTCCAACCGAAGAACCACAGGAAATCATCAAGCAATTAGAACAGATTTTTTTGAGAATGTAATTTTTTTAATTGCAATTTTATTATGTAATTTGCAACTTTTGGACAACACCACAAAGTTGCAATTTAGATTTTAGACAACTGTATTTGTATTACAAAAAAATCATGTCTATTAAATAATATAAGAGGCACAAAAACAGCCTTGGGATATTTTTATTACACTATCTTATCTTGTTTATTGAGTTTTTTTTATACATATGTTATTTAAAAAAAAAAAAAAGGAAAACCAGCCGGACCCCGACCCCGCCCCGACCCCTCCCCGACCCGATACCGACGGATCGGACTGGATCGAGCAAGTCCAACTGCAGACCCCGCTGCATCTACCACTGCATTCGACCCGACCCCGACCCCGCCAGACTCGCCCGCTGCACTGAGCCCGCCCATCGGCCACCTTTACTGGGGCCTAGGGATGTCAACAGGGCGGGGTACACATACCCGTACCCGCCACCTAAAACCCACCCCCACACCCATGGCGGGTAGCATTTTTGATACCTATACCGATCCCACCACCCACCAAACCATCCCCATACCCGACCCAACTGGGGCGGGTGCGGGGTGGTACCCGCATTTACCCGCCCCACTGGAGATGCTTGGAGTATTATTGGGCAAGAGGTGACAAGTGTTGTGCTGGAGTTCTTTGAGAATGATAAATTACTAAGATTAAAGAACATCATTCCTACTGTTCTGGCTGAGAATCAAGCAACTTTTGTAGCTGGAATATCATTGGTTCATAATGTCTTGATATGTCATGATTTGTTTAAGCAGGGAGATCCCATGTCACCACTATTGTTTGTGTTGGTGATGAAATATCTTTCTAGAACTCTACAAGAAATGAGTGAACTATCTGATTTTCAGTTCCATCCTATGTGTAAACTCTCAAAATTGACTCACCTTATCTTTGATGATGACTTGATGATTTTAGGCTGAGCGGGTATGGGCAGTGCGGGTAGGGCGGTGCGGGTCTTATATGAAATTCACCCCCGCACCACTACCCATGGCGGGTAGCACTTTTGATACCCATACCCGCCCCACCACGCACCAAACCATCCCCTATACCCGACCCAACTGGAGCGGGTGCGGGGCGGTACCCGCATTTACCCGCCCCATTGACATCCCTAACTGGGGGTGAGAGGGGTTAAAATAGTATTTTCTTTTGTTTTCTTCCTTTTTTTCTTTTTAAAATAATATTTTTGATTAAAATTTTTGCTTCCACTCGCTTTATACACATGTATTTTACGCACTTTTGCCAACTCAGCCAACTTAATTTCACATGTGCGTGGTCAACGGTTAAAGCGGTTTAAAATACATATTTTGTATATGTTTAGGAGTCTAGATGAAACTTTGGGAAGTACAAACATCGAAATGAAAAATCGGGACAAATACAAGAATCTCCCCACTATTCCCCCTTATATCTAAGAAAACTCAAATTTATCTTAGTTGCATAATTGTAGTTTTCAACAAATAGAGTTCAATTAAACCTCTTATACCTCTCTAAACTGATACTAAACACAAAACTAAAAACCAACAAAAAAATGTTAATGCAGCTTCTCTCCCTTTCTTTTGTTCGTTTATGTGGAGGTCTTCCTTCTCATTTTCGCCGAACAAAATTTCTATTTTTGACCGAGTTTAGTTCCTATGGTTGAAATATTTCAAGTTATTACAAATTACTCGTACAAAGTTTCTTCATTAAAAGCCATTATAAAGTGTGATCTAATTAATTTCAGGGAAATGGTTCCGATTTCTCACCAGTTATATGGACCGATTCGCCTAGAACATTTTCCCAAACAGCATACAAATACAGACAATCTTGCCTACCGTTTAAGGGTGTACATTTTAAACGTAATAACCTTTTGCGGACACCGAAAAAATACAATATTTTAAAGCTTATACTTCCATGTGAAGTAAAATGAATTATGATCAAACAACTAGTATTTCCAAATAGTATAACAAAACTAAACTTTTACACCAATCGTACAGCATAAAGAGAATTCTGACGGTCGAGAGGGAGGTTCGACTCATTTTAGTATCCAATAATTAACACCAAAAAGGGTTAATTTCAGAGTATTATATAAATTTTATCATTTAACCAATCTCTATATCAGAAAAAAATGAAAACTGAAAAAACCACAAGAATGCTTGCACAGCTAGATGGGGATCCATACTGAAAGTACTAGGATTGAACATAAAAATTTATTACTAAGTAATCATAAATTGATGTTCCACGTCGAAAGTACTAGATTCAGACGAATCCAATGCTACAACGCTATATAACCTTCGTGTTTCTCTCAAACGCACACGCAAGTATACGTAGTCGTACAAGTAATATAGTGATTTTAGAAATCGGATGTTGAACCCACATGGACTTATGATTAACCGTTAGCTAAATTAAACGATCCGAATTATCTATATAAGAGAGGAAATCTGTAGGTTGTAATTCTAAATTAATTAAAATAAATAGAAAACAAATAATGAACATAGACAAAGAACAAGAAATTTTTTATATTATCAATCAGATACAATCGATTTAGGACTATGGGCTATCTAACAATCACGTTATATTCTTCAATTGATTCAACTTCTTAATTTATCTAGTTTACTGATTGACAGGGTTGATGTTATGACTACGAATCTCTCGTGTCCTCTAGCCGCCCATTTGTATTACTTTCATGCCTATATCTCTATGGTCATGAACCTTAACACAAATGCATTTATATTTCATGTATATCAACCAAGCAGGGCGAACTAGGTATATCTCCATCCTAGACGCAAATCCATTCCCCGATGCCCAGGGTTTGAGATCGTGCTCTATTTAATTCTATCGTTATCCTAGAATTCCTCTCTCGAATTCAAGCTAAGATTCGTAGATAGTATTCGATTGGTGATCAAGCAACCAAATAATCAGGATTAAATAAATAAATTAATACGATAAGATAATTACTTGAAATCAATATTCGAATAACAACGTTCATGAAAAAACCATAACCCTAGAACGAGAGGTTTAGCTCCACATAGACATGGAGGAAATACAACAAATCATTAAAAAAAATATAAAAAACTAATAAATGGAGAAGAAGAGATAAAACCCTAATCAACTCTGGCCTCCACGGAGGCTCCAAGCTCTCCCTAGGTCCTAAACTCTGAACCCAGGATCACAAGTTATCCCAAAGCTTTTGTAAAAATCTTGTCTTATGAATTATTTATATGTGTAGGAAAAACCCCAGATGAAATAATCTTGTCCAAAATAAAATAGAAAAAGTTGGGAAAACTTTTGAAATTCTTCACGCACGCACCAAATAAAGTTCAGAGAACGGCTATTTCCGCGTTGTTCCAGCGACGCAATTGCATCACACTGTCACTTTTTTCTCCAGGTACATTTTTCTTTTTGTTTCTTAATTGCAACTATTTCTTTGCAATTCTTCTTTGTTCCTTGATTTATTAAATGCTCCAAATGATGTTGCAATCATGATGTCATTATTGTGTCTCCTCCTCTTTTTCTTTTTTTTATTCCGTGTTTATTCAATTTTACTTCAAATCTCTTCATATGCACATCGCTTTATTCCTATACGTTAAAAATATGACATTAAGCACAAAGTACTATAATAATACTCAAAAGACGATTAAAATACTAAAATGTGAGACAACAATGGCTAAATATATTCATTTTTGTCTGAACATCACTCCATACTCAACCAAATTTAAAGAGAGAGATCTCAGAATTTACCTTAAAGATAACTTTGATGACAGGAGTACTACCGAAGGAGAGAAAAGTATAGGAATATGTTCCTCGCCTTTCATTAATTATCATGTACAATATATATAGTGTTACATAATTACACACTAGATAACTAAATCTTACTAATTACAATTGGAATATAAATTTACCTAATATAAAAGATATACAAAATATGATAATATCTATCAATGGTAATATACAAGATATGGTAATATTCTATCACGCATTCGCAGTTGAAGCGGGAGGTTCTCGTACGCTGAGACTGGCTCAGAAATCATGAAAGAGTATGCGCGGAAGTCTTTTAGTGAATATGTCAACAATTTGATATCGAAAAGGAACATGAAGAACAAAAACTTATTCACGAGCAACTTTCTCACGTACAAAGTGAATATCCATTTCAATGTGTTTAATGCGCTGATGTTGAACAAGATTGTCGGAAAGAAATATCGCACTTATATTATCACAGTAAACCATTATAGTCTTATGAAGTGGGCAGTGAAGCTCAAGTAGAAAGTTGCGTATCTAATAAGACTCAGAAACAACATTCGCTACACCTCTGTACTTAGCTTCGAAACTGGATCGAGACAGAGTAGGTTTTCTTTTAGAAGACCAAGAAAGCAAGTTATCTCCGAGGAACACACAATAACCCGACGTGGATCAACAAGTGTCAGGACATCCACCCAGTCAGCATCAGAATAAGATGTAAGACCAGAGAGTGAGGACTTGTACAGGTGCAAGCCGAAATGAAGAGTATCTTGTACATATCACAAAATACGTTTGAAGGCATTCATATGTTCATCCATTGAGATGTGCATATGTAAGCATATTTGTTGCATGACATAGGATATATCTGGTCTTGTGAAAGTGAGATACAACAATGCTCCTGCTAAACTGCGATAGTGAGTCGGGTCGGCATACAGAGAATCCGAAGAGGCACTGAGTTTGGAATTAGTGTCCACAGGTGTGTGGACCAGTTTTCAAGACGTCATGCCTGCTCGGTCAAAGATCCCTTCGGCGTACTCCTTTGACAAAGAAATAAGCTACATGTATGTCTCGTAACAACAATGACAAAAAAATAGCTTAGGGAGCCCAAATCATTCATAGCAAACTCAGAAGCAAGGAGTGATATAATGGATCGACGAAGTGCATCAAAAGATGTGGTGATGATGATATCATCAATATATAGTAGGATGTATGCCATGTCATTACCCTTGCTATATATGAACATTGAATGATTAGATTTGCTATGTGAAAACCCGGTAGAGGATACAAAATTAGCAAACCGTTGGTATCATGCACGAGGAGCATATTTCAGTCCATAGAGTGATTTCTTCAAAAGACACACATAATGTGGATGAATCATATCCCTGAATCCCATAGGCGCATATATAGGTTTCATGAAGGTCTCCATGTAAGAAAGCATTTTTGATATCAAGCAGATGAATAGGCCAAGACTTGGACAAAACAATACTGATAACAGTCCGAATAGTCGCTGGTTTCACCATCGGGTTGAACGTTGGACTGAGTGGACCGCCGGGAGTAGAGGGGTGGGCCTGAGAAGGGGCAGTGGTGTCGGAGAGAGAGGGGGCTGGCCGAGAGACAGTCTAGATGGACGGTCGTGATGGGCTATTCCGAGGCTCCCATTGTTGGGCCGGATGATGTCGGTGATGATTGATTTTGCAAGTGATGAATTAGAAGGGGATTTATTCCATCATTTAGGAATCCGTAGGAATTTTGGGATGGAGAATTGAGTTTGGCAAAGGAGAATTGGGACTCATTGAATATGACATGCCGAGAAATGATTGTTTTTCGGCTTAACAAGTCGTAACAATTGTAACCTAAATGATTGGGGGGGGGGGAGGTTAGCCAAGAAAGACGCACGGGGATGATCGATGTTGCAGCTTGTTGATTTGTGTGGAGGGATAGAGGGGGTAGCACAGATATTCGAAAGTTCATAAATGCTTATAGGAAGGATCCCGAAGATAGAGAACTTGAGTGGAAGACTTGTGTTTGAGAGACTTGTTTGGAAAATATTCAAGAGATAAGTTGCCATTGATAGGGCATAATTCCAAAAATAGGGAGGATAGAGGCGTGAGCAAGGAGGGCACGAACTAAGTTGTTTATGATTCTAATTTTTCGTTCGGCTTTGCCATTTTGTGGAGAGGTGTGGGGACAGGAAAAATGAAAAACAATGCCGTGTTTGGCGCAGAAAAGTTTGAATTGATTATTATCGTATTTCCTCCCATTGTCCTATTGGAAATATTTAATATTCTTTTCAAATTGTGTCTTAATGAAAATACTGAATGACAAAAAAATAGAATAGAGTTGGGGCTTATTACCATTGGGAAACGTCCATAGGAAGTTTGAATAATCATCTAAAAAAATATATAGTAACGATGTCCGACCATGCTTAAGATAAGAGAAGTCCATAAATCACTGTGTATTATATCAAAAGGCGTTAAAATACAAGTGGTTGAAGAATAAAATAGCAACTTGACATGTTTTTCAAAAACACAAGATTCACAAACAGGAGGAGAAGGGACATGTTTGTAAGTAATAAATTTATTTTTTCTAAGGGAGCGTAAAACAGAGTCTCCTGGATGTCCTAATCTATTATGCCATAAAAGAGACGAAATTGCTGCAAAGGTTGATGGAGAGGAGGCTGGATGGCTGACGGAGGTGGTGATATGATAAAGGTCCCCGGTGCTATCACATCTTAGTATTCGTATCCCTGTCATAAGGTCGTTCACAGAAAAACCAAAATGATCAAATTCAAGGGAAATATTATTGTCGGTTGTGAAACGACACACATAGATTAGATTTTTGATAGGTTTCGGGGCATGGAGGACATTTTTAAGGTTAATTGGGGGGTGTGGTGGGGAGATACATGATTTTCCATAACCTCGAATGGGAATGCCTTGTCCACTACTAGAGATGGCAGTGGATCTTGGATCTGGTACGGATCCGGCGGATCCAGATCCGTTTTATAGGATATGGATCTTCAAAATTTGGACCCGACGGATCCGGATCGGACCCGGATCCATTTCTGACGGATCGGATCTGGATCTGGATCTTGTATTTGAGATCCGTATCCGGTCCAGAACCGACCCGTGGATCCATTTTTTATTAAATATATTCATAAACTAGAATGTAATTTTATACGTATTTTCTTAAAATTGCTAAGCACATCCTTGCAAGTTTAGTTCTCAAAACAAGTTTAATTTATCCCCGCGTTAACACAAAAACCAAAAAATAAAGAAGTAACTTCGATAATAAAATCAATGTTATATTAGTGAATGACAAACATCTTCATAAACAAGTAGTTAAAATTATATTCACTTCATTTGTGAAGATTCCAAGCACATGCAAGTTCTGCATTGTGAAAATACTAATCAGCATTTTCCACAACTATTATCATTGTCCAACATTTTCAATTAATAGCTCACAATCAAAACGAGACAACGAATAAAATATCTCATATGAACATTTCAAAATTGAAACACAGTAAACTGTTAGCTAAGTAAAAATTGTTTGTCAGTTCAAAAAAATATTCTTAGCAAGGTTACATTCTTAGCAAGACAAATTTTTTTACATATGGATCCAGATCTGATCCGTGGACCTGGTGGATCCGAATTTGAATTTGATTTTTATGAACCCGATGGATCTAGATCCGGATCTGGATTCATGTATGAAAAACGGATCTGGATCTGGATCTAGTAGGATCCGGTCCAGATCCTATCCGTTGCCATCCCTATCCACTACTAATAATAATATTACGATTTAAATTGCTCAGATTGAAATAAGATGAGAGAGTACCTTGGGATGGCATCATATGAGATGTGGCGCCAGTTTTCATGTACCAACTGTTGTCAGAAACGTTGAGAAACATCGTGTTCATAGCTGCCTCAATATCCGTCGGTGCGCAAGTTGAAGAAGGAGAAACATGTGCACTGTATGCCTACTGTTGACGTGCGCCGAGGATGTCGGACTGGACCTGTCGGGCCAGAGGTTGGGCCCAAGAGGACATCGAGTAGGGGCAAGGTGGAGCAGCCCATACCAGTGGGGCCCATGCAGCCATGACAGAGACTGCTACCATTGTTGGTGGTTGCCAGCAGATGAGGGCTGCCTCTTGCCGCCGCTGCCACTATTTTCGGTGCTGCTGCTGTTGCCGCCGCTATTTCCGCTGCTGTTATCGCGACTGTTCCTGAAATGTCTTCCTCTGTTGTTATTCCGGGAATGTGAACCACATGTCAGATCGTTGGCTTGCCTGTGGGATATTGTGGGAGTCGAGCCTTTCGAGTCAGCATGGTTGTCGTCGGTGGCTATGAGGGCGGCGTCTGTGCTGGCATTAGTCGTTGCCCAATTTGTTTTTCAGGTTTCTTCAAGAATGAGTCTCGAACGAGCTTCATAGAATGGAGGCAATGACGTGCTTTGTTGGAGGATGATGCCGTCATAATTTTCATTCGAACCCGCAATAAGTTGCATCACCAATCGTTGATTAGTGACCGGTGCACCGACATTGGAGAGTTGATCGGCAATCATCTTAAGTTATTGACAATAGGCCAACACATTAAGAAAATTGTCCTGCTGAATGGCCTGAAATTGATTTTCCAGATACAAGGCACGTTGTGTCTTGTTGTCATGAATTTTTTTTCAAGCGCTTTCATGTTTGTCGTGCAGTGACATTGGTTTCAATGATTGTATGCAATAGATCGTTCGAGATCATTCTGTAGATCCATTGTAGGACAACCACATCTAAATGGGACCAAAGTTCATCATCAGAATCATCAGGTATTTCTAGGGGCTTTGATTTTGGAGGGATGAAATGGTCGATGACTTTGTATACACGACAGTGTGTCTTAAATAATTCTACCCAAGATCAATACTGAACCTTTTCTATCTAAAGAATTATGGGAATGAAATTCTTGAAGTTGTTAACTACAAGAGCATGATGGAATTTAGGTTGTTCAGCCATTGAAAATTGGAGAGGAAGAGAGGAAAGTCGAAGAAAGAAGGGAGGGGGCTGTCGGGAAAGAGGGCTGCCGAGGGGGGGGGAGGGGTGGTTGGCTTAGGGAGAAAAAAAGAAGTTAGGGTTTGACTTCTGATACCATGTAGGAATATGTTACTTGCCTTTCATTGATTATTATGTACAATATATATAGTGTTACATAATTACAAACTAGGTAACTAAATCTTCCTAATTACAATTGTAATATAAATTTACATAATATAAAAGATATACAAAATATGGTAATATTCTATCAATGGTAACTAGGTAACTAAATCTGCACAACGAAGTCGACAACATTGTGAACTAATAGAGGAAATTACAATGTCCAATTTTCCATCTCAAGTTGGTAAACATGCAATGTAACTTCACTATAAATGCAGTGGCATTGTTAACAAATTCATCCATCAACCCAACAATCAAAGGGGGGAAAAAGTGCAAAGAATCATTTTTTGAGCGATTAAACAACAAAAATGGCAAGAGCAAGCTATAAATCAGCCACGCTTTTCAGCTTTGTTCTACTTTTCCTTCTCGCCATTAGCATGTCAGAAAGTAAAATTGTTTCCTGTAAGTATAACATAATTTTATCCTGCTATACTAGTTATGTCCAAATATATCTAGCCTACTTTTTGTTGGAAATTTGTCTTTGGCGGGGAGATGCGTCCACCCATCTTTGATAAATTAAACACTAGTGTTCCGCATGTTGGAGACCTTGTCTCTTCGCACATGCATGATCTACGAAGTGAGTAGATGACCGTAGGGCCAAGAATCATTAAATTTCATTGAGAAATGAAAGAGATATTGGTCCACGAAGTAAGGTGTTTGAGGCATGGAAATATGGTGTGGGACAAATCTACCACATCAGTGGGAATAGGAAGAATTGCTCTCTATATAAGTCTCTAATGTGGTAAAGGGTTTGGGACCCCAAGGGGTATCCCATGTGTTTAAAGGAGGGAAGACCTAGATGTGCTTGGGTTCAAGGCTAAGCCCACACGCGCGCCGCAGCCGCTAGCCCGTTCCGTCCGGTCCAGGCTCGGGTCACGGGTCACGGGTCGTGGGCTGTGGGCTGTGGGGACTTTTTAATATTATCATTTTGGACCAGAGAACTTTGTCAGATGTACAGTTTAATCCCTAAAGTTTCTTATGTACAGTTTAGTCCCTGAAGTTTAAATATTTAGAAACTACATTAAAAGTGCTATAAGTCATGATAATTTATAATTTAAATAATTTAAAAAAAATGTAAGGAGAACGTGGTTAAAAAACTACTCCGTAGACTCCCAAATAGTAAAGAAGACTTGTTGGATATGTAAAGCAATACGAGAAGTAAATAAATATTACAAGTGTTCGAAAGGATAAACAAATAGGCAATTCAGAACTGACGCAAGTTTGTTGAGTCTTGAATCTTGATAACCTGAAATAAAAAAATACTAAATCTGGATTGTTACAACTGTGGCTGAGTCGAGAGATGACTCTCTGTCTTTAAGACAAGATTGCCCCATATATATGCTTTTACGTTAACGGGCAATAGTCTCTCAAGATAAAACAACAACTAATCAACACGACAAAGCAAATAGGTTGATTCTGACGAAGAAAACAAACACGAAACGACTTGTTGAAGAATAAAAAAGGAAGAAAGAGTTTTCTGTTTTTGTCCCAACGTTTCTGCTCACGTTTTGGACTGAATTTTTGTTATGGCCATTAGTATGACCATTAATCAGCCAAGTAATGACTGTTTATGGCCATTAGTTAGTGAGGGAGTTAATCAGTAGGTAATGGCTAGGCAGAAACTTTCTGCCTTCCGTCGTTCCCAATTTCATCTTTTCAGAAACTCTATGGACCAAACTGTAAATATTAAACAATTTAGGGGTCTATCAGAAGAAGCCCAAGGCCCACGACCCACGACCCATGACCCATGACCTGAGCCCGAATAGGATGGGGCGGCGCGCGCGGGGGCTTAGCCTTGAACTTAAGCACATCTAGGTCCTCCCTCCTTCAAACACATGGGTTACCCCTTGGGGTCCCAAACCCTTAGCCAATTTTTAGACTTATAAAGAGAGCAATTCTTCATTTTCCCACCGATGTGGTATATTTGTCCCACACCATATTTCTATGCCTCAAACACCTTCCTTCGTGGACCAATATCTCTTTCATTTCTTAACGAAATTTGATGATCTTTGGCCCTAAGGTCATCTACTCACTTAGTAGATTATGCACGTGTGAAGAGACAAAGCCTCCAACATATGAAACACTAGTGTTTATGTCTTTAAATATGGGTGGACGCACCTCCTCACCAAAGGCAAATATCCAACAATCCCCTCTTGAAAGAGATTTTGGCGCACACACAAGGTGTCTACTTTCAGCAATCTTTCAGCGAAAAAATATTGCATCAGGAGAGGTAACTTCTGCTTTGAACCTTCCATAGTTGAATACCACCGGACTTACTTACTGTCCGGTGAACGTGATGTCTTGAACCGTCAGTGTTTAGTGTAAGCCAAGACAATAATACCAACACAATAACTCTCCTTATTTATATTTATTCTTATTGTTCTGTCCGTTGTGGCCATGGACACACTTGGATTCTTAAGTACGTTCATTTGAGGTGGCCTGTCCTCGCACTTAAATAGGTGATCTCCTACAAGGTATCCTGCTATACCCCACTTCACAAGTGTTAGAAATCATTAAAAGTTTCCCAACCTTAACCTCAACCATTTGAGGATCGTTAAAGGTTTGGAAGCTTAACATTTACCCACCATGCATGTAGCACTTTAATGTCTATCGTGGGAACAACTTTGGATTCATGTTTCCCTACAGAAATCATCATCCGAAGCGCTCTTGCTTCCACTGAAGCGCTCAACTGAACCTTTTGCAGCTTAGTTTTCCCATTAAACCAAATTCTTGGGATCTCTAATCCGTATGGTGGGTTACCACCGCAAAGGTTCGTATTATTTAGGTTTTAAGCCCATTCCCCTAGACATGTAGAACATTTGATCTCCGGGTAGTCCTTTAGTTAAAAGGGTCCGCTATATTATTTGAGTAGTAATCAAGGAAGTGACACCCGTGATGATCAACTGCCATACAGTCTTATGTCTCCGACAGATCCTGACAGATATGTCCAGACGCCGTCATCCGTATCCTTCCTGAAGCTGACCGGCTAACCACATTGTATAACAGCTGAAGGCACGGGTTTTTCTCAATAAGGGACGTCCTCTAAGGAGTCGTGAAGTTACTCAACTTCTTTCATGCTTTGTATAAAGCGATAACTCCGATTCCATCATGAATCGGCCGATGCAAGTTTTCTTAGAGGATTTTCCAAGACCCACCATACACATTTACTTGTGGCTTTGGTGTTCTTCACATCTGATGTCCAGTTTACATCACTGTGTTCTCCCAGAACCACTGGACATCCAAAATATCATAATCCGTAGATAAGCGAATATTTCAGATATCGTCATATCCGACTCAACGCCTTCTATTGATCATTTGTTAAAATCATCAGAGAACCTTAGTTCAACTGATCTGCTTTGTAGGCCGATACCAGGTCGGTTGTAGCGTGTACAATACATTGAACTACATGTGACATGCATATATCGCTCATTGTCTATGGGTGCACCATGATTCCAATCAGTTCTATGATTCATATTCATTGGTGGCTTCAATGAGACTATCAATTATCTCACAACTAAGTTTGGAGTTAGACCAGTCCGTTAGATGTGTTAGAAATCCAATTCATAAGATGTCATCTGTGATACCCATATCTTTTGTTTCAATATAACTTCCACTCTCAGACTGTTGGTTTTCCAACTGTTGGCTTTCTAACTTCAGAGTCAATGTTTCTGTGGTCAGATTCATTGTTTCTGTTTTATCTTAAACTTCCAAGACCAAAATGTAAACATTTCAGGGACCAAAAAGAAAGTTCAGGAAGAAGCCCAACAGTCCAGCAAATCAACTCTGATCCTCCCCTTCCAACTCTCCAGTTAGGAAGGCAGTTTCAACATCCATGCCATGCAAGACTGCAATGGCCCTGGATGTTAAGCTATTCACAGGGAAGCACATGTATAAGTAGACGAGGTCTTATACTCGTCAGTAGATTCATCTACTTTGTACTCACTTTTGAGTATCCTTTTTTTTCAACAACCCAAAGGTTCTTTTCCCGAAGGAAGATCAACCATTACACAAGTATGATTCTATATGATGGAATCTATTTATCTCTTTGTAGCTTCTTTCCAAAGCAATGCTTTTGGACATGACAATTATTTGTTAACTGTCCATTGTTCGTTCTCAACCATACAAGCTAGAAGGCCTGGAACAAGTCTTTGTCCCTTTTAGCTCCGTCTCAGTTCAACATCTAGAATCCCCGAGTTCTGTAGATCTGGAATATTAAGTTTCGGATAGACAGCAACTTCCGAGTCCTGTATATACGGAACATCTAGTTTCGGACAGTCAGGCCCTCGCGGGTTCTTGTTAACCTCGAACAATTACTTCTTTTTCCTTCTCAAGGAAAGTTATCCTCAAAGAATTCATCATTCTTTGACACCAAGAGGCGATAAGCACTACTGTTATTTGCAGATCCAGTGGATATGCAATCTACAGTCTTAGGTCCAACTTGACCTGTTTCGGTATTCCAACTTCTACCAAGCCACCCCACATCACAACATTTGTATGTAAGATCATTTCCATGTCTCACACGAAGGGTTATTCTTATCCTTATGCGGAGTTCTGTTGAGAATCTAATTGGCGGTAAGGATTGCCTTGCCCCACATAATTTGGGCATACGACTTTGTGCTTGGCTAACACCGTTGGACTGAGGTGAGTAATAATCAGTCGTTTAATGAACGATGCTTCACATTCTCCCCCTCTATTACTACGAATTCCTCAATCCGTAGGCTTAGTTAATTTTTAACTTCTGCTTTGTAGCGCTTATCCGCTTCAACAACTTCATCTTTGCTTTTCAATAAACAAAGGATGCAATACATTGTACCATCATCAATTAAGGTCACAAAGTACTTGTCTCCCCCCTCTATTTTGTACAAACTTCAAATCACATATGTAGGTGTGACTAAGTTCTAGAGGAGCGGTGCTTCTTTCGCTCTTCCTTTGACGGAACTTGGAAATGTGATTTTGCCTCTTCGCCTACCTCACATTCATTTTGAGGATTTATGTCGACAGAAGGCAACAATCTCAACTTCGTTAGCTTTTGAATGACTTTCTATTTAACGTGTCTTAATCTATGATGGCATAGATGCATGGATTACAAATATATCATTCATTTGGCTACAGACATACTATACCATTCTTAGTTATTACAGACCTGTTGGACTAGTCTCAAACCAACTTGACCAACAACGTCCCTTAAACCAAGTTTGGGACATGTATCACCTCATCTGAGAGTGATCCCATTCCTGAAGTCCTATTGAGGACAACCTCTCCAACCCCTTCTACTTTAGAGGTGGCGTTGCTTCACATGAACAACCTCTTACCCGTGGTTAGGGCGTAACCGGATCATATATGATCTGAATACTCTAGCCTACTCCAGTTTCTTTTGTAAACTGAGTGTCCAATTTCTTTTCTGCCTTTCTTTAGGCCTTCAGATCATTTAAGACCTGGAAACTCTGGCCTACTCCAGTTGCTTTGGCAGACTGAGTGTCCAATTTTTTTTCTGCCTTTCCTTTGGCCTTCAGATCATTTAAGACCTGGAAACTCTGGCCCACCACACTAGGTGTCCATTACCTTTCCTATGAAATGAATTCTGGCTCCACTCCAGTCGCCCGTAGGCTTTGTATGACTGAGTGTCTAATATCATCCTATCAAAGGAATTTTGGCCCCACTCCAGTCGCCTGTAGGCTTTGTATGACTGAGTGTCCAATATCATCCTATGAAGGATCTTCTGCCAAATAGTGTGACAAGCTCAACGTCTTTAACTTTTAGTCTTCTTCCCTTATGATTGGTGCCCAGACAATTCTTGGCGCTTACTTAAGAGTGGTAACAGTTTTCGCACAGTCAGTGGATCTTTTTCCCTCGTATGTGCGAACATACTTTACACACTTTTAATAATTACACTTAAAAGAACGGATCTTTTTAAGTCGTTTACAAAATCAAATCTTTAAAGGGAAGGAAGATGAGATTAAACTTTTGATTTTAAAGCGTAAGGAATATAAATTATTTCGTGAAAACATTTTCATATTCCTCCTTACTTTAAGCCCCTTTTAATCAGACATCATTTAATCTTATTCTTGACAAGGAAGAAAAATTACTTATTCCAATTTCAGATTCTGGCCCACTTCAGTCACTTCATCGGACTGAGTGTTCATTTCCTCCTTACCATAATTCGGATCCTTTGTCTGGGACAGATATAGGCCTTCTGCTACAAGATATAACCACATCTTCAGCCTTCTCCTCTTGTCACAGTTGACATCTTCAGCCTTCTCCTCTTGTCACAGTTGACATCCCCAGCCTCTCGTGGGCGCTTGTTCCCACCACTCTCATGAGCGGTGACACCATGAACATGTTGACGTTCAACAGCATAATCACAAGTCTCTTCTACCAGAAAACCACAGCCATATCCAGATTTGGTCACACAATTTTTGACCGACATCTTTCGAACACTAATACAAAATCTTGTCTTAAACTTGTTGGATATGTAAAGCAATACGGGAAGTAAATAAATATTACAAGTGTTCGAAAAGATAAACAAATAGGCAATTCAGAACTGCCGCAAGCTTGTTGAGTCTTGAATCTTGATAACCTGAAATCAAGAAACACTAAATCTGAATTGTTACAACTGTGGCTGAGTCGAGAGATGACTCTTTGTATTTAAGACAAGATTTCCCCGTATATATGATTTTACGTTAATGGGAAATAGTCTCCCAAGATAAAATAATAACTAATCAACACTAACAAGCAAATAGGTTGATTCTGACGAAGAAAACAAATACGAAACGACTTGCTGAAGAATGGAAAAGAAAGGAAGAGTTTTCTGTTTTTGTCCCAACGTTTCTGCTCACGTTTTGGACTAAATTTCTGTGTTTTACTCTTTTGTTTTGTCTCTATGTTGTATATAGTGTAGTCTCCACAATTGTGCCAAAAGACACCAATATATAGCATAAGGGAGAGACTCCTCAACTGCTAAGTAATGGTTGTTTATGACCATTAGTATGACCATTAATCAGCCAAGTAATGACTGTTTATGGCCATTAGTTAGTGAGGGAGTTAATCAACAGGTAATGGCTGATGATTAATGTGCAACATTCCAAAAACCAACCCAAACAGTAGGCAGAAACTTTCTGCCTTCCGTCGTTCCCAATTTCATCTTTCCAGAAACTCCAGGGACCAAAACTGTAAATATTAAATAATTTGGGGGTCTATCAGAAGAAGCTCAAGGCCCAAGGCCCAAGGCCCACGACCCGATCCCGGACAGGATGGGACGGGACGGGCGCGCGGCGGCGGCGCGTGTGTGGGCTTAGCCTTGAACCCAAGCACATCTAGGTCCTCCCTTCTTCAAACACATGGGTTACCCCTTAGGGTCCCAAACCCTTAGCCAATTTTGATACTTATAAAGAGAGCAATTCTTCATTTTTCCACCGATGTGGTAGATTTGTCCCACACCATATTTTCATGTCTCAAACACCTTACTTCGTGGACCAATATCTCTTTCATTTCTTAACGAAATTTGAATATCTTTAGCCCTACGGTCATCTACTCACTTAGTAGATTATGCACGTGTGAAGAGACAAAGCCTCCAACATACGGAACCCTAGTGTTTAAGTCATTAAATACGGGTGGACGCACCTCCCCACCAAAGGCAAATTTCCAACAGAATTTACATAAATTGAAACAGAGAAAGTATAAATCAACCCTCTTAACCTTCTCACATTCATTCCATATAAAAGTTGGGCTTATTTAAGTTAAGTGTGTAGTCCAAATTAACCCATAAAAAAAATCTTATCAAAAAATTTACAATTTTGTAATCCTTTGTTTGACAATTCCTATAGGGAACACGAAGTGTAGTATCTTGTTTGGTGTATCATGAAGAATAAGATTATTCTCTGGAATTTCAAATATTACATTAACCACTTGTTGGGCGGAGATCTCAATGAAAAAGAAAAAGAACAACCAAGAAAAGGACAAATGAACAAGAAAACAGAGTTATAGACTATGTAATCTCCACAAACAAAGTCACCAACCTTGTGATCAGTTGGATGTAATTACAATGTACAATTTTCTATCTCAAGTTAGTGACCATCCAAAGAAACTTCACTGTAAATGCAATAGCATCATTAACAAATGATCCATCAAAGTGAAGAGGAAAGAACATAAAATCAATTTTCGAGCAATTAAACAACAAAAATGGCCAAAACAAGCTACAAATTGATCATGCTTTTCAGCTTTGTTTTGCTGTTCCTTCTCTCCGTTAACATTGCAGAAAGTAGGATTGTTTCCTGTAAGTATGACATAAAATCTTGCGTTGCTAATAGTTATGCACAAATATATCTACCCTGCTTTAAAATATGAATATATTAGTTAACTTATATTTTATTTCTCAATAATTGTTTTCTTGATAGTTGCAGCTGGACTTGGGTCGAATTATGCTATGATATGTAGTAAGATTTATGGTGCAAATATTGGAGACACATGCTTCAGCATTATGCAACAATTTAGTGTGACCCCTGAGGCATTTACTACTTTCAATCCCAATCTCAATTGTGACAAAATGTTCGTTGGTGAATGGATATGCCTTGACGGTTCCTCCTCCTAGAATATCTAGCAAGAAAAATATCAAGCTCGAGAAATAAAGTACTTAAATTTCTTATTGTTAGTATTATTTTTGTAGGGAAAGAGAAGGTTTCCCTCTTAGAATTTAGGAGCAAAGAAGACCGTACAATTTGATTTGGGAATTAAAGCCAAGGCTAATGTATGAATAAAAAAAGCAACAACATCAATAACTCAATACTATTAAAAGAAAAAAGTATAGTTACTTATCGTTTTTAATTTCAAGGGACCTTGTACGTGACATTTTTTGAATTTCACTGTCATGTCAGTGTCTTCGCTTGCGCGCTATTAGCTGCTTAAAACGTGAGAAATGATTAACTAATAGCACGTTCTCGGTCAAAGAATATCAAAGAAGAAGACTATTACTATCCCTCCGTCTCAAAGTACTTGTCGCTTTTTTAGTTTATACACCCTTAAAAATATTAATTAGGAGGTATATTTGACCTATTTTATTTTTATTTATGTCTAAGTTATAATATCTCTCCGTTAAATGTTTACTCTATTTATGTGTCTGTTCCCGTCCGAAATGTTTGCCGTTTTATCGGATGACAAATTGATTCCTTAACTAAGCGATTTGGGCTGGAAGCGAAACCCTAACTTCCAGCAATGGGTTCCCCAACTACTCCAGAAAATGTTAGGATGATGATTGAGTAAACTAAGTGGTAAGAAATATAAATACAACTAGAGTGCAATAAAGACGATAAAAATAGAATGAAGATATGTAAAAATCAATTTTTTGATTGACTGGATTGTGTTTATTCTGTACAAATGATCCTATATTTATACTACAAGAAATAAGACGTGATCCCCTCTATGTTAGCCACTAAATTACCTACTAAATCCACTAGCCAACTATGAAGAGGTGGTGCCGATTTTTGCTCCTTGATTTCCTCTTGCACGATCAATGGCATTTCCCTCTAGCTATTGCTGGTTGTTACCGCTTCTTGGGGTCTGGAATGTTCTTTGACTTGGTATTCGAGGCATTCAAATATGTGTGGGTCTTAGTCGTTCCTCGGAATTATGACTCAGCTAGGCTACTGTAATAGATGAAGCTTTTTGAGCCGAAGGCTAGGACTAGTAGATTCGGCTACTAGTCAGTTCAGTCATCGACTTAGCATTCTGTCGCTTACTCATTTTGAGTTCCACCTTCGGCTGTCACTTGATTCGGCTATACACTTAAAAGTATTTTGAGTGTTAACAATTGCCCCTACATTAACTCGAGTGCAGCAGTTGAGTTGATGTATTCAAAAATAGCCGTCGTTTCCTGTGGCAGCCGCGGATGTCATTTCAATCACTTTTGCTCTAAATGTATGCAATGCTGATTTTCATTGAAAATTTTCCTCCTTTTAACCGAGATGTCTCGGCTTCCCACTGAGTTTTAGCCGCACGTTTGAAAGAAAAGGAGTCCCAATGCGTGTCAACCACATCTTCCAAAAGGGAAGGGGATATTTAAAGAGAGACATCCCCCAGAGGTTTCTCACTTAGTCATTAGCCGTTCCCAAATTCCTTTGCGCTTCTAGAAAACCCTATTTTCTTAATCAGAGAACCATGTATTCATCTTCCTCTCTATCTCAGGGACCAGATAACGCCGATTTGGCTGCTGGTGACCTAACCCCTACCTTTGCCTTCATCGATGAATAGTTGGTTCTTACTCCTCATGGTATATCTGAACAGGGCGACCTCCTTCTTTCTGGGTATCTTAGCCCAGCAAACTGTGACCTTCTTATTACATATGATTGGTTCATCGGTGACCGTTGTCCAGCTAGCCTGCGTACCTGGCCGACCAAGATTACCAACTATTCTGGTTGGTTGGAATAAGTGAAGTCGGCCAGAGAGGCTGAGTGGAGACGCATGGGTCTCTATGATGCCATTGCACTGTCGGAGTTTGACCTCCCCTGCAACATTGGTCTCATATATACCTTCATTGGTTATTGGTCGACTACTGCCAACGCATTTGTTTTCCCTGGGGGGATGATGACCCCCACATTGCTTGACGTGATGACGGTACTTAGCTTTCTAATACTGGGAGCCGAAGCGCTTGTCTTAGGCGATATAGATATTGCCGACTTGGGCATCAAGGTCTCAAAGACTTCTTCCGGCTATGACCACTTCATATCTAACAACAACCGAGTATCGCCTCTCCCAGTCGATGATGCCGAGCATCATGCTTTCCTGCTTTTTTGGTTCAAACGATATTTTGTCTGCACAGGGTCTTGTACAATCGTGAAGGAACTGGAAATTTATGTAGCGTTAGCCGTTTCAGGGGAAGATGTCAGCTGGGCATCTCTCTTCCTGACTTATCTTTATACGGCTCTTGGCGATGCCCAGGCAAGGTTAAAGGACTCAAGAAATCTGGATACCTTAGCCAGTCTCCTGTGGTTCATTCAGATGTGGATCACCCTGTATTTCCCAGAGTTATTCCTGATGGCTTTGATGACTGCCGTTTTCTATTAAACCCGCCGGTGCTAGCCGATACTCTTCGGAAAACCCCCCTCATTCCCCAGGACGCTTTCGCTGCGGTCTCCACCCTACATGGTCTATCTCGAGACTATTACACAGATTGACAACCGGTCCTTGAAAGATGGGCCACTCCTGATTGGGTCCGTCAAGTAGCCGATGACAACCATACATTCTTCCAGCGGAGAACTACGACCCTCACATAGGGGCGTGTACTTACGGCTAGGGATCTGTTGGGTGGTTTGAAGCCCACTTCTAGGAATAATAAATTGACTACAGAGCCTTATCGGCTAAACTTTGTGGCAAGGCAATTCGGTCTCACTCAGCACGTACCATAACCTCACCGCAATATTGTCAGTTAAACCCAACGCTGCATTATTAATGTAAAACAGGTAAGGAAAATAGCCGATCACAATCTTGATAAGCTCGCCCTATTTGACTGGCATCCGTTTCCCCCGAGAGAAAATACCAATGTTGCTTTTGATGACCGGTGGAATACGGCTAAGGAGAAATTTCTCCAGTCTCATCTAGATGTCTACTGTGATCGGCTGGTCTTGTCAAAGAAGAAAAAGACCCAAGAAACCCCTAAACCGCGGATGAAAGAGGCCCCTTTGAGAGTTGCTCCCCCTAAATCAGCTAGACTTGCTGCCTCAAGATCTTTCGTCAGATTGTGGCAAACGAAGAGAAAAGGTAAATTGTTTTCTACATATGTGTTGACCAGATTATTCTTGTGAATTTTTGTCTAACATCTTTTATGCGTCTTTCAACAATTCAATCTCCCCAGCGTTTGTCAATTTGGAGACCACTTCAACAACAAATCCCCGTCACTCAGGAAATCTATTCCTAAGCAACCCAGGCAAAGCGGAGGGGTTGTTTTTCGAGATCGTAGTGAGAAAGAACCTCATAGAACTAGAGTTCCTATTTCTGTCAAGGAAGGGGAGGAAATTGAGGTATATTCCTTGTCTAGATTAAGTACCTTTGCATCGGCTATCTTTCAATATTCATATTTTCTGTTTTCCCTTCAAGGACCACAACTCATAAGACATAGACAGTCGCAGACAACGTTCGATGCCCCTCTTCATATTGATCGTCCTCTTCGGCTCATGCTCCCACGCAGTCGCATGATCCATTAGAGGTTGTCCCTGAGGCCAACATTTCTTCTGTCGAGGCAACCGAAGATTTTTAGGCTAATGCAGCCGTAGAGGTATATCCTTTCTCTTATGCTTGGTCCTTCACCGTTTCCAAACCCTTGCCTCTATTCTGAACCTGTCTTTTCTGTACAAGAGATGGCTGGAGATAATCCCCCAAGTAATCCAACTGATGACTCAGAAGCGCCAGCCGAGATCGTCCCTGAAGACGTGCTTCTGCAATATTTTGGCTCTGTCGATATTGCACCTGCACCATCTTCGCATGTTGGCATTCATCGGAAACGAGTTGAAGAGTCTCTTGCCAAGGGGATTCCGACCATCAAAGAAAATTTCCATGCTTTGAGGACTTCTCTGTTTCAATTGTTAAAAGAAACAAATGATTCCCTAGTTTTGGCAACTGCCTATAATGACATGGCTTTAGCTCTAAGTGACTTATTTATTTTACACAAAATGGCCAAAGATAGCCATGATGAGGCGGTAGCTGCTCTGCAACACTTGGGGTCTCTTCGGAAGAGAATAACCACATTCAAACTTCTTTCAATGAGGTAAATGCAGAAAGGCAGTAGAATGTCAGCCGAAGGAATGTCTTGCAAGAGCAGCTGTCAAAACTGCGAGCCAAATTGAATAGGATCCAGTCGGAGATAAAAGCTATTACTCCGGCTATAGGCACCTTGGAATCAACTATTAAGGCCCAAGATTCCTCCCACTCTTCTTTATTTCGGCAGGGCGTTCATTTGGATAGCAAGATCCGGGAGCTCGGTAACCAACATGTAGTTTGGGAATTGGATAAAAAGCGGGCAGTGAATGGCTGGCCCAACTAGAGAATGAATGGACTGCGTGGAAAAATAGACTTGCTCAATCAACGCCAATACTCCCTGCTAGTCTTTCCACAGTGGTATCCGATAGAACTTATTATTCGGTTATGACTACTCATTTTCCAATTGATCCCGTTGCTCAATTATCAGCCGACATCCTCATAGACTTGCAATCCGAAGACATCGTTGCTTCTGTTGCTCAAGAGGTATTGTCAGAAGCCGAACAACAGCCAAATGACACTCTAATAACCGACACTCAAGCTTTTACCGAGACCCCATCAGTTGTAGTGGATGAGCCTTTGTTGGATGCGAGAAGAGGAGTCCCAGAAGAAGTAGGAGCGGATGAGGTAGTAGCCGTTGGTGCGGCTGAAGATGGAAAAGAAACTGTGGCTACCACAGACGACCAAGCAGTCGTAGATTCGGCTAATCTTGAGATTTCTATAACTGATAATGTAGCGCAACCTCCAACTAGTGAAATACCAACCAACTTGGCTTACTTGTTTTATTCACCCCAAATCGAATGGTCTGTTTTTTATAACCAGACAGCTAGTTTGTGGCTGTTGTTTACTCATGCATACCCCAAATTGAATGGTAATACTTTTTAAGTACTTCCCATTTACATTTTTGTCAAGCTCTTCATCATGCATGTTTATTAATCGATACGTATTGCTAGAAATTCGTTAGCTTACTACGAAGGGTCCTTCCCAATTCGGTGACCACTTGCCAAATTTATGATCTTTCATTCCAAGTGGCAATACGGTTTTCCAAACCAAGTCTCCTTCGGTGAACCTCTTAGGATTAATATGTTTGTTGTATGCTTTAGCCATTTTCCATTTACCGGCTTCAATTCTTTCTAGGGCCATCAATCGATCTTCATCTAGATGATCTAACTCCATTAGCATGGCCTGCTGATAATCTTCTAAGCTTAAAGAACTCTGCTTGGCCACCCATAATGACTTTACCTTAATCTCCAAGGGAAACACTGCATCTTGGCCATAGTTGAGCCGATAAGGTGTCGTCCCAGTAGCTATACACTTAGAGTTTCTGATTGCCCAAATAACTTCATCCATAGTGAGATGCCATACTGCCGGTTTACCCTTCACGTTTTTACTGATTATGTCCACAATAAGCTTGTTAGCTGCCTCGACTTGTCTATTCGCTTGTGCATAATAAGGCGAGGATGTGATCATCTTGATCCCAAATTTCTCATCAAAGGTTACCACCTTAGAACCAGTGAACACCATCCCTTGATCGGTTGTAATCATCTCAGGAATACCATATATATATATGATTTGGTGTTGGATAAACTGAATGGCATCTGTCTGATGAACCCTCTTCATCGGCTGTGCCTCTACCCATTTAGTGAAGTAATAGGTAGCCACAATAATGAAATTATGTCATTTAGCCGATTGTAGGTGAATCTTGCCGATGAGGTCTATAGCCGATCCTCTGAAAGGCCAGGGCTTCATGATCGGGTGTAACAACTCGGCTGCTACCCATTGGATTGGTCCATATCTCTGACACTCTTCACAACTTTTTACGTATTGAAAGCAATCGGCCGTGATGGTAGGCCAATAATATCCATGACGATAAATCAACCACTTCATCGTTGGCCCGACTCTGTGTGATCCACAAATTCCTTCATGAACTTCTCCCATGACTCTTAAGGCCTCTACCTTATCAACTCACTTGAGTAGCACTCCATTTACACTTTTTTTGTAAAAATCATCATCAATGAGTACATACTTCAAAGCTCTCCTCTTAACCTTAAGGTCATTGCAAGTGGAAGGATCTTTTAAGTAGTCGATTAACACCTGCTTCCACGAGTCGATCTGGTACATGGCTAACACTTCGGCAGACAGCTCATCATACTCTAGGGTGAGTAGAGACTTCCTAAAGCCAGAAGCTTCTTGTGCTAAGTTGTTAGCCTCAACATTCATGCCCCTGGGAACATAACTTAACGTAGATGATATGAACCTACTAAGTAACCTGCTAGCTATTTCATAATGGGCCAACAAATTTGGATCTTTGCAGTCATATTCCCCAGCCAGCTACTTGATAACTAACTGAGAGTCTCCATGAATTTTGATGCACTTTGCTTTCATAGAGACTAGGAGTTTGAGTCCTATGATGAGAGCATCGTATTCAACTTGGTTATTTGTCAAGTCAAAATCTAACCGATAAGAGAACCTCCACGTTTCTTCTCTAGGATCGGTTATCGTTATTCCAACTCCGACTCCCTTCTGGGTTCTTGACCCATCAAAAGTTAGCGTCCAAGGGACGACGTCCATATATGCAGTAGATGGGGCACATGGGTCCTCCATATCTATACAAGGCTGGTCTGCCAAGAAATTGGCTATCGCTTGACCTTTGACAACCCTGAGTGGCCTATACTCGAGAGTAAACGCAGTGAGCTTGATTGCCCATTTCATTAGTCTTCCTTGCAAAACAAGTCTATTCAATAAGTACCGGACAATGTCAATCTTACACAAAATGTGAACCATATGTGGCATTAGATAATGTTCAAGTTTTGTACAAGCATAGAATAAGGACAAACAAAGTTTCTCTATAGGGGTATATCTAGTTTCAGCTTCATTGAACATTCAGCTAAGATAGTAAACTGTCCTTTCGGTTCCATGATCGGCATCCTGTGCTAACAAGCAGCAGATAGACAAATCTATAGCCGAGATGTACAATTTCAACGGTTTCCCTGGCTTGGGAGACACCAGCACAAGAGGAGTTGCTAGGGCCTTTTTAATTTGGTCAAATGCCTCTTGCTATTCCGGGCCCCATACTAGCTCTTCTGACCATTTAAGCCTAACCAAAGGTGAGAACGCCTTCATTTTACCAGCTGAATTAGATATGAACCTCCTTAGGAAGTTGCTCTTTCCTAACAGGCTTTGTAACTCCTTATTTATTCTGGGTGGTGCAGATTCCATTAATGCCCGAGCTTTATTACGATCTATCTCAATACCTTTCTTATGTACCAAGAAGCCTAGGAAATTGCCAGCCGATACTCCGAACATGCACTTGGCTGGATTCATTTTAAGATTATGAATCCTCATTCATTTTTTTAGTGCTTGTTCAAGATCAGCTAAATGATCTTTGAAGTCCTTAGACCTCACCACCACATCATCAATGTAGACCTCCACAGTCTTGCCGATCAGATCATGGAAGATGGCGTTCATTACCCTCTGATAAGTAGCACTAGCATTCTTCAGACCAAATGGCATAACTACCTACTCGTAAATGTCCAAGGCTCCTGGACACCTAAAAGTAGTCTTGTAAGTATCCTCCTCGGCTACTACTATCTGATTATAGTCGGAGTATCCATCCATGAATGTCAGCACACCGTTAGCGGTCGCCGAATCGACTAGCATATCGGCTATAGGTATGACATATTCATATTTGGGAGTGGCTAGATTTAGGTTCCTGTAATCAATACATACCCGAAACTTGCCATTCTTCTTCTTGACTGGCACAATGTTTGCCAACCATTCCATATATCTAGCCGTTCTGATAAACCCGACCTTCAACAGTCGTTTAATATTAACTTTAATTTGAGGCATCAGCTGAGGGTGATATCTCCTAGGTGGTTATTTATGAGGTCTGAAACCCTCATTAATTGGCAATCTATGCTCTACCAAAGTAGGTGCCAGCCCAGGCATCTCATGATAATCTCACGCGGAGCAGTCCTTATACTGCAGTAGAAGAGCCGTTATGCTTTGTTTATCCTCCTCATTTAGTAAGCCACTAATATATGTTAGTCGAGAGACTTCCTCAGTGCCCAAGTTGATATCTTCCAAAAGATCCTGAGACTCAAAACTAGGCATAACCCTTCTTATGGGCGATTCAAGTTCCATCGGCAACTCGATTTCATCGGCTGCCAGTGTTGGTTCTCTGTTATAGTCCCTTACCTGTGATGCCTCAGCTATACGTGCTTCTGAACGTAGAGCAGTCAGCCGATGCCACAGATCACGTATGATTTGGGCCTCTTCAATCATCTAACTCTTCCAAGGTAAGCTGTGGTTTGGCTAATTGTTTTATTTCAAAACCTCGTGAAGTTAAATTGCAGTATTCCCAAGATCCTTCTTCGTACTGCTCCGCTACAGCTATGGGAGCAATATAGGGTGAATATAAGACAACCTCCAAGTTCTTAACCCCTGCTTGAAATGGTTTATCATCAGCTGCGACAATTTCTATCTTGTCTCCTTCCCAGAAAATGAGCTTTTGATGTATGGTGGAAGGAAGGCATT